>CM052440.1:149977073-150008195 GCA_028533085.1 Varecia variegata | reverse complement strand
TGGCTAATTTAAAACAATTAGGATATGCTAGGGTCGGATACCTGAGGTGCGTAAAGAAATTCTGATTTTAATTAAAGATCTTTTAGATGCAGGTTCCTTGTTTAGTGGCCTGTGAGAAAAACTGATGAATCCTAGAGATTCTCTGTAAATTATGAAAATAATAATAAATAATAACCCCCAGGCCAGGAGTCAGGCACAATATTGTGCTAAGGATTCAAGCCATGCAGTAGGCAAAGGAGACTGTCGTTCTGTGACCAGTTTGCCTCATGCTTCCTTTTCCATTTCCACTTATGAAGAAATTTAAAGCCAATTTGCATTCAGGGGACATAGATGGAAAAATACACATTTACTGTGCTCTCACAAAGACATTTAAATTCCCCTGCTTACTGCTGCACCTGACGAGGCGAGAATCAGACTTGATGCAATTGGAAAGTACTGTTATTTGTTATATTAATGATATGGTGTTTATATATCACTCTGAACACTAAGCTAAAACTGAATTGTAAACGCTGTTAATCATATGATCCTAGAGGGTGGCTGATTAACTCAACTACAGTACGGAGCTCAGAAAAATAGTGAAATTCCTAGACGTCATCTGGACAGTGGTGACCAGGGCATCCCTCAGACAACCAAAAACAAATTATTTTTCCTGCAAACTCTAAAAGCAAAACAAGCAACAGGGAGCTGGATTGGGTTGTTTGGTCTAGAGCATCCACATACGGCACCTGAGGAATGTATGAGCCCCTATTCGCAAAATTACCAAGGGGAAAACCTGAATTTGAGTGGGGTTTGAGCAATGGCAGGTTTTTTTTTGTTTGTTTGTTTTTCCCCTTTGTAGAGTTTCAGAGAACCATGGCCCAGCCAAGCCCGTTGTGGCCCTGCCACTCTCCTGGTCGCTGTAAGCCCCCAGCGCCAGTGGTCCGCTCGGGTAAAAGCAGCCATGAGGCCTGAACGTCTGCAAAAGCCCTTGGCTGACACCCGGTGGTAACCACTGGTATTTTGAACTAGAAAGTAACCTATCCCGACTTAAGAAAAGCACGATTTGAAAACAATTCTTGGCTTATTATTGTTATTGAGGCTTTAATTGAAATTGTTTCTTTTGCAAAAGGACAAAAACTTATTTGGAGACATGAGGTACCCATTGTCCCGTGTTGAGTCATATCGTTATTCCCATGTGGAAGGAAATGAGGAGGAGGGTTTCTTTATGAAATGAAAATGTACAGTAAATCTCCAGTGGAATTGTGTAAGGACACAAGCAATGGTCCCCTCCCATGGCAAAGGGTGCCGAGCAAGCAGCAGGTTTCAGATGGGGTTCAGATTGAACCCCAGCCGGGTTCAATCTACACGGCAGCCCACTGTCGCAGTGCTGATGGCCTTAACTGAATAGGTCATGCTCCTTGCTGCCTCAGAGCAACTAGACAACAGCACAAGTGACGTTTTCCAGTTGTTGGGCTGAAGCCAATAGAGTTGCAATATGGTCCAGAAAATGGGCCTGAGACACTGGAAAATAAAGAAACCCCAGTGTGGGGTTCTATATTCTAATAATAAATTTGTTATGGAATTGGGGTCGGGATCAAAATGCAACATGCCCAAAATAAATCCCAAATAACACAGTCACACGGCCATCACCGGTTAGTCTGCCTGGCTCGGCTACATGACAAGAAGGACAGAAAAGATCCCACCGGGAACTTTCAGGAAGCTGTCCCGAAACAAAGTCCGTTGCGCAAACGAAGGCTCCGTGTGGAGGGGACCTCGACCTGTGCAGGTGGGAGGGACTTTGGTGAGCAGAGCCGGTGTCACCACAGCCATGGCCCTTGCCAGAGTTGCACGGGATGCTCTCAGAGTCTCCGGAGTCCCCTCAGTTACCTGGATCGAGTTTTCAATTTGTGCATCTCCATCCGTCTCAGGGAGCAGTAATGGTGCCAAAGCTGTTTTGAGGAACACGCTCACACGTTTAAAACGTTTAGGACAGAACTGGCACATTCAGTGCTTAAAAATATTATCCTCTATCACTGGAACAGTGACTTCATGACAGTAAAGTACAGTCTTTCAGAGTCAAGGACAATACAGTGCTTGCATATATATATTTAAATATTTTTATTATTTTGTAGTCACACAGCATAACGAAATCCAGTATTTTAATAAAAATGTATATCTTATTTCAACTGATAAGATTAGCATGTTATAAACAGAGTATTTTCATAGTGTGATATAAACTTTGTTTTACTGATTCTGAGAAGAATTCAATCAAGTTTAAGCTTCTACTTACGGCCACATTTGTTTCATAACAACAGACTCTTCCCTATTACAGGTCAATCATGTCGAACATAAATAGTTTATTTCAAAACAAAAAGGAAGTGTTTATGAACCAAAAGGTATATATGATTCAGAGACATTTGATACTGTTTTTAAATATACTTTGCATTTAATTTTCTTATTTATTCAGATGAGACCAATTTAGTTGCACTTTTTTTTTTCATTAATGATAATGATCCTCTGACTTCTAATCTCTGTGTGGATTGTGTGAAAATTGTTATTCTAGGAATGTAAACTTTGTTTCAAATTAATATACATGACTGATATACTAGAATTTAATTTTCAAAGTGATGAAAATCATTTTATATTAAGTTACTCTTTTCTTTGACTTTTAATTAAATTTATTCTACAAGGATTAGGAGATGTAATTTGAAAAATAATTAAAATTGGGTAATTTTTATTCATAACTTCTATTGCTATAAAATGGGAAGGGTCAGCACCAATTTCCAATTCCAGTGAATCTTAAATGGACTTTAGAATATCAGAATATGTACAAAGTGCAGAAATAAACATAATTTTTGAAATCATATTTTGTTCAGTTACCTAAAACATGGATATGTACAGTGTATTGTATGTAGATTTACCTGACAAATTGCTTTAAATTTCAACATCAATTCTCTTTAACAATCCATCAAAAAAGTAGTTGCATTTTCAGTAAAACAAGTGTGGTATATGCAGTAAAAGCCTATTATTATAAATGATAAGCAATACAGTTCAGGAAAGATATAATAATTTTAGCTATTTTGCTTTAGAAAGAATCTTGAAGTATACAAAGAGTGATGGTGTAAATATTGCTAGCTAGGGTGACCAATAATAATATTTTTTAAAGTTCCAGGAGAAGAAATTCAGGGAAGTACTACATAGATCTGATGACACGCACGTAACCTTGGTTCTTGAGCTAGCGGAAGCTCTGTGTATCTCGACAGAGGGTGGGAGAAACATAGAGAACGGTCACCAGGGAGGTACAGTGGCCTCGCAAACGTGGTTGATGGTCTTGCCCTCAGCTCCACATTCTTAGAAAACCAAATTTACTAATTTAAAAAACATCTGTTGGATGCTTTTTTAATATTTTTTATATTTTATACACTACTTTATGTACCGTAATTGTGGTGGTGAAGATTAAAAATTTTTCTGTTTATAGAGCTTATTCTAGTGTTAGAGATACACTAAAAATATAAAGAAAAGTGTAATTTCTATTAGTAAAAAGATGAACCAGAAAAGAGAATAAGGTAGAGATAGTCATGTAAGCAAAATTCATAGTGGAGATGACTGAGAAAATACAACCCCTGATGTCCAAGCAGAACCGGGGAAGGGGGTGTCCAGGAGAAGTCGTGTTCAGGAGGACAAGGCAGCTGTGTCACGATGAGAACAGAGAATAAATAAGCCACTAGATTTGCAAAGACGACCGTCATTCACGACAACGGCGGTTTCAGTGTTGTGGGCAAAACCTTGATTGAAGTGGGAGGAAGCCAGATTAGTCCAAGTGAAGGGAGGGGCCAAGATAACTGTTTCCCCATGAAAAGAAAATGAAAAACGAGGTTGTCGCAGGTGGAGAATGTGGAGTCGGGGAGGTCTGTTTCTGTTTGGTTTGTTACTTGCTTTTTAAAACGAGAGATAATATAACACAATTTTAAGCTATTAGAGTAATAAGGGAAGAAATGGATGATGTTGTATAGAAATGGGACAATTTTGGCATTGAAATCCTTGGGTGAGAGGAAGACATGAGTCCAGCGCTTGGGTATAGACGGGAAAGGGCCTGAGTTAGGAACGATGTGGGTTGTTGCGAGGGGCGGGGGTGGGGGGGAGAGTGTGAGGATGCAGGTGTCCGTTGCAGAAGGATGAAAAATTCCCGCCGTTTGTATTAATGGACATGTCCTCAATGAGACAACAGGAAAGACAGCAGCTGGCGACTAGAAGGGTAGAAGAGTAGAGGGGTTTGAAGTTTGATAAAAATGTAAAATAGGCATTCAAGAGAGTAAAAAAAAAGACAAGGATTGTCAGAACTGATTATCACACACTGGATATTTGTGGTCACACATTAAAATTATACCCCATCAATAAGTTTTCAAATGCACATAGAAACAGAATTATCTAATTAACTGCCATCTCCCCATTAGTTTTAGGATTTTGTGACACTGTCATGCACCTTTTTGTGTGTGTGTGGAGTATTATAAAGCAAACACCAGACATCATAGTTTGAATTGGAGATGTGTTATTAGAAGCTAAATCACTAAACAATGATGAATAAAAATATAAACTGAGCAACTATTGTCTGGGAGGGAATTAGGAAATATTATCAAATCTATTTTCTCTGAATTATCTAAGAATAGGGAAAATATTTTGGCCTCAAATATTTTGACAAGTTTTATTTCACATTGGCACATTTCATCTATAATGAAAGCCATAAGTTCAATAACTTTTTTATTTAAATAATCATAAAAAATAGATAATTTTAGTTAAAAACTCATTTTCTTTTGTTTCTAATTCTGAATCCTATATATTTCATAAGTGTAACTATTTTTATAATTGCTCTCTACTGTCTAAATATACACAAAGGAAACACAAGAGTCTGATTCAGACACTTGTAAATACAGACACATACACGTGTCTTGATACATGGTAAGACTTACGGATTGTAACATCTTTGAGCCAGGCAGCATGCTTCTATACATGTTTCATAGGACCAAGTATATATTAAGTTAATCAGATTATATTATGAATTGAATGGTGAAGAATTTAGATATTTTTCTGCTCATTATATATATATATCATTAAGACATTCTGCTTCATGATTTTTACTCATATTTTAACATCAAGTTTATTTGGGTAAAGTAGTTCTAGAGCTGTGGGAAGCCATTCAGTTGACACTTATCTTGTAATATTCTGTTCTTACAACCAAAAATTATTTATTCCTAATTCTTCTTCAAGATCTTTTAAAATTTTTATAATCTAAATGAACACTATTCTGTTCACTCAATAGCAAGTAGTGAAATGACATAATACACATTTATTTGTTATTTTTGGAATGATGTAGGAAACTTACAAGGATAGATAGTTCCTAACACTGTATTGGACTTCGAAGGTTTTTCTAAAATTTGTTTCCTTAAAATGCAATAAAGTTAAATATTAAAATAATATATATGTGAAAATTAAGTGCCCAAAATAATGGTGAATGTATTTCTCCAGTCAGTTTTATTTCCGAGGAATGAATTCTGTCCTAAATATGTTACTTTTTCACATAAGAGCATGTTAAACAGTGGTCAAAGTATTTATAAAGTGGTGCAGATGCACATAGAACCTCGCAATTCAAAATACGAAGTAAGGGCTGGAGCACCTGCAAGTGTCTGGATGTTAACAACAATTAAGCAGAATATAAATCATTAACCTTGTGGCTTATCAACTTACCTTTCCTAAGTCATCAGGTTTTTCAAAAGATTACACTGCTGTCATTAGTTGGCTAATTTATGTGTCTTAAATCAACACACAACCAGGGGTTAGGTTAATGGCTCTATTGATTTTGTGCAGTAAGGCTGCCTACTCACCGATGACTGATAGCTGAGTATAAATACTGTATCTCGAGTCATGCTGCACCCAGAATTGCTTTTACATTTTCCTGCCTGAGAGACAGAACATTATTTAAATTTGATTGAACAGTCAACCTCAGTTTGTTCTGGCTTCACAGCGAAACAAGTCTATGCAATTGATCACTTACTGAAATATTTTGATCTACTCTCAAGTTATCCATTATCGTCAAAATGTTTTGTGGGGACTATGTAAGTATCATGGTTATTTTCATAAAACTTTCCAGTCTTTTGAGATTTTATCCTTATTTATAAAGTTTCATTTGCCTTACTTGACATTTTCAACAGGAAATAATGGTGTTTTGTTTTCATTACATTTATAATGCCTAAAATTCAATGTAACTATTACATTATTATATATTATTATTAAATCTCAAATCTATGTTAATTTTGAAGCAATATAGTATCCCATAGAGGGAAGTTAGTTACTCCTATTTTTATATTAAGTAACCTGATTCAGAAATCTAACTGAAGTCATAACAAAATTTTTGTCTCTATATTTATTTCCCTTTATAAGAAATTAAAATAGTTTTTATCATTAATTTTTAAGTCCATGCTTTCTTCAGAAAATTGTTTATTTTTGAATAATTGTCTGCTAACATACTGTATATGGCAATGCAGTCATTTCAGTTTTTTCCTTGTCTGAACCATTTCAGTGCAGCCACCCTAACAGTCCACTAACTTTTAAAAAGCCAACAGAGCCATCGAGTTCTCTGACTACATAGTTGCATTTGAAAGTTACCATCATCATTATATAATTGTGAGGCAGTTATATTCCACTACAGAGAAATACGATGTATTGGATAATTTAGGCCAGTATGGCAAATGACTTAATTTGAAAAGGCCTATTGTTTATCCCTTTCTATTCATTCAAGTACGAGTATTTGCATATAATTACCATTATATTCTGTGCACTATATAGTCTCATATTAATATTTATATATCAATTTTTCAAATGAAACATTTAGGGAATATTTATATTTCAGGGATTATGAAAAATTATCATAACAAGATTTTAAGGACATACAAAGATTTGCTGTGCTCCTAGAGCAGATGAAGAAAATTGGAGATTAAAGAGTTGGATTTGAGCATAACTAAAAATTCATTTTAAGCATATTTTTTTCAGTTTTATTAGAGATAAATGTTACATTTTATGTATAATCACAGCAAGTACAGATGGCAAAATGGTTTTATATAATCAATGTCATTATATTTTAAAGCAATTTTCTATCTTAAGTTATATGGCCCAAGGGCTTAACATTTGGTGTCAAGAAGACAATATTGGGGCCAATACCACTACCTCATCGTCTTTGCTTCTGTCTGGTGTTCTCAAGCGAAAGACAAGCTCTTCTGTAGGCAAGAAAGTTCTCATTTCTTGATGTGGATAAATATTGACTGGGTTGCTTATTAAAAATAGACTCAGACCCTCTACTCAGCAGTTCTGATTCAGTACATATGATATTCTAACTTATACACTTGGTATAAATGGGTTACTATTTTTGAAAGCCACTGAGGTGGTCCATTACTGTCAGTTACAAAATATAGCAAATTTAAATATACATCAAGCAAGAAGCAGGCATCATAGAAAAGTAGTTACATTTCTATATGAAATAAGTATACGTAGTATTTTAAAAATTACTGTCTAGAATTATGGAGTTAGTCGGCCCTCAGTGACTAAGGTGGTTTAAGTGTGTTTTTACATTAAGAAGGTAAACGTACCTTTGGTGCAACAGGTGTATTTTATTTATGCACTTGATTGTAAGACCACCTATTGAAAGCGAGATCTAATTAGGGATTACTGCAAGCCTGAAAGTGTTTTGATTCATTAATCAGTCAGATTTAAATTGTGTTTCAGGAAGACACTGGTGTAACATCCCTGTTTGAATGGAGGAGAGTGCATTACACAGTGATAAAAAACATTTGCCCACTCCAGGATCCAAACCCAGGGATCCCTCGGTCTCTAACACTCACATTCTATCCTACTAAAATATACCACCTTTTCAGAATATATTGCCCAATTCTTGTGAAATTGTTGACTGATTTGTTGTTTTGCTATCAACTGATCCCTCCTATTTTGCATAGCAGCATTTAATTTACGACAGATTCATTTCTGTGATGACGCCCTGGCCTTTGACCCCTAAGTTAACTTTAATCCTATCCCCTATTCTCTCCTTTTGATACCTTTTCCTATTTCTACTGTATTTACTTCGCTGAAAAAGGTTAATCATAGCAGTATTACTAATAAAAGTGATATAACATTGATATCACATTTCATGCTGAAATAACATTATATATTACATATAAAGTAGGGAAATTATCATTATAATTTCCTGTCTACTATACATCAGGGGCTTTGCATACCCTGTCTAATTGAACACTCACAGCAAACTGCTTTATAAGAATACTATTTAACATGCAAAAGTTTTGAAGTCCTTCTTGGAGGTACTGGATATTCTACTAAGTGGTTTTACATGTATTATTTTTAGTCTTTATATCATTCAAAGACAGCATTATCATCCCCATTTTCCAGGTAAAAATACTGAGTTTCAGAGAAGTTAAATACTTTTCCTAGGGGCAAAAATCCAGGAAGAGGCAAATACAGTAATAGATTCCTGTCTAACTCCAAAACCATTTCGGCCAGAGAGAGGGAGAGAGAAATGCCTAAGGATCATGATTCTACATAATTTATGGCTTCATGTTATAAAGCAGAGTAGGTTCTTTGTGAACCCAAGTAAAAGAAAATCAGCAACAGTATCTTTACAAAGATACTTGTATTCATGAGTTTGCGCCCTAATGGCTCAAGAGCACTAAAGTCAGGCACAGGGAGGGTAGGCAATGTCTACCACGGGCAAGGAAACTTCCAGCATCTTAGCCCAGCTAGAACGGAATACACGCATTGATTTTTAGCAGTGGGCTACAGGTAGCAAAGGAAAAGCACTCCGTAAATCAGAGAGAAACTTGGGGCGCGTTATCTAGGAGTGATTGCAGGCTGGGAGTGCTTCCTGTGGGAGCAGAGGCTGTGGAAAAGGCCGGTTGTTTGCCGAGCAGGCTCCTCTCCCATAGCAAGGAATTCCTGGGAGAAACACTCCATCCAAGAAACCTGACTTTGATTGTTTATCTGCACTATGACTTACTGAGTAAATACTATTAAAAGGTTATTCATACTTCAGGTTGCTTTTCACTATCACAAGACTACATTGCCTGAACTTTACACACTTTGATTCAACAAAAGTTATGAATCATGCTGGTTTATGGTTTCAGGTTTTACTGAAACTTCTGTAGAACTAGTAAGCATTGGACTGGAAAAATGAGACATGGTAACTTTTTCCTCAGAGTGATACATATGCATGTTGCTAATTTTTAAAAATCCCGTTGTAACAACCACAGATTGCTTTCAATGCAGGGTGGGCAGGCAGGACTGCAGAGTGGTGGCTACACGCACGCTCAGAGCCAGCTTCACTGCGTAGGATCCGTGGGACCGGGGACAATTTTCTTCATCTTTCTACTTCTCAATTTTCCTACTTGTGAACTGCGCATGATAATAGCACCTATCTTGTAAGTGTCTCTCGAGAATTAGTTGGCAGATAAAGCACCGAGAAGAGTAGCTGGGGCATAGAGAGCACCCCACAGTGTGAGTTATCATCCTGCTGTATGAAGCACCAGTGCCGAAGGTTGACTCCAATTCTGCCTAATTCAAAATCCCGGGTCTTCACCAGCCCAGTGCACTGCTTCTAGAGAGGAGGTTCAGTTTGTATCTGCTAATATTATTGATGGAAAATATATATATGCATGAATGTATGTGTATACATAATTAGCTCAAATGTTATGAAAAAAGTTGAGTCACATCTAAAGTTTCATGAGTGAAAATATATTTCCTCTTAAACTCAGCCTAATTTTTATTTGTGAGTAGGTCTCTCGCATGCTACAAATCACATAGACACACTCCCTCACCAATGACTGTCAGCTTCTCTTCTCTTTGTTATGGCAAAGCTCAAAAGTGAGCTGCTCTTGTCATATCCAATTTCTCTGCTCCAGTTCTCTCTGCATCCACTCCCAGCAGGTCCCCCTGCAAATGCCGCACCGAGACTGCTCTCACCAAGGTCAGCGGGGACTCCTTGGCTGAACCCCACGCTCAGCTCGCTCTCCTCATCTTACTGTACACGTGGGCATTCTTTGACAGTCTGCCTTGCCGGCAGTATTCCAGCGCTAAATTCTTCAAACTTCTCTCTTGCCTACATATGGTCTCTCCTTTGGTCATAGCATCCAGTATCATGGTTTTAATTACAATCAACATGCAGATTCTTTTTTGAATTTATATCTCAACCCAGCACCTGTATATGAAACCTCAGATTCATATAACCAGGTGTCTACTCAGCGAGTGGAAACTCCATCCTCTTACTAGTTCAGGCAAAGAAAAAAAAGTAAAAAATAAAAAACTTGCCATTATCCCTGTCTCTTTCTCTCATACCTTACGTTATCACCTGCTGACTTTATGCAGTGGCTTCCTGCCTGGTGTCCCTGATTCCACTTCTAGGTACTGGGGGTTTATAGTAAATATGATTGTCAAAACCTCTACCTTCTCGAAACGCGCATTCCATTGGTGAATAGGGCCCATCTTCATTCTCAAATTGGGCAGAGTGATGGAGTGGGAGGTAAAATCATCAATGAGGAGATTTTGAGAAAGCTGTTTGCCCAGGTTTACAAGCTCTGAGAGCATTCCCCATAGTAGCAAGAACAATAATAAGGCTTAAATCTGTAGAATCACTCACATTTTTCCAAGTGAGTGGAAATCAGTATATAAATCAGAGGTCTTGTAAAAATTAGGACACTTCTCTAGATATGTTGGTTTCTCCGGAATGTCACTTTTCCCGATGATCATAAAATTATCTGAAAAGTTGTTTTGACATTGTATCTCTACTCTTAAAATCTACATATTGTGCTCATGTAAATAAGTATTAGTTTAAACCTAGAACCCTCTCCAAACTTAAATAGCATTGGGAGTTTTAAAACTCCTCGTGAACAGAGGAAAGGTAACTGACTATATTTTTATTTTATTTTTTTCTAATTAACCAGCCCATTTAACAAACAGTACAGGAAAAGAAAGTCATCAGATTGTCACAAATTATAAGCTTTTAAAAACTATACTTTTTTTCATTAAATCACGAGATAAAAGTCTTAAGACATGATGTTTGAGCAATGTGACTAACAGATATTTGAATGAGTCACGTCTTTCTGTGATCAGGTGGGTGGGAAGTGGAGGCCGCTACGTGCGGAGCTGCCGCCCTGCAGCCCGGCCTCCCAGCCCCACACCCAGCCCCACACCCAGCCTCCGCCTCTCCTGTCGGCAGAAATTCTTTGTAATCAGGAGTGGCTCAGCCTGATTCACCAAAAAGGAACGGATTACAAGAATTAAAAAAAGAAAAAAGGATTTCAGAGTTCATGCTGTCTGTCCCCCAGCCTCAGCTTCTTCTGAATTGTCTCCAACGATCGTAAACCTTCGCTTTGGCTGTGGACGTGCATTTGTCATGGGGCGGAGTGCAAACGGCTTCTCGGGGCCTGTTGTCCTCGCCAGCGTCACAGGTGTCACAACTCGTACTCACGAATCCGCCCTTTCTCAATGACACTTTTGTTTATGCCCTGCAGACATGCTGGTAATCATGCTAGAAGAAAACCAGAAAAAAACATTAACCGAGTATGGCAGGTATCACATACAAAACATAAAAATAATTTGTCCACGAGATAATGTGCTTTATCTATTTCTATTATGGATGAAATGGGAGTCAACTCACTCACAGCTACTTGCGATTAGCTTTCCATCTCGATGTTGTGGCAATTTGTTATAAAGCAACAGGCTATCTTAATGTATTTTATCATCCTGTCTCTTAATTGAAACATTGGTGCTGTTTTATTTTCGAGTAAGCCAGAATCGAAAGCGTTGTCGTAATATTTTTTGAGTTATGAAAAGAGAAATGCTTTAACCCCCACAGACACATCATTCTAAGTGCTGTGTATTCGTAATGGTTTTTAAAAAATGTCAATCGTGTTGTATTTTACCGACAGGTTATTGTTTTGTTGTTGCCATCTCCACAGTGGTAATCTCCTTGACTTATTGTTCAGCTCTTTGGGGAGGTGAGTATGTGTGCACTCTTCTAGGCAGGCATTTAGCGCCAGCCTCCAAATGTCGTTGTTCTAAAGGGTGAGTAAGAAAACAGAACGAGGTGCGTCGGTACCTGGGGGCACCTGTCCCCACCTGCTGTGCTGACGGCTGTGTGCTCAGTCAGCGCCGAGCTGATATGTAGAAGAGTAAATATTCACAGCAAATTCAGTCCCTTCACAGCAGAGAAGGGTTAGACTCATGAACCGTCAGCGACAGGTGAATTACTGGTTTTGAAATGGAATTTTTTGTGTAACCATGGTCACAGCTGAACCTATCACGATGTAGTGGCCAGAAGAAACTCTCTGGGACCTCGTTCCCCTACAGTTGTAGGATGACCATGGTAGATGTGCCTGGTTTTCTTTAAAGATACTCAATGACTTCTGATTTCGTGACTTCGTGGACTTGGTCTTTTCCTTGTATGTGATCTTCATATGGAGTAATCTGAATGTTTCAGAGGTGGAAATGGTTTTTAGAAAATGGTATTTTCATTGTTTGGCAGAGGAAATAAGTATTAAATAATATCCCTTCTCAGAATCTCAGAATTACATATAACCTGTCTGCCAAGAATAACAACAAAACAGGTTGGTCCGGCTCAAATTTTAGGTTTCATTCCTCTCTCCTGAAAGATTCGGGAGTTCAGTTTTATGATCTAGGTTTATTTCCTTTCATTTCTTTCCTAATTCTTGTATATTGAGAAATTATTCACAGAAAAATTCATATATCTGAAATCAGAAATGAGAACTGTTGTTGCAGGATACGAGCAGCAAACTCAGAAGCGTCGTCAAATGCTCTATTGTAATCAAAGGCATCAGGTTGATGTTTACTACACTGACTCACACTTTTGTAATCTAGAATTTTTTCCTCCTCTGGTGTAGACAGGCAGACAGGACGCAGTTCACAAAGACTTAGCTTTTGTGGCAATGTGACTTATTTTTCCCTCATCCCATTTTGATCTACAAAACCTTCTGGCCCCGGAGTGGGACGTGACACAGGTTCACTATGGAACCATTCTCCCCGCCAAGCTTGCGGTCACTGCAGTGTGACGACGTGCGAAGTGGAACGTTTCCACGTGGTTGCGACTGTCACCCTTCCATTCACACAGCTGTCACTGAGTCTGCAGCTCTGTCTTCCAAGCAGAGTGCAGCGATGGGTCTGTTTCCTGCCTCGCCCACAATCTCGCTCACATTCGAACCTGTCCTAGTCCTCCAGCTGTGACTCTTGCAGAATCCTGTTGTCACACCATTTTGTGTGAAGCTACATTTCAATCAGTGTAGTAATTTGATTTAAAAGTCTGCCATGTCTGGTTTTATGAGACTAGATTGGCAGCTAAAAATAACTATTTTTTAACTTTTTATTTCGAGAAATTTTAGAGTTATAGAAATGTTGTAAGAGTAATTTGGAGTTCCGATTAACTTTCACCTAGATTTTCCTAATGTTTATACATTTTATGTAACCATACTGAAGTTAACAAAACCAGGGTATGAACATAAGCTTAGTGCTATTAACTAAACCACAGATATTATTTGAATTATGCCTATTTTTCTGCTAATATTTTTTGGTTTTGTTTTCCTGTTCCTGGATCTAATCTACATTGGATTTTCATATATTATGTTGGGCACATTTGCATTTATGTTCATAAGGATTACTGTTCTCCAATTTTCTTTTCTTAGAATCTTGATTTGGTTTTTGTATTAGTATAATCTAGCTCTGTAAAGTGAGTCAGAAAATATTATCTTCTCTTTCCTAGAGAAAACTTCATAGAACTGGTACTATTTTCTTCCTTGAATAGTTGAAAGAGATTTAGAAGTAGGAACCTGTTAGCAAACTGATATAAAACCAATGAAAATAAAATATGCTCCTTTTGTTTCCTTTATCCTCTGGGTTAATTATAGCTAGATGTACAACTAATGTTTATAAAGAAAGAAAACTTCTAATAATCAAATGCCTTCCACTCATAATAATGAGGCCACATTTTTTTAGAGTAATTCTTTTTTTTTTTTTTTTTTTTTGAGATTTGTGTATCTCATTCACCAAATAGAATAGAAATGCCATGTAGGACACTTATTTAAAATAGCTCAAGCTAAAAATTATCCTAAACAAACTGGCTTTTATCTCTAACTCTGTAATACATACTAATCATATGTCTATAAGATTAATTCCAAAATTCTAAAACTTCTGTTTGTATTAAATTTCTTCAGTATAAAAATGTACAAGTTCTTTATCATATAACTAAATAACTTATTTATGGGTTACCTAGCGAAAATTTTGTTTAGCTGAAAACTGGCTTTACTTTAAAATCATATACCCTTGCTTCAGTAAGTATTAACTAAGGAAAGGAAAAAAAAAAACCATAAAACCAGCCAGGACCAAGCATCATTATAAAGATAAAATCTGTTGGTAATAGAACTTTGTGATACTGTCCATAGTAATCTATCTGCATTCAAAAAGGAGAAAGAGTTGGCAAAAGGACCATTCTTTTTCTCATTAACATCTCAAGAACATACAGTTCTCTAGATAACAATATCATCATCGATCTCTGTTATTGAAAGCTAGAGAATTTTTAATCAACAGGAGTCTGTTTCTATTTGTGAAATAGATTACTGTGCTTTGAGAGTGCTGATTACTAACTTCTCTAAAAATATCAGATTAGATGAAAGTTGCTGAAGTTTTAGAATCACCATTTATCTAAGGTCTGCAAGATCATTTTGCAGAAATTGTCCTAATAAATCCGTGAAATGCAATTCTTCGTACACTAAATGCCAGCATAATCTCTATATTAGGTGTGAAATTCACATGCCTGCCTGTGTTCCTTGAGCATTAACAGTCCCTGAGATCCTAATTACATAAATTTGCTTCACATTTAACCCTTTAAATGTGTTTAAGTTATTGTATGTTTTATACCCTCTAGATTAATTTGTGTACATTAGACCCTTTAACCATTTAATAAGATATAAACAAATAAAAAGGAACCTTAATTTTTTGAAATATGAGGATAATAACTAGGGAAGTAAAAAAGAAAACTGACAGGTGGGATATGCTTGCGATAGCACTGGTGTAGAGTCAGAACACGCTTTTTCTAGGCGGCCAATTATTAATCCAGTGGCTTTGCGTAAATATTGAGTCACTTTTTTCATATATAATATAGAAATGGAAACATCTGCTTGCCTGATACACCCTTGTTGGTAACATCAAATTAGATGAAGAATATGAAAATGCTGTTTAAATTGCACAGTAGCTACACAAAAAACTACAGTGCCTCCTTCAGCTCTAGAACACCGTGACTTGCAAAATACATTTATTTGCTATTTTATTCGGGGCATAGATATGGTCATTGGATTTAAATGTTAGTTCTTTTTAAATAATATATTGATGAAAATAAAAAGCTTGCAATGACATATTATTATAGTATTAATTAGGCCACTCATAAGGAGGGTTGAGTAGCATTTTTCAATCTGCTCCATGATATTTATCTTCAAAAATAAGAAAATAGCACAATTGATTATAAGAAATATCATATAGAGTGGTGTATTGTGAAGAGAAAAGGCAGATTACCAAACAAAATGTAAGTGTGATTCCACTGGGAACAAATATGCCATGCCTACACGTAAAGATAGGAAAAGACAAGCAGAACACCTGGCAAATTATTTCCTCTTACGACAGCTATTAAAATATTTGACAACAATTTGTAGACAATGAAGTAAAAAATGAATTTTCTTAACGTTTTATGTCACATATGTCCTCATTTGCCAAACTGATTACCTTAAACATATATTAACTATCTACCAATTTTCTTAAATATTCCCATCTCTTTTTCTGCCACATATGGGAGTCTAGTCTAGCAACTATGAGCATGGGCTTTGGAATTACATTTGAGTTTGGACCTGGGCTCCATTACTTACTGATCACATAATCTAACAACAGAAATGACTCTCTCTAAGTCTGAATTCCTTCGCCTGTGGCGATAGTACCGACCTCATTTGTTTGTATATGTGATCATTTGATCCCTGGAAGTTGAATAGGCTGTCTTAGTCCATTTTGTGCTGCTATAACAAAATACTTGAGACCTTGAAACTGGGTAATTTATAAAGAACAAGAATTTATTTTCTCATAGTTCTGGAGGCTGGGGAGTCTAAGATCATGGCACCAGCTTGTTCCTTGTCTGGTGAGGGTCTAGTCCCTGCTTCCAAGATGGCACTTGGATGCTGCGTCCCCCGTAAGGGAGCAATGCCATGTTTTCATGTGGCACAGGGCAAGGGGGCAGACAGGCAGGAGCCCCTTTGTCAAGCTGTTTTGTGAGAGCACCTGATCCCACTCACAGGGCTAGGGCATCATGACCTATTCGCCTCCCACAGGCTCCCCCTTCCCATAGCACACCTTGGCAATTGGATTTCAACATGAATTTTGGAGGGCACACAACATTCAAACCATAGCATGAGGTAACTTGAATTATTTAGCACTACTCTTGTTATATATTGAAAACTCAGTAAGTGTTGATTATTATTTTTAGATTACAGCTCTAATGGTATTGAACTACTTCTTTTCTTCCCCTTGCTTTTTTTACACTGATTCAGCTTCCATTTGGTTGGAATCATTCTTGAGTATTATGTTTTGGAAAAGATGTATAGATTTTTCCTTTCTCCTTTCTTTTATAATTTTCTGGGTTTAAAACTTTTGAGTCCTAGACTTTTTCCTCTGGAATCTGGAAAGGCTGATCAAATGACTTTTCACATTTAATTTTGCAGAAGAGAATTCTGAGGCCAATTTTATTATTTCTTTTGTAAGTAACCTGAATATTAATATCTAAATGTTATGTTTCACATTATGTTTCAAATGTCAATCTCTTTTTCTTCACTAATATTCTCTAATATGAGGTGATCCCTTTTCATTTAAAAATGTTATTCTTTCATGAATTGAATTTTTTCTGTTTTGCTTGTTATTATCTTTCTTTCATTGCTCTTTTCTCTTCCAGATATACACATATCTCTGGATGACGGTGTAGGGAGCTGATTGGGATTGGGCACATTTGCGACATAGACTTTAGGAATGGTGGACACAGGATCTCAAAATGAATGTGTTGTTTCTGTTGTTACTACAACAAATGACCAAAAGTTTAGAGGCTTAAAATAACACAAATTTATTCTCTTACAGTTCTGGAAGTCAGAAATCTGGAGTCAGTTTCACCAGGCTAAGGTTAAGGTGTAAGCGGGGCCCGTTCCTTCTGGACATGCTAGACCAGAAGCAGTTTCCTGCCCGTCCAGCTCCCAGGGGCCACCTCCGTTCCTTGGCCACTTGGTTCCCTTCCTTCATCTTCACAGCCAGCAGCGTAGCATCCTGCTCTCATTACCTCTCATTACCATGTCGCCTTTTTCTTCTGTAGTCAAATCTTCCTCTGCCCCCTCTTACAGAAAGACGTTTGGAATCATATTTGTGGCCCACACGGATAATCCAGGGCAATCTCCCCGTCTCCATACCCGTAACTCCCATCCGCAAAGTCCCTCTGCCCTGTTAGAGAACACGGACAGCTTCCAGAGTCAGAAACCAGATACCTGGACCCTCGAGGAGTCAGTAGTCATTAGATGCTCTCTATTTCACTCTAATTAGGTTAAGTTTAGTAGTGTTCTGTTAAGATAAAGTTATTTTCAATTATATCTTACTGGGAAATTGTTTCCTGAAATAGTAACATCATGTTAATGAAGACACTGTTTTAGATTTTCATTGTAAGAGATTGTGTAGGTGAAATCAGTTCTCCTCTTTCTTTTTTTTCAGATTTTTTGTTATTTCAGAATATTACGGAGGTACAAACATTTTGGTTACATGAATTGCTTTTGCACAGTTTGACTCAAAATTGTAAGTGTGTCCCTCACCCAGATAGTGTGCACTCTACCCGTTAGGTGTGAATTTACCCCTCCCCTCCTCCCCTCCCACCTGCTTGGTTTCCTCTGAGTTTTACCCCACCATACGTGCACGTGTGCCCGTCAGTTAGTTCCAATGTAATGGTGAGGACATGTGGTGCTTGTTTTTCCATTCTTGTCATACTTCACTTGGAAGAATGGTCTCCACTTCCACCCAGGTTAATACAAGAGGTATTAGTTCACCATTTTTTATGGCTGAGTAATACTCCATGGTATACATGTACCACATTCTATTAATCCACTCATGTATTGACGGGCACTTGGGTTAATTCCACATCTCTGCAGTTGCAAATTATGCTGCAATAAACATTTGAGTGCAAGTGTCTTTAGATAAAATGACTTTCTTTCCTTTGGGTAAATGTTCAAAATGGGATTTCTGGATCAAATGGTATGTCTACTTTTAGTTGTTTGAGGTCTCTCCATACTACTTTCCATAGCGGATGTACTATTAATGGTTTGCAGTCCCACCAGCAGTGTATGAGTGTTCCTTTCTCTCCGAATCCACGCCACCATCTGTTGTTTTGGGGCTGAGTTAGGTGATACCTCGTTGTGGTTTTGATTTGCATTTCCCTGATGATTAGAGACGTTCTTGACCTCCTTGACATCTATCTGCTAAGTTGTAAAGACTTTACAGCAACTAATTTAGTAATTGGTTCATATTTATAAAAACTTCTGCATCAATTTGAAAATAAAATAACTAAACTTATGTTAATATCACTAGCTGTACTAATGCTAATGAACCAGCCATCAGTTCATTAAACTTTATTTTTATTAGATAATATATATATGTCTTTATAAGCATTACACAGATATAAGCTAAAGTCATACTGTCCTTTAATATTTAATTAAGTTCACAAAAATTCTATCCCAGAGCTGCTGTTTCCCTAAACATTCTTTCCTGAGGTTAGAGGGGCACAGGGAATAAAGGTTAGCCGCTCTCTTGAAGCTCCACGTTTTCATGTCTTCTGATTAATTAGCTCAGGGAACACCCGGCCAGCGCGTGCAGGCATTCTGGAAGACCCTGTCGCGGGCACAGCCCTCCCTCCCTCACTCTCCCAAAGCGCCACCAGCTAACGCTATCCCAGCCCCCTTTGCTGAGGCTTCATGTCAGCACCGGGATTTACACTGGGGTTCTGGAAATAACTGGAAATTAAATATTAGGCATTCTGTTCTTCAGCACATTTCGGCAGCCCAACCAATGGGCTTTTTGGCTGGCTTTCTTGCTCTGTCTGAATCCCTCCCTCTGATAGACACACACACACACACACACACACACACGCACACACACACACACACATGCACACACACGCACACACACACACATGCACACACACACACGCACACTCTGCTTTCTTCTTTCTCTTTGAACTGACGTAAAAATAAGAGCTCATGCTTTTGAAATTTTGTTTTTACATGTAGGGTCCTTTTTACAAATGAAAATTTTTCCCTTGCAACAATTAAGAAAAAAAAAAAAGCCTCCATAGTGCATGTCATTTTATTTCACATAAATTATAGCTGTAATGGAAAGGGCACTAACCACGAAGTTAAATTCGGATCTGAGTGTTGGCTTCATGGCACACTACCTGTGTGGCTCTAAACAACTGACTCAGCCTCATGATCCCCTCATGTGTGAAACAAGAGCAGTAGTATCAGTCCCGAGACGGCTGAGGCGATTACCAAGGAAACGCAGGTGAAAATGCCTACAGCAGAGCCTGCTTATATGAATAATGAATTTTTAAAACTACTGGGTAAACTGAAACGTCACTGTGGTACACAGATGTTTACACTTTAAACGTTCTGTGTGCGTGCGTTGTATCTGAGGCCCGACCCTAGACACTTTGGAAAGCAAGAAAAGACAGGTACCTGCCCTCGGAAGTTGAACATTTAGAGGTAAAGACAATGCAAAAGGCGGAGGGCCACGTGCAGCAGAGATGCAGTGTGAATAACAAGTAACAGACTTCACGGCACAGGCGGAGTTTGAGCTGGGTCTGAAATGCTGGGTGAGTGCAATCCACGTAAATGGAGTAGGTGCAGAAAGGACTTTTGTTTTGCAAATCTACATCTAAGAAGCCACCATTAAACAGCCTATTGACAACCATGAATAAAACCCAAAGACTGACACTAGAAGGGTGTGACTAGCTTGGAGATTTTGGACAAAATCACTGCATTCCAGCCGTTTTCTCAGAACCTGTCCCTCCAAGCCAGTTATGCTGCACAGGGGACAGTAGCCGGCCAGTGACCACTCACTTTGACAGAACTACAGCCTCCTCTGTGAGCAGAATAACAGAAAAAACAAACAAATAAAAGAATTAGTAATTCGTATCTCTAGATCCCCTGCCAAAAAATGTATTTATTTATATATATATAAAACATATATATAAAATCCTGGAAGTTTCAGTGTCTAAGCTACTGAATCAGATGTGTATGAGAGTTTTATTAACTTTAGATTAACAAAAGGCACTATTTTAAATTATCATATTTTGTTTATTATTGTTTTAGAGGAAGTTCAATTAACATGCAACCATCAAATGTTCTAACAACTAAGAAAAAAATGTCCATTAGGCATAGAGGTGGTATCATACTAGAAACTGGTGCCATTCTTCATGTAGGATGACTACCAGCCAGGGCTCAGGAAAGCAAGCTTTTTTCCAGAAGTAGGGATGTGTTTAAGTCAAATCATTCATGATTTTTTAATCCATGCTCTTTGTGACCTAATAGCTAAGTGAAGTTTGATCAATTGAAGCCATTTGGTCAAGAAGCAGTATGTAATTTACCAGCAATTTTTTTTCAATTTAAGTTTAGAAATTGCTTCTAGTTTCACTAATATCACAGTGAATATTTCACACACATGCAAAGTGGTATTTTCCAGCTATATTATTCTCCATCTCATTAGTCCTAGCTTTGGCTAATTGTAAATATCAAATCTATCACTAATTGATAAATATTCAATATTCATAGTTCTGCCAATTTGTCCTAAAACCAGAACATAATAGAAACCTGTATATCAAGAAATGCATTGCATTAAACATATAAATTATGAAAAACCCCTGAAACAATAGTCATTGACTTTCAGATTAAACTACTATTACTAGCTTAAGTTAAAATTTGTGTCACAAAATTAGTGGGTTAAATTACATTCAGTTAGCCAAGCAGTGTGTATTCATTGAAAACATGCTATTAAATATTGGCCTCAGTTCTGGTCCACATTATATCTCAAATGGGATTCTAGATTAGTCACCCTTGCAACCTGCATTGACTCACCCTTTACATGGCTATAAATTGTTACTACTGGAATTCAAATCAAATCGTATCCCTTTCGTACTTAAAAACGCGTATGTCTGAGACTAATCTCGTCTCTCCACCCCCCAACTCTGTATCTCGAAACTCATGTGCCTCAACTACCAGGTCTTGCCAGGCCACGTACTTGTTCACGCATCCGGTGGGGGTGAATTTCTGCCCTGTCACCTGGGATCAGCTCTTTCCCCTAAACCCTCTTCTCCGGGCTAATTCATATTTGTCCGTTGGATTTATTTCTGTTTTGTTTTCCTACTACAAAACAATAAATGTGATAAGTATAATGACTGAAAGAATCTGCTTCATTCCACTGACATAGTTATACTTGTAAGTATGAAAATATGGCCCTACCACAATCACTGTATGGTTTTTGGCATATTTCAAATAGACAACTTTATGATTATTAATATCAGTGAAACAGGATCCAAACTGAATTTAGTTCTCAGTTTTATGTTCCTAATTCGACAAATCCTTTGATAAATATTTTGGCATTGGCATATGTGTACTCATTTAACTACTAATAGAAATTATGGCTTAGTCTTGTTCTCATTAACTACTTAATTTTCAGCTGTCAGACGGTGGGCACTGGAGCACTCTGTCTCCAGCTAAGATGGAATAGCTGCGAAGAGCTGGGTGAATGTCCGAGTCCTTCTCAAGGCCCAGGGACTCGCTTGCTGTGGGAAGGCCTTTCCCCCAGTGTTTCTGGGCACACGGACAGCAAACGGGAGAGCTGCCCTTCTCAATATTGATAATTTTTCATTGACAGCTCTGTGGTGCTGAGTGTGGTCCTGTCATGCTTAGTCCTGTCTGGCTCTGTCTAAAATAATAATCCAGGGGGTCACAAGCTGCCCTAAATGTTCTGCCATGTTATTATCGGCGAGAGCGAGAATTGAAATGGAATGTCTGTCTGTCTGTCAGGTGTTTGTGTTTTCCTCTGCAGCTGTGAGCTTCAGCTGAATAATCGCTGCCCTGGCCACATCACCTAGATTTTTATGTATCCCATAATCCAAATTCAAACCTATCAATTTTCTCTAATGTGATTTTAGGGCCCCTTATTTGCAAAAAAGCTGTGTTGGCAAGTGCCACTTGTAATTCCTGCTAATGGCAGGAATTGCCCCAATACAGTTCCTTTTTCAGTTCCTGAAAAATAATCTCTAGTTCCTAAGAAAATACGTACTGTTTGTTAAGAAGAAAAATATTTTTAATTTGATTCTTGTATGTTTCTACTATTGGTTCTAGTGTCACAGTTTCCTATTTGAAAAATAGATGATGACATAGCAGAGGCCAATGGGTATTATAAAATAAACTCAACAAATTTGCTTTCTACAATTACTAATAGACTTGTGTGCATGTCTTATCGTAACTTGAACATATAGAAGATACTTTTGGTTTCATTTATCTGCAAAAAATGTTGAAACCTTTCATGTGAGTTACGACCATCTTCTCCTTGACTCTTCCCGCCAGGTACAAGGCACCATCTTCCCGGCGCCCAACTTCAACCCTGTGCTGGACGCCCAGGTGCTGGGGGCAGCTCTGCAGGGCTTCGGTGAGTCTGACCAGCCCTACCGATTTGTACTTTCTTCTGTTTGACTTTCTTAGCAGACTATACTATGAGTGTAAAATAGCTGGTGTCTTACAAAAGGCAGACACAGATTAAACAAAAAACTGGGCAAAGGAGTGGAATGAGAAGAAAAGTGATAGAAAAGACAGTAATGGTGAACAGACCTCCCTTGAGAAACTGCAAATCTAACTATAAATCTTTATTGTCTTTTAGAAAAGAAAAACCCTTAAGTAATTTGGCGGACGCGTCGTGTTAGTTACAGAAAGACAACTCTTACGAAATCAGTTTCTACTGCTGGGTATTAGAGTAGTTTCTAATTCTGGATATTAAAAATGATGTAACAAACATCTGCCTATAAATTTTTGTTCATATCTATGATTATTTCTTCAGAATGAACTTTTAGAAGTAGTAAAGTTGATTCCTAAGTTTATAGCTATTTTAATAAAAATTTTTAATAAAATTTTGAGATCCATATAAAATTATTCTGAAATATCTCTGGAAGGAAAAATGAACAAGAATTGCTGTGAAAACTTTTAAAAATAAAAAGCAATTTAGAAGGGTAAGTTGTGGATATTCTCAACAGAACACAACAAAAAAAAAGACGATAATTACTTAAGTGTGATGATAGTAAGAACAAGGCAATGAAAGTAATTGAAAAATCTTCTGTTTATTATTAAAAATATGTTCATTTTGGAATATCCATCGTGCAGTTAACAGAATCCTCTACAACTACTTATTTTCCTCTGAGTCCAGGGACGTAACCAGGTTAGACCCAGGTACCACGTTTCTCTGTGCCCTTTCCGTGGAGGCTGCTTTTTCTCTTAGAAGCCATTAATTTCAAGCTTTGCGGCTGAGTCTGTGCCTTCCTTCCTCCCACTACAGCTTTCAGACCTGCTCTTCCTCCTGCTTCTCACTGGCACAATCACCTGTGAAAATCCCAATCACTGGCCCTCACTCACTGCACCTGACTCACTGCCTTCTCTGACACTAAACCCATCCAGGATGGCTTTAGTTTCCAAATTGATGATTTGCTTAACATTTTAGTCTTTCAATGCATTTTTAAATCTCCATTAAGCTTCTCCTCTTGTCAAAGGAAAATTACACTGGGCAGAATTAAACAGGCGAGGAAGACTTTATTCAAGACTATTGCAATAGGGGTCAAGATTATTGCAGGAGGTGACAGAGATTGAACTCAAATCCTATGAAACAATAGGCAGGAGAGTTTCCAAGCACTGGGGTGAGCTGGTGGAGGAGTACTGGAGGGTGCTGGACTGGGCATTAGTGATGAGGCCACCTGTGACTGCTAATTGGCACTCAGCAAAGCCAGGCTCCTACTGTCACATAGACACTGGGAGACAGGGGCTCCATCTTCCTTGATGACTACATTTCAGGAGACAGCTTCCAGTGAGACATTTCTGGGTTGTAAAACTGGGCAAGAGGCTGGGAGAAGATTACATAGCTAAGGGGCAAAGAAAGAATTTACCATTGTGTTACCGAAGGTTCGGTACTGGTCCCCTTGGCCAAGAACGAGGAGAAGGAAAGAGAAGTTTATTAATTTGCTGGTAAGTGAGAAGAATGGGAAACTCTCATCTGAAAGCACCACCGTCCTGTCTATAAATGGAAATGCAGAGCTTTTACAAGGAGTTCTCAGCTCCAGGCTATTACTGTGCAACTGTAGCATCTCCAGTGAGGACGATCTCCTGACCTCTGCCCCCTGCCCCGACAATTCTGCTGAGCCATCGCCTGCGGTACAAAAATACAAAGGACACTCGCCTGCCTTGCTGATTACTGGCTTGGGCAGGGAGGCAGGTTTAATTCCCAAAAGGAGGGGGGTGTGGCTTAAGGAGACAACTCGTGAAACATTTTACCCTTTTTCAGGCTGTTCCCTCTGTTATAATTACAAGTTTTCTAAAATAAATGTTATAAGAAAGGGAGGTCAAGGCCCCTAGTCAGAAAGAAACCTGTCTAAATTTTGGTCATAGAGGGAAAGGTTAACATCTTGGTCACTCCACTATGACTATAATTAGAGTGACATTTATCTAAACTAGTTGGCACCACGCTGGTCTGTCGGCTCAGTGTGTTGCTTTATGAGGAAGTGGAGGACATGTGTTCCAGAAACAGGGTCTGCACTGTGGGCAGGAGAGACCCCGTTCCCTGCAAAATGTGACGGGTTCACACCGTCCCTCAGAACTGCACGGACACCTGTGCTTGCGTGCTTTCCTGCCCCGGCACTCCTTCCCCTGCAGGCTCGGAAGGAGAGCAGGCATCTGGCCTTAATGCATGTTCACTGTGGGCTCCTCTCCAACCGCACGATCAGAGACGTGGTGCCCGTTTAAACCTCGATCAGAGTTCCCGAGCCCCTCCCCGCACAGCACACACGCACACACGTAAATTAACTAATTAAACATTGATCAGCCTGAGGGTCAAGGAAGCCTGTTTTGGGTGGGGTAAAAGAGTGGTTGAAGAAAGACTATGTTTTCTTTACGCCCCTGCACTTTCTCTTGGATCTTCGTGGAGGAAGGAGGCACTCCCCAGTGACAGCACTGAAGTTGGAGAGAGCAGAGCCTGGGCTGCATCAGGCTGTCTGTAATGTCCAACTCTGGTTACAGTTGCTCCCTGCTTGAAAGCGCCCTCGGGGATAATGCCTCACATTGGTTTGGATCCTTAGACAGTGGGTTCTTCCTAACCACAGAGTGGCAACTTGACCCATCGCCAAACCTCCTTCTCTTCCAGACTGTGACAAGGACGCGCTGATCAGCACGCTCACCGGGCGCTGCAACGCACAGCGGCAGATGATCGCGGAGGCTTACCGGGGCATGTACGGCCAGGTACGCCTCCTCCTCTTGACCTTGCCACTCACCGGGGCGTGTACGGCCAGGTACGCCTCCTCCTCTTGACCTTGCTACTCACCGGGGCATGTACGGCCAGGTACGGCTCCTCCTCTTGACCTTGCTACTCACCGGGGCACCTACGGCCAGGTACGGCTCCTCCTCTTGACCTTGCTACTCACCGGGGCACCTACGGCCAGGTACGGCTCCTCCTCTTGACCTTGCTACTTACCGGGGCATGTACCTACGGCCAGGTACAGCTCCTCCACCTTGCTAGGGCGATCTCCCCAGCTAACAACACTCAGACAACAGGTATTATTATTTTTTCAATCTCACAGATCACAAAGATTTCAGACCTCACTGTATGTCAGGAACAGTTCATTCCTCTCACATGTTCTAAGGAATAAAATACATATCACGGAATGCATGTGTGTGAGGGATGTTTGTACAATGCCCACCAGTCCTTGCCCAAAAATCATTCCCGTCCCCAAATGAAAAGTCTGATGACCTTACTCTGCCAGTCAGTCCAATTACGCTGAAAGTGGTGTGTGGAAACGCCCTGTGTCGGGCTTTAGGGAAGGCATAGAAAAAACTAATGATCACCAGGTCAAAAAATAACATCTTTTCCTGCAGGTCTCTGCAGGGCCTCACCTAACTCTCAGCAAAAGAGAATTCTCTAGTAGCTTTTCTTCTCACCGGCATGCAGTTATAGAGACCATTAAAAAAGAATGGCGGTTTAAAAATACTTTAAGGCAATAAAACTATCCATGGTGTTTTAAAGTAATCACATTCTAATTTCAAAGCAAGCACCATTAAGGATTCCTTGCTTTTGTTGTGCATTTAAACCACAGTTTCAGAACAAAAACTCTTTAGGCCACAGGGCCTGAAATAGCAATTGCTTCTCAACTGAGCACTATCGATAAAACACGACCGTAAAACTTTCCCTATAGAGTTAGTGCACATAAACTGACTCCATCTCTAAACCCCAGTCTTTGAGCAACTATAATACATGAAATAAAAGATAGCTGTTGGTTTTAGAAAGAATTAACAATCCAAGTACCACGACTAGGAGGAACGTTAATTGAATTAAGCCAAAGACAACGACCAGATATAGCTTTTTTTACACATGAAGCTGTTAGCTTAGCTTATGAGGCCATGACACCAGTGCTAGTTTTCTCCTGACAGAGAATATAAAAACTATAAAAGTTCTATCACTGGTAATCCTACTCTGTTTTAACATACATCGTGCTAGGAGGGGTGTCATTTTTCAGTAACTTTTGTTTTAACCCAAAGGTTTACATACATCTTTGCTTTTTATATATCAGGTTAACTTTAGGCTAAAACAGTACTTTATCAAGCTCTACAAAATTACACTGAAGCAGATTAAAGCAATGAAAAAGTGAGGTACTTACACTCCAGGAATTTAAAATCTGTTAAAGAGTTTACACTCTAGCAAAGCTCTTTTCCCTGGGGACACACGGGGTCTTGCAGTGCGCTAAACCCTCACGTTTGCTGAGTGATCCGCACCTCCTGCCAAAGCCTCCTGACAGGCTCACCGGCACCCACCGGGAGGCAGGCATCACATGGCCTCCCCCACAGTGCCCTGGTCGCAGGGTCAGCCAGCAAGGCCAGCCAGCAAGGTCATCTCTCCCTCGCCTTTCTCTTTTTCCTCCTTTTTCCCCCAAAGTCTTGGCTTGAGTCCTCATCATTTCGTGCCAGACTAACGCTCGGACTGCTCGCTGGCTCGGAAGGCAGGTGTGAGCACGTGGGACTGAGAGTCCGGCCCCTGAAGAGGGACACAGCACCTTGCTAGAGGGGGCGGCGTGGTTACCGTGGAGAACCACGAGTGCAGCCGCTCCATTCGGCCACAGGCGAGGGTGTTTCCACGGCTGGCTGGGGAATGTGCTGTGAATACAGCTGTTTGACAGCGAAGGCCACGCCTCACAATCTGTTATTTATTTTCTAACGTTTCTAGTGACTACTGAAAGATTTTTAAATCTCTAGTTGTGGATTTGGCTATTTCTCCTTTCAGTTTTGTCAGTTTTTTTCTTCATATTTCAAATTTTTGTTATTAGGTAAATATACATTAGGATCGCATTTCTAATAACGAATTGACCCTTTATCCGTGTGAAATATCCCTCTTCGTCCACGGAAATATTCCTTTCTCAGAAGTGTATTTTTTTGATATTAATATAGCCACTCAAATTTTCTTAAAATAAGCATTTTCATGATATGTCATTTTCTATCATTTTACTTTTTTACTTTTAACTTTGCCTTTATATGTAAAATGTATGTTACAAGCTGCATATAACTGGCTCTTGATTTTTCTAATCTGATAATTGCTGTTTTTCAATTGGAATGTTTTAAATGTTTTATTTGATGAAATTATTAACATGCCTTTTATTTTTTGAGAAAGAGTCTCGCTCTGTCGCCCAGGCTGGAGTGCAGTGGCACAATCATAGCTCACTGCAGCCTCCAACTCCTAGGATCAGGCTGTCCCTTTACCTCAGTCTCTCTAACAGCTAGGACACCACAGGCCCAGCCACTACGCTTATTTTGGGGGCGGGGGGTGTAGAAATGGGGTCACACTGTGTTGCCCAGGCTGGTCAAAACTCCTGGGCTCAAGCAATCCTCCCGCCCAGCCTTCCAAAGCACTAGTGTCACAGGCCTGAGCTGCCGGACCCAGCCCACAGTTGAGCAGTCCACTGTCACCTATTATTTAAGGTTAAATTTCATAAGTCCTCTTTTCCTCTTTTCTTGTCCTCTTTTAGGCTAATTCAACTTTTGTTTGGATCTCATTTTAGATCCGCTGTGTTTTACTTTTTAAATTTTGCACTGCGGTTTGTAATATGCACCCCTAATTTATGAAAGTCTATCTTTACATAATTAATATAACAATTTTATATAAGTTAAAAGCCTTGTAACAATATGATCTCATCTTCCCATGGTCTTCTAAGCTATTGTTGTCATATATTTTTCTTTTTTTTTTCGAGACAGAGTCTCGCTCTGTTGCCCAGGCTAGAGTGAGTGCCGTGGCAACAGCCTAGCTCACAACAACCTCAAACTCCTGGGCTTAAGTGATCCTACTGCCTCAGCCTCCCGGGTAGCTGGGACTACAGGCATGCGCCACCATGCCCGGCTAATTTTTTCTATATATATTTTTAGTTGGCCAGATAATTTGTTTCTATTTTCAGTAGAGACAGGGTCTCGCTCTTGCTCAGGCTGGTCTCGAACTCCTGACCTTGAGAGATCCACCCGCCTCGGCCTCCCAGAGTGCTAGGATTACAGGCATGAGCCACCGCATACAGCCTATTCTTATATCTCTTAAAAAAAACTTAAAGTGTCTTTTTTCTCTGGCTACTTTTAAGATTTACCTTACATCACTTTTTCTTCAGAAATTTGATTGGGAAGTGCCTGAGTATAGTTTCAATTGTGTTTATTGTGCCTGCAATTGTCTTAGATTTTTGGGTCTTAAATGTTTATGATTTTAAATTTGATAGATGTTTAGCTATTATGCTTTCAATTTTCTTAATCCCTCATGTCTTCCCTTTTTTCTGACTCCAATAGCGTATGTTAAACTTCTTGATGTTATCGGAAAGGTTCTGGAACAGTTGTATCTCCATCGGGCAGCAGCAGACGGCCAATCACTTTGTAATGGACCTTTATGTGGTCAAGAGTGCATTCAAATTGGAATATGTTAGACAGCACTTTTCGGTGAAGTGTCACTCATGGCTTGAGATAACTAATGAGAATACCACCAGTCATTTCTCCATGTCCAGGGAAACTTTATGAAAAGAGTTTTTTTTTATTTTGGAGTGAAACGTCAACACAATATTAAAGAGTATCATATTTTTGTTCCTGTTAGATTTGGGGATTTTTACCAATTAAAAGTAAAGTAATAACAAAACAGTAATTCTGATATACATAAAACATTAATTTTCTATATGAAAAAGACAACTTCTTGCCTATAGTTTTTGATACAATGACTTCTAAGGATAATTTCAGGAGTTCTTTAAAATTATTACACAAATAAGATTAAAGCAATATTTATATACTGTTACATACCCACTAGAAGTCTTAAAATTTAAAATTTTAATACTAAGTAGTGGTGAGGATATGTAACAGCTCTCTAATATACTACTGGTGAGAATATAAAATGATGCAACTTTTGAAAACTCTTTGCAGTTTCTTAAAAAGCTAAACATTCGCTTACCATTTGACCCAGCCATTCCACTTTTAGTGGTTTCCTAAAAATAAAAAAATTAAAAATTAAAAAATAAACACATTACTTTACAATGATTTGTACATGAATGCTTATAGCAGATTTATTGTGATACCTAAAATCTTGAAACAACCCCATGTCTCTCACCACGTGAATGATTAAACAAGAAGTGAATGTACAGCCATACAACAAACATTACTTATCTATAAATGCAAATGAAATACTGAAACATGTAACACGTGCAGATATCAAAAACCATTATACTGAGCTATAAAAATGGACAAGAAGAGCACATAGTGTTTAATTCCAGTTATAAAATACTCTAAAATGCAAATTGATTTATAGTGACATGAAGTAAATCAGTAGTTGCCTGGAGATCCAGGCTGAAAAGAGGACAGGTCGCCAAGAGGCACAGGGAATCTCTGGATGTCATGAAAATATTTAATATATTGGTTACGGTAATGGCCTCGCCAATGTATACATATGTTAATATGTGTATTTCATTGTACATGTATTTTACCTCAATAAAGTAGAAACTTTTTTAACTTAAAAAATATACAAGACATAGGAAGTCTCTGATATTAATAGATGACAAAAAATATCTAATGTAACATTGATAAATAATCTTGATAAATTAGACAATCATGCAACTTTTAAGCATCTTCTCAGGATAACACGTTGACTGCTAATAAAAAATGAAGTAAATAAACAAAAACATAATTGCAGAAATGGAACCCTGGGAAGACCACAGGTTTGGATCGGGTCAGTCTTGGCCCTAAGACTGGACATTGCCATTCATTTTCTGTGGCAATGAACTTCATCAGAAATTCTGCATTCTCACTTTCACGCTGACTTCTTATGTCAAGGGACATGGGGAAGGATATCTTGCTGGCAGGCTTCCTCCAATCGTCCCATCTCTCGTGTAGTAACTGACGCAATAAAAGTGCCTATTTTTGTCTCCGTAGGACCTGATTTCGGACCTGAAGGAGCAGCTTTCTCATCACTTCAAGGAGGTGATGGTGGGCCTCATGTACCCGCCGCCGAGCTACGATGCCCACGAGCTCTGGCACGCCATGAAGGTAGAGATCTGGTCCAAATGTGCCTGCAACGGCCACAGGCCAGCATTTCAGTGGGGGGAGACTGCCCAGCGACCCCCCACATACTTACAAGACGGAAGAGAGGAGGATGTCTAAGCAAGCAGGTGGCGGTGGGAATGTGGTTGGGGAAGCGGCCTTTGAGCGGGGCGGAGCG
>CM052440.1:149936013-149976573 GCA_028533085.1 Varecia variegata | reverse complement strand
GCCCACGAGCTCTGGCACGCCATGAAGGTAGAGATCTGGTCCAAATGTGCCTGCAACGGCCACAGGCCAGCATTTCAGTGGGGGGAGACTGCCCAGCGACCCCCCACATACTTACAAGACGGAAGAGAGGAGGATGTCTAAGCAAGCAGGTGGCGGTGGGAATGTGGTTGGGGAAGCGGCCTTTGAGCGGGGCGGAGCGACCAGGGCCGGCTGGTCTACCTGCTCTGTTTGTGCAGACCCGGCCCTGAGCCAGCTCCACCCTGAGCTGCCTCCAGCAGAGAAGTAAGAACCCTCCGGGCAGTTCCGACTCACCTCTCCCCAATGTGGATGTGTAGATTGAGGAGAACATGTTAAAAATCATGGAAATCTTTTAAAATTATGTGTTAAAATTTGGTTCAAGTCAAAATAGAATATCAGATCAGAGACAGTATATAAATGACATCTTTATTTTTATGACCTTAAATTAGTCCTTTACAAAAACAATTGCTCAAATGTATCACGGTTTTACTTTTGAATGATTAGAATAATTCTTACGGGAAAGTCATTTCCATGAAATGAATTAGCTATGGATTTGTTACACATTTCGTTGCCTAGGGACAGAGAACAAAGAGGGTCTTTCACTGCTTTCCAAATGCTGATGTTAACACCTGCAGAATTGTCGCAATAATTCCAACATGATGTTCCCAGTGACCAGATCACCACAGTCTGTGAACAATGTGTGACAGGAAAGAGGCAACAGAAAAAAAAAATCACAGAAACATGGATTTTGGACATTGTGATTACTGATCAGAAGAGGCACTGTCTAAAATTCACGTGAATTTTAACTAATCACTTTTAACAAATGTTGCATATCAATTTCTACCTCTTGCAAAATTATAAGAATAAAGTCCTGTGTTGCTGTTTAGATGAAGCTGGTATATTTTACCAATAGTTCACAGATGGTCAGGTCAAATGAGCCTTTCCTGAAAAGATGGGTTCTCTTTAAAACCACGGTCACAAACGATCTGTAAGAGACCACAGAAAGCAGATGTTCAGACAAATTGTGCAAAACTCCACATCTAGGGAGAGGCAGGGACAGGTCCCGAAACATTCCTGGGAGGTGAGAAGGCCTACATTCTGGTTTCAGCTTGCCGGAGGACTGATACTCCAACAGCAAAGGCAAACGCTCGGCGCCGGGAGCGCGGCTTAAACTTTTTTTTTTCACACTGTTTAGAAATCCCTACCCGGCTTTATTCTAAAGGAAGGAACAGTTTCCTTCAGATAATGTTGTCTCCTCAGGGTCGAACAGCCAGTAGTGGCAGAGCCAGACAGAAGTCAGGCCTCTCTGTGTCCCGAACAAACTTCCTTTTCCTTCTGCTGCTGCTCAGAACACGGCATTGCCGTACCCCGTTATTCCACACGAGCTGCACCACTATTCCCGATAAAAGCGCTTTTTGTTTCTCTCTTCTTCCATTTCCCCAGGGAGTGGGCACCGATGAGAACTGCCTCATTGATATATTAGCTTCAAGAACAAATGGAGAGATTTTCCAGATGCGAGAAGCCTACAGTTTGCGTAAGGAAACACACATATGTGAATACATTTTGCACACACATGAACGTCATATTTTTTAAGTAACATAAAATATTCCGGTTTATGTATTTTGAAGAATTTTCTAAGACGCTCTTACATTTGAAATATGACTCACAAGATCAATTAACTCATTAAGTAAAACTGATGATTAGTGTACTCAAAATGAAACAATTCCCCAGACAATCGAGTAAGCAAATTTTCCAGGAAAATAATTACAAGTCTCTATGAGGTGAATGTTTTCACCAAGACAGGAAAGTACCCAGCACTTTGGTTCAGGGTCATTTTGTCTCTTACCCAGGAGAGACGCGGCACATAAACATAATAAAGCAAAGTGCAATAATCTCTCAGTGAATTCTACAAATACACCTCCTTTGCTTTACATAAATTTCATTATCCCTGTAACCTATCTCAAAATCAGATTTTTGCACATTCAGAAGTAGACAGGGCAACTATATCTACTTTTACAAAATGGTTAATGCCTCACGTTCCATTATGTTAAGGGTTATGTAACATTGAAGGTCAAGAAAATGTTTCAGTCACCTGCATTTGAACAAAAAGACTTTTCCAAGGGGAATGAAGTGGGAACCTTCACTTCAAATATTAAAATACAGTCTATGGAAACAGAATGCACAATTCTGAATTTTGAGAATTAGTATGAAATGACTCTCAATCCTGTTTTTTAATTTTGGAATAAAGATATTTTTTTAAAAAATAGACCTATGCCTGTGTTACCACCAGGTGACAGATTTCTTTGGGGGACAGTTAATCAACAAAGGAATGTCAACAGATTGACAGTATTGGCTGGGGAAGTAGCATTAACTTATCCAAAGCACATTGATTTGTGGTTCTGTAATAAATCATATTTTCAACGTGGTTTCTTGTGCAGAGTACAGCAGTAACCTTCAAGAGGACATTTATTCGGAGACCTCAGGACACTTTGGAGACACTCTCATGAATCTGGCCCAGGTATGGCATTCCCAAATTCATACCATTTCACACTATTAAAAAATAGATATATGTCATCTTCAAAAAATAGAACAGAAAACCCACCATATTATAGGTCAGTGGTAAATTCTGTGTAGTAACCTTCAGTGAAGCTGTGTCCAGAGCATTCAGCTGGAAACGGGAGTAGAGACAAACACGGGCAACGCACAGCTCTGTTCCCAAAAAGCTAAAAATTTACCACACTTAAAATGATTACAAATATACATACATGTGTAACTAATTGTATAGCCCAAAGGAGTTAAAAGATTAGAATTATTGACGTTACACTTTATAATTCCAATTAGAAATTAATTCCACTTTTTAAAAGTGCTAAGTTGGGGATACACTCACTTTTCTCGCTTTCTCCTCCGTGCCTAGCATTGTGCACGGAGACGAGCACATTCCTCATGTAATAACAACAAAACGCCTGCAATGTAAATATTCTCATGAGCTCTTCAGACATGAGAAACCAGAGTCAGAATTCTAAGGTTCTAGCTCTCTGATTGTTGAAGAGCTAATAAGTAGAAATCCGGAATTTAACTGAACCTAGAGACTCCAAGTGCAGCCTGTGATCCAGGGCTCCCTGCAGAAACTCGTGGTGCCGTATGTTACCAAAGAGGAACAGGACTTCATTAAATTAGGTTTTGGTTTTGCCATATGCCGTATTTTTCTGTACTGACTAAATGATATGTAATTATTTCCATTCAATTGACATTTCCTTAAAACATTCCACGTACTAGCATTGTAATCCGAATATTTTTAAGATATCATTATCTTTTGTTTTATGCATATTCTCATGTGTACCCATCATTCTCTTTAGCAAAGGCATCCAGGAAGGCAGAGAGAAAAAGAGTCAGTGTTCAGCTCTTAATTACTGACAGGTATCTAGAAGCCCACAGCCGGGGAAAATGTCTTAAAAGCCAACATTTTGGTTTGGTTTGGTATTGTATGCATGTGTGTGTGTGTTTGAAATGAAACAGACATTTCTAAATCCCTAAGTCTTGCCTTTATACTTCAAAAATATAACTGAGTATTTAGCAAAAAAATTTCACTAAAAGCCATAGGTAGATAGAATTTTGTACACAAGAATGTGAAATTAAGGAAAGATTCCATTGCCTTTAAAGAACGAAGCATAAATTATTCCCTTTTAGCGTGGACGAGGGTGGCAGGCGGAACCCATGGCAGAGAAAGGCCCAGGGTCCGGAAGGCGGGGCGAGGCTGGGAGTCCTGCCTCGAGCCCCGGGGACCCAGTGCCCCAGGTCCCAGGGGAGAGCTCCGAGAACGATGCAAGACGACCGTTGTCCATATTCTTTCTTTCTCTTTCTGAACTACTCTAGAGCCAGTGGCTCCATGAGTTTCTGGATTTTTTTCTAACCTAAACATTGCTGTGGCTACTGCTAAAGAGGTTTGAAGGGTTCTTCCTCGTTCTTTGTCCTTCCTGGCTTAACCTGGAGAGGCCCTGTGCAGGTCCTGGTCCCGCCTTCGGACCAAACTTACCATTTCTCGACTTCACGATGGTGCATAGTCATCACAATTTTGATGTAATGTACAGTATTCAGTAAATTGCATGAGACAGTCAACACTTTATTATAAAATAAGCTTAGCGTTTGATGAGTTTGCCCGACTGTAGGCTAACGTTAGTGTTCTGAGCACATCCCAGGTGGGCTGGGCTGGGCTGGGCTGGGTGGTGGTGTTTGGTAGGTCAGGTGTATCACATGCATTTTCCCCTTAATGACATTGTGATGGGCTGAGTTCATAAGGAGCATCTGTGCATCCTTCTAGAGGGCTGTACCTCCTCCACAGCTCGCTTTTGGAGAATTGTGAAGCCTAACAGTTTGTTTAAAGCTTAGGTAGTCCACTCTTCTTTAATCTGGGTTTGTGATGTGTTTGAAATGAGAATCCCTAAAATGCTTAAAAAAGAGTCACACTCTACTTGCTTCCAGTTAGTTCCTTACCTGACTTCACATCTGAAGTTCTTTCCTAGACATGTTTCCCAAATACGGCTAACTGCTTTAAATCCTCGCACCCGCCCTCATGCCGCCCATGTTTTTACGACTCACAGCCAATACCTTGCAGCCTCTCGCAGACAAGGAAGTGAGCCAGGTGCTACTGCAGGGCTGAGTCTTCTCAGGCCTGGCCTTTCAAAGCGTCTTCAAGGCTAAGCTCACGTTGCTTGGAGTCAGCAAGTCGTTTTCCTTTCTAACTCTCAGAGGCACCAAATTTCTAAATTCTCTCCCCTCGCTTTTATTTCTACTTGCAAACCAGCCAATTACCTACTAAGCTCATCTCTTTCTTGTAATATGTGGTGTCTTAGTCCACTGTGTGTTGCTATAAAGGAACACCGAGGCTGGGTAATCTGTAGAGAGAGGAGGTTGGTTTGGCTGGTCCTGCAGGCTGTGCAAGAAGCATGGCGCCAGCGTCTGCTTCGGGGAGGGTTTCAGGAAGCTTCCACTGGGGCGAGGCCAAGGGAAGCCGCATCAAGTTGGAGGAAGGCAACAAGAGAGGGGAGAGGGAGGTGCCAGGCTTTTATACAACCAGCTCTCCAGGGAGCTCTGGGGCCAGGGACTGGTAGTACGAGAACTCACTCATTACAGCGAGGACACCACCAAGCCATCCATGAGTCTGTCCTCTTGACCCAAACACCTTCCACCAGGCCGCACCCCCAACACTGGGATCAAATCTCAACACGAGCTTTGGAGGGTCAAATATCCAGACTATAGCGCATGACTAAAAGCAGAAAGTAAACACCAGTCTTAGGCTTGCTCGAAGGAAGACCAGAACAGGTGCTACTGATCAGGGAGCAGCTCTCCTCCAAGAAGTGACCCAAAGACTCAGTCTCTTCCCACCTTCACACTTTTCACAGCCGGCTGTTAAGTTCATGCCTGTCCTCAGCCTGCAGAAGCAGAAAGACAATGGAGGATTGTTCATGGGAGTTTTTGTGATGAATGTCATTTTTGCTCAGATTTCATCGGCTAACCCTCAGTCAGGTAGCCCAAGTATTCAGGCTGCAAAGTGGTGTTCAGCTGTTGGTCTTGAAGGAAGGAGAAACGAGTTTTGCAATCAGTTATATGGGTGTGCAGCAAAGCTGAAAGGAATAATTGAGCACTGCAACCACGAAAGACAAACGGGCAACAGAGGCTATTCATGAGCTATTCTGTGCTATTTCCTGAGGAATCAGATGTGGGATATGAAAGGAAAACAAAGAGGAATCAAATGTGACGCTCAAATTTTTAATCTGAGCAACAGGACGGAGTGGACCTGGGACTACAGGAGGTTTTTGAGGCAGAAAGACCAAGAATTGGAGTTTGAACATGTCGAATCTGACACATATGCCAGAAAATCAAGTGGAGATATGGAGTTAGCAGTTGGAACATGTGCACCTGAAGCTTAGACGATGGATCTTAGCTGCGGAGGTAGCTGTGGGTATCATTATGTTAGTGACACAGCTGGAATTTAAAGTCGCACCAATAGAGAAGATTACCAAGAAAAGGGTATAAAGGCAGACAAGACAGTGATCAAAGACTGATTACTGGGACCTTCCAAAATCAAGAGATTGAAAAGTAAGAGGAACCAGTTCACAAGATTGAGGAGTAACCAGTGACATAAAAGGAAAGCAAACGAGATTGCAGGATCCTGGAGGCCAAGTGGTGAACCTGCGGCAGGAAGAGGAGAGCGTCAGTTGCACCAAATCCACTGATAGGTCAAGTTCGGTGAGACTCAGGATTGCCACGGTCAGTTTGTGTCATTAGATAAACGGCACACATTCGCATCTTCACAGAAGATGGAGCACGCTTACTGCTTTCAGGTATCTGTTGCTTGGTCTACATAAGAGAGAACTTGAAGAGGGGACAGAAGAGATTGTCTAACTATAACGAGTCTTTAAGCTACGAGAAAGGACGGGAACCAGACCTCGAGCCAGAATAGCCACTGAAACCTAGCAGTCATTCTTCTCTAGCAGTCAGATGCTAAGCAAGTCACTAGTATCTCTAGGTCCATTTATCTTTATCTCAAAAATAAGGGGTGGAAGCCTCAGGTCCCTGTACCTCGATACTCGCATGATGTGGAAATAACATCTACAAGGGAACCTGCGCTTGCTTTGCAGGGAGCCAGAGAGGAAGGATTCGCAGACCCCGCCTCGGCGGCCCAGGAGGCCATGGTAAGAGACGGGCTCAGACCGACAGTGAGGACCCTTGTGGGCCGGTCCGGTTCTGACCCCGTGGGGCGTGGGTTTCAGGTGCTGTGGGAAGCCTGCCAGCAGAGGACCGGGGAGCACAAGACCAGGCTGCAGGTGATCCTGTGCAACGCCAGCTGCCAGCAGCTGTGGCTGGGTAACTACTCACGGCTCCTGGCGGGCCACGCCAACGGCACCAAGAGAAGCAGACAGTTAGCTGGGAAAACAGTGTTATGCAGAAAGCGAGGAAAGTCAGTTATCTCACAGGCACTGATTTTGAATTTTATTTATGCAGACGTGCCTCATTTAATGAGGGATAAAATTTTCTCTATTATTTTGTTTTTTCCAATGATGGAATTATGTGACTTTTAAATACTGAATATTTAAAAACTTATCTCTGTTTTTGATGGAGAACTTACTCAAATATAGCAGCTACTTCTGATTAGGTATATTATATGTTGTCTTGAACAGTATGCAGTGAACATGATTTAACCAGCCAATAGTGCATCAGGTTATTAGTATTGAAGTCGTGATTTATGCAGTAACCACGGTGCCCTGTGGGTCTTTAGGGTGCTCCCATGTTGCTTTGCACTTGGTCTGACTTTCCTTAAAGTGCCGCACCTTTCTTTTTCCCTTATTTAAACAACAACGACGTTTTTGGTTTTTTTATAAATAAAGCACACGAAATCCTATGAAAAATTTTCAAAATAGCCGACTCTAACCCAACACCCACTGCTGTACTTTATATGTCAACAAGAGACAATAATAATAATAATAATAATAATACACCTCCTTGCTTCTAATTTGCTGTAAGAATGGATGAGAACTGCAAGTTGCCTGGATAAAGCCAGATAAGTAAGTTGTTGAAATAAGGAAGCTTAATTTAGCACAAATTTAAGTTAATAAACTCTTAAGCTATGCCCTAAAGATGACTCCATATTTCTCAGAATACATTTCCTAGATTTTATGGCCACTATTTCAGTCGTAGCTCAGAGGACATTTACGCTTCTCCTGTTTAAGCTCTAGTGGAAAGTTCACTGCTGACGGAAGTCTGACTCTTGCACACGCCCTGAGCAATGGCCAGGACACGCTGCTCACCTGCCCCCGCCCTGGAACCAGCAGTGAGCGAGTGGGGCCCTCCGGGCAGCAGCTGTTCCCAGAACAGGGCAGGACCGGGTCTCTGAACGTCACGGTTCATGCCGACTCTGCTAATTCAGAGTATTTGCGTCTGTTTCAGATAATAGTTCTATCAAACACAACCAGTAGCCATGGTGTTTTCAGTTATTTTATAGAAAATGTTTGTCTTCACACTGTATAGCAATCTAATCAATATTTGTATTTTAAATTTTAAATATTTATAAAATCTCCTTTGAATTATAACAATTTGTTGAAGTTTTCCAGGAATTTCAAAATATTTCTGGGCAGGACCTGGTAGATGCCATAAATGAATGTTATGATGGACACTTCCAGGAGCTGCTGGCTGCGATTGGTAAGTGACTTATCCGGAGCACAGCAGGCCTTTTGTTCTGCAGTAAATGCTGCCTGGCTCCGACTGAATTACAAGTGCGTGAGTAACCTCTTAGCTGAATCCTTTCCCCTGAATTTTATTATTTAAAAGGAGTACACACCCTATAGAAGAAGAATACGTCAGCTACTGATACAACGCACTGAACTGGCAACCTGACGACGTTAAGGAGCTGACACTTCCCTAACAGCTGGTTCAGTGTTCTTACCAGCAAACGCAGAATTCTCAGGTGTTCTCTCTCCGGAACTGGCTTCTCACCCTGTTCAGTCCATTTTGTGTCTACCAACTTCCACCCCCTTGGGCAAGAGCAGATAAATGCTAGCAAGTGGTTTCCTTCCCTCCAAGAGGAAAAGGGATTTTTGTTTTCTGTTTTTGTTTTTGTCACTGTCTCTAATAAATGTGCTTTTAGGAGCAAATCCTACCATGACAGAGACTGACCGAGCTGTGATCTCTCAGGCTGTCGTGCGAGTGGCAGCATTGTCACACCCCACTCCTCCCTAGACAAGGAAAGGCGTCCCTGCATGGAGGGGAAACAGGGGTAGTTACCAGAAAACTGCAGTGGGACCTCCCGCATTCCATCTCGCACTGTGCTCTGACCCGACAGCGCTTGTTTCAGGGACCGCGATGTAGGCGTCACTGTGAAATGTCCCCATGGTGGTTGCGCATCAAGTAATCACTTAGATATTTCTCAAATAAATGAATATTGGGACTTTCCACTCCTAAAATGGCAGAGACAGACGTGGGCGTGGAAGCTGAGAGACGAAGGTTTTTATAGCTTATTTATGTGAAGGAGCTTTAATCTATGGTTCCATAAAAATAGTTTGATGGGTTCTGTGAAAACCCTAAAATAGTCTACAGGATGTGACTATATCTGTATATTTTTCTGAGAATAAGGTGCATATATTCCAGCAAATTCTCAACAAAATTTAATTACATACCACATCAAACCCCCTCATTTTACAAACAAAGCACGAGGAGGTCAGGAGGTCCAACGTCTATCAGCAGATGAGCAGCAAAGTTAGGACTAGAATTCGTGTTGTGTGAATCTCAAGGTCGCGCTCTTTCCACTGCAGACACTGCACAAAGCAGTGTGCGTGAGGGAGAGAACAGAAGAAACAGACCACGTTTCAGCTGATTCATTTATGCATCCGATAAGCATTTATTGAGCACCTACTGTTCGGTCACCGGTTTAGGCACTGCAGATGGAACAGCAAGACAACAAGAGCCCCTGCCCTTGGGCTGCTCACTAGCAGTGACCAGAGCTGTGATGGGCTTCGCTGTAGTAACAAGAAAGGAAAAGATGACAATATGGTCTCACAATCTAAAATAGTTACTTGAACTACAGAGTGAACACTGCTATGGTGATTTTATTTTGGCCAGAAGTTATAGCCTCTCCTGAGTTACTCATTCCTGTGTTAGTTTGTTTACTTATTCACATAAACACTATTGAACCTCTGTGGTCATCAACTGCCCTTCATCAAAGACAACTAGGCTCCATCGCAGTTTTGAGTAGGTGACTTCAGAACTGGCCTAGACCAGTTATGGTCCATATAGTTCTCCGTAAGAGACTTCAGATCTACTCACAGATCCATAAGGGACTAAAAATAGCATTCTAGGGATGAGCCAATCGTGTGGGGGCTGCATCACATTGAATCCTACAATGACAACAGTCTGTAATAATGTTGAAACTTAGGTCTCCTCAAAGCTCTATTACTCAATTTTCAGATAAAGAGGATAAATTTTGCTTCATTAGACCATATGAAGGAGGTGACAGGGTCCCAAGAGATGGGGACAGACCAAATGAAAATCTTCATGAATCATTGTAATATTATTGCTTTATCTTTTTCTATGGGTTATGGTGTTACCATTTTTGTAAGTGTTGAATTATAATGCAGTGTGAGGATTATAACAGAAAACAAAGAGTGTTCTCATTGTTTATCAAATTCCGAGGAAAATATATGTCGTCATTCTCAATGTTTCTTCTTTTCTCTCTGATTTCTTCTAGTTCTCTGTATTCGAGACAAACCAGCCTATTTTGCTTATAGATTACATAGCGCAATCCATGTAAGTAGGCACATGTATTTTCAAAATTTCTTCAGAAATTGTGTCTGTTTTCTCAAAGGATTCATTTTACTTCCATTGTTTTAAATTTTACATTTCTAAGGAAATATGCCAAAGTAAAAAAAATGCATTATACACCATAAACAAGACGTGTCAAATAGAAATGATACTCTGCTTTCTGTATCAAGGCACAGAGGCACCTAAGAAGTGTGGTTCCCTGGGGTCTGTCTCCCCCTGTGCCTCAGTTTCTCAGCGTCTGCAGAAACTGGTAAATGCAAATGTTTCCGTGTAGTTCCACAGACCTGCAAATCATACCTATGCAAGTACGAAGCGCATGGCATCAAGTAGACAATGTGAAAACATTACTAACTCTAAGCAAGAAATTGCTATATTCCCGAAGCTTAAAAACACAAAATAATGTCAGTGGTTATTTTTAAACCTAAAATGTTATTTTTCAAAAAGTACTTGAAGAGATAGCGAGACCACAGTAAACTCTAAAGCTATTTTTGGAATTAAATAGGGATGTTTTTCGTACTTTAGTGTGATGTTCAGTCACACAGCCTTTCGAGCATTCATTTTTAAGGAAACAAACACTTAAGTGCATCAGATAACACACTCCTTGTCCATAATGGTATGAAACATAGAAAAAGAAAAGGTCTCATACACATCATTATCTATGTCTCATAGCCTTGAAAATTCAAATTATTTAAAACAATCCAATATACAGTAATTTTAATAATTAGGGTGTTTTATTCTCAAAGTAATTTTTGCGGGCCAACTTCTTGAAAGTAGCCAATGTGCTGGGAAAATAAGCTAATAATCAAGAATGTTTTATTATGAATCTTGTGCAGAGTATATTTAATTTATGCACAAGAAGAACCTATGTACCCTCAGGATGCAGGAGCAAGATCAATGATCACAGTCCTCTGCTTCTCTTGTATGCTATTTCCAAGCAGAAAAAGTTAATTTGATTAATTTGATTAAAAATTTGCATGAAATAGTGTATTGAGCAAAGCTCTAGGATGATTTCAACAGTTTCTTTCTCCAAAGAATCAAATACTGCAACAGCAGAATGAAGCTTTACTTGTGAATGACTTTACTCAAATTCAAGGCTACTGATTCTAATAATAAATAAAAACTGTATCCTTGCTGTGTGCATGTTACAAGGCAAAAAGGAAGGTGTGTGTACTCATAAATGGTTGGGAGGTAACAGAGGGATTGTATATTCAAGTAATCAAATTTTGGATATATGAGGACTTAGAATGGCAAATGTTTGTTAAAAAGCTGCTTTCAGCCACCCTGACCCAAAGAAACCTGTGATTTTCTTCAGTGCACTCTAGATGAATGATCTATTATACAGTTTAAATTTGGATGCTTGGCTAGATCATTCATTTCTATCACCTTAAATTATTACATGTTTAGTAGTAGATCTATATCCAATACATTCAGCCATCAAAAAATAGATTATGTTTTCTGGCCACTAGATGTCACGATTACTCCATTTGAAAAGAAAATTTGAACCTGATTTGTTAGCCAGTATTATTTCTGGGGCTGGTACGCAGACATTGGTTTTGTATTTGTTCATATTTGAATTTAAATCAGCAAATATTTGAAGCACCTAGAATTACAACTTTTATAATTTTTCAATAATAAGCAGACTATAAGATGAAAATAGAATTGCTGTCTTCGACCTATCAATGTTCATCTAACAGAGTTCAGAACGCCCCCACTGCAGGAAGAACTTTTACCTAGAAAGACCCCATGGTCAGATGTGCACTTTATAATGCAGGGCCAAGGAGACAGTGTGAAGGTTGACAAGGCTGAAAAAAGGGAGAAACTATTGCAGAATCAGGGAGAAACTATTGCAGAATCAGGGTGAAATGGTCAGGGTCAGAGTCAAGGCCGTGGCACTGAAATAGAAATTACAAGGCATTTAAGAAGTAAACTAGAAGAGAATAACTCATTTTCAGTGTGCAGTAAGGGAGAGGGGAAGTCACAGAGGGGACTCTCAGTGTCAGATTTGGGTGCAGGGTGGACAGTGATGCCAGTGTTTGAGGAAAACAGCAAGAGAAGCAAATGGCTGCAGAAAGGGGGTGCATCCATTTGGGATTGACTTTAAGGTACCATCTTCTCATCCCCCCGCCCCTGCTTTTCTGTATCTTGTAGGACTTTGGTTTCCATAATAAAACCATAATCAGGATTCTCATTGCCAGGAGTGAAATAGACCTGCTGACCATAAGGAAACGCTACAAAGAGCGATACGGAAAATCCCTGTTTCATGATATCAAAGTAAGTCTCCTACACGTGATTTATCTTGACCCATATTTTATCTTTTTTGAAACTGAGATAAGAGCTTCATTTAAGCTTCATGGTGGATTCTTAAAAGTTAAGTATTCAGACAGGGATAATCTACTTTAATCCTCCAGACAGCAATTAGTGTATCCACAGGTGCTAACTTAGAAAATCCCTTTGCCTCATTGACAGAAGTGATTCTTCTTTGATGTGTTTTGAGCAAAATCATTAATGTAGTCATGTTAAATATTCATTCTCTGCCATTTGCTGGAAGAGCTAAATTCTGAAGTATGATCAGGCATTAAACCAAGCACAAGGACCTAAGAATGTATCTTACCTTGTATTTTGCACATAGCTAAATGCTGTTACCTCTTAGGCATTGTTTTCAACAGAAATTTTTAATCACAAGAAACAGCTTTTTAGTTTAGTGAAAGACTGATCCAGAAGCGACTCGATGGCCCAAGAGAGCACACAATGCAGAAGGCTTTGCAGGTCCTGGGAAAGCTGAGGGGGCTTCCAAGAGGAAGAGTTGAAGGAGCAGTGAAGAGAAATCTCACTCTCCTCACTGCCACCCTCAAAACCCCAAACTCTTTAAGTGACAATAAACATTTTCCATTGAGAAATGCATATTATAATTTATTTTCTAGATGAATAAATTTGTTTACTGTAATTAATCACAACCATCTCAAAGTCTGCTAATATTTACATATGATTAATGCAACTTTATTATGGGCATTTAAAACAGTGAATTATAATTCCATGACTTTGTATAAAAGAACATTAATATAATAGTTGATTTTTAACAAAGATACATTTTATAATAATATTTATTTATCACTATATTTTTTTGGAAGATTTAGAAACTAAGGAAGACCATATAAAGAAAACAGAAATTGCCCTAATTCTCTACCACAGATGACCAGTGATAAAATTTTCTTGTAGGTGTTGCTATGGTCTGAATATTGTGTCCCCCAAAATTCATATGCTGAGATTCTAATCCCCAAGGTGATGGTGTTAGGAGGTGGGGCCTTTGGGAGGTGATTAGGTCATGCAGGTGGAGTCTGTAAATGGAATTAGTGTCCTTATAAAATAGGCCCAAGGGAGCACCTTTGTGCTTCCTGCCATGTGAGGTGAGAGTGAGGAGAACGCCGTCCATGAGGAAGCAGGCCTGAGCCGACACCACACCTGCGGGCCCCTTGCTCTTGGCCTCCAGAACCGTGAGAAATACACTCCTGCTATTTCCAAGCCACCCAGCTTCTGGTATTTTGTTACAGTAGCTTGAATGGACTCAGACAGGTACTTTAGGTCTTTTTCTTAAAACATATAAGCAACAATATGTTTTACTGCCTGCAGGAATATTTCTACTGAACCATGGTATCCTGTTGTATAAACTGCCTCTCCTTACTATACATTGCTTTTCAGTTTTTCACTATTATAGATAATATGGTATACATATTTTTAGCATAAATATTTGTGCTCATCAATAATTGATAACTTTCTTGAAGACATTTATTGAGGTAGAATACTGCATTAATAAATATAAACTTTTAAAATCTTTTGAGACATACTGTCAATTTTCTGTCTAGACTATGCTGATTAATAATCATAATAGGGCACTTCTTTCTAAAGTTGAGTAGAAGATTTAATCCTAATGCAAGTTATTTTTCTTATAAATATACATTATGTTTCAATCAACTGTATATAAAATACATACTCTTGCCTATAACCATGGTATTATTTTTCAATAACTTTCGTTGAGACTAGTGCTTAGGAAATATTAAATCTTTAGATGAGAAAAATAAATGATTCTGGAAAGGCTAATGGCCCATGGCTCTTTCCTAGTGCAGTTCAGAGGAATTGTGGTTCTTTTTAACAAATACGATGACATTTTATTTCAAATACATTATATTTTTTCCTTTCAGAATTTTGCATCCGGGCACTACGAGAAGGCGCTGCTCGCCATCTGCGCGGGCGACGCCGACGACTACTGAGCGAGGGGCGGGGCCTGCGCATGCGCTTCAGACACGCCTCGTGGAGACGTCCGTAGCGCCGTAACCAAAGTACAGAATCATGTTTTCTCTCTAATCTTTGAAATTATTCCCAGCTAAAAATAAAAACTATTAATGAAAGTGTATGATACTGGGTTTACCTATTATCTAATCAGCAATTATATAAATAGTGCATAATGAAATAATTTAAAAATTGCATTAGAATAAATTTTATTTCAATGGGAACCATCGATACCCCACAATGAGAGAGTCTGCCCAAGGCTGTGCTTAGCACGGTTTGGGAGACCAATAAAAATGCAGTGTGTGACGTTCTCCTCAGAAGACTTTTATGACTCTTGTGCGAATACAATAAACCAAACATGAACATCTAAAGCAGACCGCAAAAGAAAATATATAAAACAGCACAATGCAGCCAGATGCGTGCTTGTCTGCATCAGATGTACAGCAAACTTGGATGTAAAAATACAGGTGTGTGTGTTTGACAGCCCCTCTGGTAAAGGCCATTTATCTCCAGCTAATTCTTTTTTTGAGTTAGTTCCTAACCAACCACTGGCCCAGGCTGTGACACTGGTTTTGGCTTCACTTTCTACCATTAGCATCGAAGACTCTTGGAAACTATTCACATGCTTTGTGCCACCGGTGAGCGTGGCCTCTCCTGTCTCGCGAGAGTCAGCGCATTGGGGGTGACGAAGGAAAACAGTCACTGAGGTCAGATCTGGGGCAGTGAAAGCAGAGGCGGTGGGGGCGGCCGGAGGACGCGCAGTCCAGGCCAGGGCACTCGAGGGCCGAGGGGCGCGTAGGGCCGCGGAGCCGGGTCCGCATGGGCCGCGCGGGGAGCGCACAGCCCGTGGCCGCGCCCCGTGGGCCAAGCGTGCTCACAAGCCCCTGTCTGACAGCGCAGTGGCACACAGGGCCTGGGCACAATGGACACGTGTAAGCATAGTCAGACTTTTGAAACCGCTTTCAAGATTTCAACTTCCTGTTCTGGTAGAGGATGTTATGTCATTTTAAACTAGGTTTGAGTTCTATCTTTCAAAAAATCATCATTAATATTTCAAGCCCAAAACAGTAACTGTTTGAGACATGTAGCATAGGTGTTACTTTCGCCAGCTAAAATTCTCATAGAAGAAAAATGTTAGCGTTCCTTGAGAGAATTTAGATATGTTTTAAAAAAGACTTTCTTTCTATAAGCAGTTCAAAAATTATGAAACCCATACCTTATCCAGGTAATATATTTTATTTCTTCGGCACAGCACGGCTTCCACTGAAGCTCAGGAAACTCAAGATTAAGAAATTTAAAATATATATATATATATATGGACTTAGTAAAGGGAAAGGACTTTATTCAGCAAGGCTGTTTTCAGTGGGGAATGGGGAGGTTGTAGTGGGGGGGCCATTGCAATAGGCGGACGCTCTGACCACCAGGTCTGCCCGGAATCAGTTTGGCCAGAGGAGGATTGGTCTTTATAGGAACGAGTAAACAAGACCAGGAAGGACTGAGCATGGGACAGTGGGATGATCGTGGGGTGTGCTGGGAGGGTTCATTTGGGGATGTCTTGGTTCATATTCTGAGTTACGGTGATGTGAGCTTGGACAGCTGATCGGGGACAGCAGATCCGAGAAAGCCGCCAGCCAGTCTTGGGAGGGTCGCTAAGGAGAAGCCACTGAGCAGCTCAAGCTACGGTGGATTGACGTTTAGGGACGTGGAGGGAGGGAGAAGCCCGACTAAACTTTGGCTGAGTCAAGCTCACTGGAATTATGTCCGGATGGGTCAGTGAGGAAACAGTTTGGCTGATCACTGATGAGACAAGGAATAGAGATTGGGAGGGTATGTCAGGCAGGGCCATAGAAAAACAGGACAGTCATCTGCGAGTCTTACCTAAGTCATACGAGAAAGGTCGTTCTTAAAAGCCATTTGTGAGCCATTTCCTGAAACACAAGAGGTGGGGAGATTCCTGACTGTCTCGGTTTTCCAGGAACATGGCACATGGGCAAAGTTTAACAATGTCAATGTCTTCGTTTTTTCCAAAGTTTTCTGTTAAATGCTACATTTAGTTGTTTAAATGCCAACAGAACATTGGCATTTTCATCAACACATAATTCACTTAGTGAAATCCTGAAAAAAATAAAGTGTTTAAATTACCACTTACCTGTGTTTAGCTTGTTATATAATCATCACATGCACGAAAGGGTCTGTACCCAATGGATGAACCACAGGTGCAAAGTCTGATTAAGTGCAAAGCATCTCCCATATTTAACCTGTAGGAAAAAAAAAAGACAAAGTGACACGTAAAGGTAATAAATTTGTTTTTCATGCACTCCCAGCCTAAAGCAAAGCAAGTGATGAACAGCAACTGAGCTGCTGGCCTTTCCAGAGGCAGAGTGAACCAGCTACGGGAAGACTGCAGGGAAGTGATCACACCCTTTGCGTCCAGTATTTTATTATCTATTGTCAGTTTAGCTCTGTAAAGACAAATAAAAACCTCAGGACCTCCACCCCTACCCCAAACTCCCTTTGCATAAGGGAAGGTCAGGGCTGGAGGTTGAGTCTCCGACACCCCGTTGCAGATGAGCGACCGTTATTAACATTATGTGTTACTCAGACCCCACAGAAAGGCAAAAGGCCTCAGGTATCCCCCAGGACGGCCCCCGCAGAGCATCCCTAAGTAAGTTCCTTGCTGGCCCCCCATAAACAAGGATGTGCCGACTGTAACTTCGGGCCTGAAGTCTAAGTCTAGCTCCTGGCACTCTAAGTCTGGCACTGACGACTGTTGATTCCACACTGGTGATGCAGACGCCAAGCTCACCTTCCCAGGTGCAGAACACAGACGAGATCGATCATTCATTCTCCCACCTACTCAGCTTAACTGATTCTTCCTTTCCTCCCTTTTTCTCATCAAACACGCACCTCATCTTGTGTAAAATGTAGATTTCCGGGCACTAATGAAAGTCTCCCAATAATGTAACTATTAACTCTATGCTGCTTTTCCTGCGTGCTTCACCCCCTTTCAGGAGATGTATAACGACCAAACCTCCCGAACACCCCGCTGGGAAAAACAGCCACAGGTGCGTTTCCTGGGCCCTAAAGCAGCTGAGAACCCTGGACTGATGGAGACCCTTGCTTCACTCGCTCGTGTGGGTTGTCAGCCCTCAGGTGATTAGACTAGTGAGGACGCTAATCATTTAACTACAAAAATACAGCTTTTAGTGCTTTTGTGTATGCGCATGTTAACATTCTGGAGTTAAAGATCTAACATGTATTAACAATAACCCGACTGTGGGTGGTGTCGGTGCAGGGGGCCCACCGGCAGCTATGACGGCTGCACCTCTGCACAAACATTACAAAGTCAAGCAAGCACTGCAAGAATCAGCTTCTCACACTCTAGAAAATAGTCAGAGGTTTAACTCTGAACCATAAAGAAGGCAGGAAACTTTGTGGCATGTTATTTGCTCTTCCCCCGCTCTTTGTCCCACTGGGCTCGGTGGCAGTCCTGAGGGCAGCAGCTCCTGTCCCCAGTGTCCCTGGATATTACAGTGCTGCTGTCCATCATTTTGTTTAGATCAAGTGGGATTTGCTTTATGAATCTGGGTGCACCTGAGTTAGGTGCATAAATATTTAGAATTGTTATGTTTTCTTGTTGAACTGTACCCTTCACCATTATGTAGTGACCATCTTTATCTTTCATTACTTTTGTTTATTTGAACACTAAGTTATCTGAAATCAGAACCGTTATGCCAGCTTTCTTTTGGCTTCTATTTGCATGGAATATTGTTTTCCATCCCTTCACCTTGGGTCTTAATGCATTGTTGTGGGTTAGATGTGTTTCCTGAAGACGGCAGATAAGTGAGTGGCTTGTGTGTATTTATCCATTCGGCCAGCCTGTGTCTCTTTAGTGAGCAGTTCAAGCCATTCACATTTATTGAAAGAATTGATAAGTGGAGCAGATTTCTGTTCATCCTATTGAGTTGAACTCAAAATGGAATGTTGCTTCCATTTTGAAAGCTCCTTTGTGAGTATTTCTGTGTCCTGAATCAGTGTTTCAAATGGATTTCTCGCAGAGGAGGATATCACTGATGCAATGTCATGCCTGTGCTCCTGGGGAAAGGTGCATGCAGCTAAGATTGTGCCTACAAAGGTTGTGTGTGATGGTAAGGCAGCTGGGGTATCTACGCATGGCCTGGTGGAGGTGCATTGTGTACCTTCAGAGGTGAAGGCAAACTGCAGCCGAGCGGCTGTTGAAACGGGCACTGAACAGAACCTGCGAGCCAAATCTACAAGAGCAAATTGTTTACCAGTTTCAGATTGGATGGCAGCAGTAATTTTAATGGTATTGAGTACTAGGTATGAGGCCTTAATGGGGCCCACAGCATTAAGGTTATAAGGAGCCTCATTCTTTTCCAGTTCAAGAATATGCCAAATTAGGCTGTTAAATGGAGAAGCATTGGGGGGAATCACCCCTTCACTCATTAGGTCTTACAGAAGAAGTTAAGATTTTAGCAATTTAACACCGTATCATTTGGCTTTTGCTTTTTCTCTCATTCTGATGTGATACTTGTTTCAGGAGCTCACCTGGCATGAGACTTTGTAAGGAAATTCAATACTACTTATTTCTCTAGCTATAACAGGTTTTAAAAAAAGCCAAGACAGTGACATGGCTTTCTTAAATTATAATGCCAACAGCTTTCAACACAAAGAGAATTCATCCTCTACTAAATTTGTTCGAGTTTGAATTGTGTAATCATAACATCAACATTCAATTTATAAATCAGAAATAAACCTATGGTATTAATAAATTCTTATGTGTACCTATAAAAAAGTAATTATGTCAACAATTTATCCTTATCCTGCAGAAACACATGAAATGTCTCCTTGGTAAGAAGCACTACATTCACACAAAACAAGATGCAGGTGTAAAATTAAAATGGGCACACTTGGTCTGTGATATTTCTGCACCAGCTTTTTCAACACCTGTTGACTAGTCAATGAGAGGAAACATTGGAGGCTAAAGATATGCCAGTTCCTTGGAAATTCCTTCCCAAAAATAGTTCTGAGCAAATTGCTAGGCCAACAGCAGTACACGATAGGCAGACCTCAGGGTTTTGTGTGGCAGAGCAACTGTCTTCAGTGGTTGGCATTTTTTAAATATTTAAATCTTTCTTTTGTCAAACAGCTGATTTCCTTCCTTGTCATAGTCTTTCTTATTTGTTTTCCCAGCAAGTGACAGCCACATCCTTCCACATCAGACTTTTTTGGTCAGCAGCTTCTGAAATTGTTATACAGCTGTCCTCAGTCATCTGGCCATGACCACGCCACTTGCAGGTTTGATACTTCCTTGCTGAGTATGCTCATGAGGCATGTAAAATGCAAACTTTTACTTTAAAAGATATGAAACACTGCTCATTTTTATTTAGGTCAAATCTCAAAGCCATTTTTAAACATCCAATTATTTTGGTAGAATTCCCTTTCCCCTCTAGTAGAGAAAAATAAAATAAAAATAAAATAGAAAATCAAACTGTTTCATCTAGTCAAGCCTTTATTGTTCTTCATTTCAACTCAATTTAAAACATTAAAACCTTCAGCCATAAAAAGGATGCTTATATTTTTAAATAATGCATGCACAGTGTAAATACAAATAATTTTCTTCTTTCTGTTGGCATTCTATAATGACTTTTTCTATGCTATTATAAACATCACTTTCTATGACCATTTTCAAATGCCATATACAGCAGCAGAACAGGCCAAAAAAGAATAATAAAGAAAAGAAAAAAAGAATTAAAATTCCATGAATTTACTTACCCATCCCATAAATTGGAGATTTATGTTGTTTCCAATTTTTTTTTTGCTTTTATAAGTAATGTTGGGTGAACATTGTTTTCACATATGTCCTCAGAGTAAAGTAGAATAGAATAGGTCAAAGGATATGAACATTTAAAGTATGCAAAAACTGGTCCACTTATGAATGGATCTAAAGATTTGCAACCCTGCAGATGAGAGCTGGCCTGGAGTAGAAGACACCTTGTTTTGTGGATTTAAAATCAACGAAGGTCATTTTTAATGCTCTGTATAAAAGCAAACTAAGTTCATGTGTACATATTGTTTTAAGCCACTAGGTTTTAGAGTAATTTCTTATCCAGTAATAGATAATTGATACACATTTTGATTTAGGATTTTGGAAGCGGAGCACATCCAAGTGAGGCTGTGAAACCAAAGTGTTGACCATAAATAGAAGTGAAAATCAATAGATATAACAGGTCAAAGGACAAATATGAAGCAATATGCTAGGGTGTGGAATAAATTGATAAATGGGTGTTGATGTCATCCAGGGTAATGGCAGGCCTTGGGGCAAAGAGAACCAAGAACCCAGCTGGATCCAAAGTCTCGATTAAGTAAAGTAGGGTGGAGCGTGGTCGGCTCAAATGGCAAGAGCTTCAGAAGAGCAGGGCTTTTGATAAGGAAAACGTGACGTTGTAATCATGTGGAAGCTGCACCGGGACCCAGCTAAAAAGCCACTGACCCCGCTTCCCAACTTCAGAGGCGCGTGGCAATGGGCTCCCTGGTAGACGTGAAAATGCGTGAGAAACTCATTTTAACCACGTCACCCTGGGTGAGGCACGATAAGGCCAGATGCAGAGCGAGAGGCGGGAAAGAGTTTCACAGTGGCATCACTCGCAGTCCCCGGGGTCAGCAGGGCCACGCGGGCCACGCGGGCCGGAGGGCTGGCGGGGCGGGCCGGGGTCAGGAGGCCGAGGCGGGGACGCCCTTCTCTGCGGCTCTGGGAGAAGAGACAGGCCAGGCCGGGAAGCGGGCTTAGGGTCGGCTAATTTGAATCATTTCGGCAGGCTGGGGACACAGATGCTGCCCCTGGCTTTCTGCCATCTAACACGGGGTGACGAGGGTGGCGCAGGGGCCCTCTGTGGAGGGTGCGGACGCGATTGGGCCCAGCGCGGGGCCGCGGCCGGGGCAAGATGGCTGCCCGGACATGGGGGCTCCAGACCGTCTCAGAAAGGAAGAGAAGTTTTAGATGGAAAAAAAAAAAAAAAAAACTCTCCGGTGTAATTCTGAGGGAAAAGTGCCAGAATCTACCAGAGAGTCTACAGGAAGAAATCGCGGAGCAGAACAAGGAGCAAGATTTTGGCAGAGCTGAACGGCCGGAGAAGCCGGAGCCCGGGGACAGGTAGGTGGCGCGTTTTCTTTCTCCCTCCCTCAGGCCGCGGGCGGACGGCGGCCCCGGGCCGCTGGAGAGAATTTTGACCCCCACAGCCCAAAGGTGCTGCCACCCGCCGACTGGAAGCTTCTTGGAAACAGAGCAGTGGGCTGCCAGCCCCTCACCACGGCCCGAGCCGGCGGGCGCCACGCTGCTTGGCCCAGGCGTGCCGCGTCCTCCCCAGAGCTTCGGGCCTTCAGTCTTGGCGTCACGGGTCCCCACACAGCCATTTCCCAGCACCTGCCCACACTGCAGTGACACGGGGGCTGGTGGGTCCCAGGGGAACTGTGTGAGCCCAGAGCTCGGACACTGCGGGAGGGCTGCCTTCTGGGAAGGGACAAAGACGACAGAGCCAGCTCGCCTCCATTCAGACTCTTTCCCTGTGCTTCCTGCTCCACTACTGCCCCGTGACATGGTGGCCCAGGGACAATTGAGCCAGGCTGTCAGGAGCAGCTGCTTCCCCTCCTCCCTGTGTCCACCACACTGGGGCTTCCACAGAGCGTGGGGTTCGCGCCTTTCCTCTTGAGGACTGCAAGGGACAGGGGTGCTTGGACTGCGAGCCAGCAGGGGGGGACCCGGAAACGGAGGGACGTTACTAAACCTGCTCGGGCACCCATGAGCACCTGGGGACCCCGGCACGGTCAGAGATGGAACCTGGGGGACCCAGGGACAGGCCCACAGGCCAGCTCTGTGCCCCCCGGACCCGACCGTTGCTCAGGGGCATGGAGGGCAGATTTGTGAACTGAGCCCAGGAGGTGGGGGAGCCGCGCGGGGCGAGGGCAGCACCCTCCTGTCGTGGGGCACCGCCGCCCCGCGGGAGAGCCCGGCTTTGGGACAGGGGCGGCATCCCGGGCAGGGAAGCTGCCAGCCCGCCGGGCCTTGCAGGTGAGCTCGGCGAGTCCGGCTGCTGCTCGTGGCCAGACGCTGGAAGGAGACCTCGGGGCAGGAGGGAGCAGAGTGAGCCCGACCCTGACAGCGTCTGTGCATCCCAGATGGCCCCCTCCCCGCCCACAGTGAGGTCGCCTCAGCCCCTCCCTGGGGGTGGCCCGACCCAGTCCCCCAGCCTCACCCCTAGTCCCCCAGCCTCACTCCTAGTCCCTCAGCCTCACATCTAGCCCCTGGGGAGCTCCAAGGCCCCGCTCACCCCCTGGGCGTCCGAGCGCTTCTCTTGATTGACTGAAGCTGGTCACAGAGCCCCCAAATAGCACTGCAGCTGGCTCTTTCCTGCGGTGCCACCTACCACCCAGGAGGACAGCCTGGACCGCCCGTACGTTTGCTGGCCCGGGGTGGTCGATGCTCACCCGCAAGCACTACCTACTTCTCAAAAATTAGACTACCGGTACTTGTAATAGTCCTTGTACTTTTTTATACATCCTAAGAGAAAGAGAAGCTTTTAAAATTCATTTTTAAATAAGTCCACAACAGCAAAAAGAAATGAGTAATGTTTTATTAAAGAAAATAGTAAAATGAGAGAGCATGTCCTGAGCACCAAATTGGAATGGGGTTGTAGAGTTTGCCCAAGTTCCTGCCCAGGTGCAGGAACGGGGGGACTCTGAACAATGCACTGCTCATTCAACGATAAGGCATTTTAAAACGTTGAAATGATGGTGGATTTATATAATTATAGTTCTGTTTAGGAAAAATACATCTATTTTATTTAAAAATTAAGGGCACATTTTATATATGTTATTATTCACCATTTATCTAATTGACCCTGATATTCCATTCCCTAATACAAAACCACCAAGAGCTTTCAAATGTTAACATTTTCATATATTTGCACTGCGTCTTATTTGAAGAAATAAAATTACAGGTACACCAAAGCTCTTATTTCCCCGTCTCCAATCCAGTGTCCCCAGACTTCTTCCAGTGACTCATCTGCTGTCTTCTGGGTTTTGTGTCCGTAGGTCTGAAGCCTTCTGGTTTAGTTTTTTCTGGAGAAAAGTGGGGATAGGAAAGTTGGGTCTAACTGTTCCATAGCGATTCTTTCCACCCTGTTTAAAGCTCTTAGCTCACCTTTCATGCTTATATGGTTTGCCAATTGAAAGTATTTGCAAGGAAGTGCCTGGTGCCTCCAATTCCTGAGCCCCTCTGGGCTCTATGACAAATCATTTGCATGTCATCAGCATCTCTTTCTGAAGTGGTTGAAGTTTTGTCCCCCTTTGCTCTGTGATTTAGTTAGACCACTGCTTCCTCTGTTCACCATTTTCCAATACTCTTGTTGATTTCTGGCATCTTTTGTTATCCCCTACCCCAATCTTTGTCCTTTTAGGGTTGGACTATTGTATTTGGGAAGTTTTCAGAGGAAAAAAAAAGTGTTAAATCAGCCAAGCTCACTAAGAAACTCCTTTAAATAAGAAACTGGATCAAATGTGATGATGAGGTATCCCCTAAATAAAGGACTCGGTACTTAAATTCCAAGTTAACATAACCAAGAGTTTTTAATGATATTTTCACCCCTTAAAGATGGTTCTGCTACAAGGAACTGGGACAGCAATGATTTTTGTTCTTATTTGCTATTTGGAGGATTAAAATAATCGAGTAAGGAGATGCTACAGAGGAAGTAATAGAGTGATTGTGGAGCATTTTTACAATTACATGAAGGCCTACACTTGTCGTAAACAAGAGACCTACCCTACCTTATCGGCTACATTTTATTCTTACATCCTCTGATGGCTTATGGTCTCGTACCTATTAACAATATAAAGAAATCTTTGGCAACACTAGTCTTACATTACTAATAAGTATTCACAATCCCATTTAAGATGCTGTTAATAGATGAAAATGGAAAATTAAGTCATTACCAGCTAAATTAAATCAGTATAGATAGATGATTCCTTCAGTTTTTATCTTGACCCTATATACACAATCTTAGATGACCCAATTTAAAGGTTATATGGTATAAAAATACACTACTTGGAGTCATTCGTTCATTCATTTATTCTTTCAACAAACCTATCTTGAATGCTCTTCATGTGCTAGGAACTGAGTTCAGAAATCAATGTAGCAAAATGACTTAAATTCAGTCCCTCTATGATTTTTATCTATTTAAACTCCTTGCTATGAGCGATGCCTATAATATTCATCATGATTATGCAAGCACTTTCACCTAAACCATTAGCTGTTTTTTGAACAGTCTCTAGATTACTATTTTACAACAATCTACCACTTGAGTGAAATTTAAATGCACAGAGCAGAACATGATAGCAGGAAGAACTTTCGTTAAGAGTGTCACTTTTTCTACTTGGAGTCACATACTGTACTTTTAACTGATTAAGAACACATTAAAAGGGCAGGTGGTGATTTCCAGCTACAAGATCAGAATACAGAGGAACGTGTTTAAATCCTATATTTATCAGCTCCATAAATACAGTTCTTTCTACACTAAGTGGCTTCAATTTCTAAGAACCCAGCCCTCAGTGGTGGGGTTGCTTCCCAGCGTGCTGCTGGAATTCCTGATGGTGGTGTCTGCTGAGACATGAGTTCAGTTACCAAATATAGCTGAGTGGAGTGCGAGGACAGATACGAGTCTGAAGCCACAGCTGCCTCAGACTGACCACGGACCAGGCAGTCTTTAATGAATGGCAAGGCAACCTCCGCTCTCCCAGAAAAGAAAAATGCTCGTCTGAAATTCATTTCCTTTCTGGAGTCTTCAAACTGACCAAGTGTTGAAGTGGTCTGCCTTAAAATGTTAACAAATAGAAAAACACTTGAAGGACTTAAAAGAAAAGGCTAAAAATTTAACAGTTTTTCTGAAGTTATGATACTATTTAGAAGATGCCTTGATGTTGCTTTTATTTGGAGAGGAAAGTTAATAGGAATACTGTAGTCTTTCCAAAACAGTTGGTACATAAGCTGCACCTGCAGGCTTTATGTCTACCTGTCCAAAGACCAGGGGCAAGGGCGGCAGAACTCTGGGGCCAGGTCCCTAACAGGCCGTGGGCCAGTACCAGGGGGTTGGGGTGACTGCACATGTAAACGCTCACTCATACTTAAAGTAAGTACTGATGGCTAAATACTATATATTTAATTTTTAGCAACATTTGAAACTGTGGATTATACTTTCAAAAGATTTTAAAATAACTCACTAGATATAATAAATCTATTGGATTACTAAGTATACATCTTTTAAGTTATATTAATACATGAAATTTATATATTTACCTCTCAGAAAGTTAAAGCTTACTAAAGAGAACTATATGTTCTTTGTCTTCCAGTTAAATTAAAGCATTCAGTATAATTTATCACATTGCTTTAAGTTATATGTGAAATTTTCGTGAATCCAGCATATGAAGCCAATAGAGAATAATTTTAGGCTCTTTTTTTTGATATTTGCTAAAATTGCTAATTGCCTACTAGTATGAAGAATACATATAAATGAAGAACACATGTAAATTATTTAAAGGTTATTTGCTAGCAATATAAAACCATTACAAATCAAGTCAATCATTTTTACACAGAAATTAAATCCTTACTACCTGATAAATATAGCTGTCCATCTCATGTGACTATGATCAAGAGTTTGAGAAAATAGCCCAAGAAGCTAAAGGAAGAGATCCACTGTTCAGCTGAATTATCCAGAAAGACAAAGTCAGGGATTACTCAGCAAATTATTGCGTTGTAGACAAAGGTAGAGAGGATTACTCGGCCAACCAGCTAATACATTACTCACATTCCTAGCAAACAAATTAGAAGATGTAGTTACCTGGTACCAAAACCAATTCAAATCCAATTTCAGAAAAATAAAGATGTCATTGATTTGAAAGGGGAAGTGAAAATAGCCAAATATCTGTTCTTTAGAAAATTTGAAAAATAAGAAATTTTCTCTGCAGAAAAATTATAAAAGAAACATGGTTTGAAATAAAAATTTAAGTAATTACCTCTTAAAGTAAACAGGAATCCTTTGATTTCAAATGACAGAAACCCTGCTCAAATTAAGTTAGGCAAAGAAGGGAATTTAGAATCCAAGAAGTGAAACTTGCCTGGGCTTCAAGAACAAATGCTACATCTTTTGACCAGCAAATCAGACCATCAGCATCAACACCTATGACCCTGTTATGAAGAACGAAATATCCATTTCTGTCCAAGTCTAAACCCACTTACCTGGCCAGAGACATTTGCTCCTGGAATCATCCTCTCTCTCCTATTGTGATAACTGAATAATGGTTTCTAAATATGTCCATGTCCTAATCCCCAGAACCTGTGAACATTGCCTTCTATGGCAAAGTGACTTTCCAAATAAGATTACATTAAGATCTTGAGTTGTGGGGATTGTCCCAGATTATCTTCGTGGGCCCTAAATACAATTGCGGTGTCCTCATTAAGAGGAGATTTGGCTACAGAAGAAGGCTAAGTGACCACAGAGCAGAGGGAGTTTGGAAGATGCTATGCTGCTGGCTTTGAAGATGGAGGTGGCGTTCACAAGCCAAGAAATACAAGGAACACAGTGTAGAAGCTGGTTAAGCCAGAAAACAGATTCTCTCCTCGAGCCTCCAGAGGGAGTGAGCTTCGCCGGACCTTGATTTTGGCCCCGTGTGACTGATTTCCTACTTCTGGCCTCCAGAACTGTAAGAAAATACATTCTTTTTTATTTTAAGCCAACAAGCATGTAGAAATTTGTTACAGCAGCAGTAGGATACTAATACACCCATGCTTCACTGATTTCTCCCCCTATACTAATAAATTGCTATTCATAGCACAAAAGTAGGCTGTTAATTCTCCCAACTTAAAAAAATCTCATAAATGACTCCAACTATCACTCCATGTCTCTGTTCCCTTTTATGTAAAAACTAAAAAGTTGTATTCACTTTCTCTACTTCTTCACCTCCCAGTCTCTCTTCAGACTATTCAGTCAACACTTTTATCTTGATCGCTCCCTCGTGAAACTGCACCTGTCAAGGTAACCGACACCCTCCTGCTGCCACATCTGTTCTCGCCTACTCAGCTTCTGCATAGCTGATTATCTCCTCCTTTTGAGACACGTTCCACACATGGCTTAACACCACCTTCTCCTTGTTTTTCTCCTACCTCACTGGCCACTCCTTTCCTATTTCTTTTTTCCAGCTCCTCAACTGGTTTCTGACTTTACAATGTTGGACTGTACCAAGTTTCATCTCTCTTCTATCTATTCTCACTCTTGCTGATTTGATCCACTCCTGTGGTTTTATATATTATTTATGTGCTAATTACTCACGTTTTTACCTCCAGCCTTGGTCTGTACATGACTTCGAGCTCTGCTACCTTGAATGCGTGTAACAGGCTTCTCAAACCAGACAGTTCCAAACACAACTCTCCGTCCTTCATCATCCTCACATCTCCTCTTCTCCATCTCTCTAACTAGCACTCGCCCTGTCACGGGGCAGAATTCTACAGGTCATCCTCGTTTCCTCTCTTAACTTCCTATTCCTTACCTGGTTCATCAGCAAGTTCTTTCAGTTTTACTTGAATTTTGTCAGTTATGTGGAACTTCACCCGTAGCTAAACTAAATACTGACGGTCAGATACTGACCCCTTCCAATTGCATGCTCCTCATCCAAGCCCCGGGACTTCCGTAACAGCATGCTTCCCCTCTGTCTCCTCCTTCTGTCTATGCTCGTAGTCACTAGAAACAGCTTTTATAAATGCAATTCACATCATATCCATATCCTGGCCAAAATGTTCCAATGGTTTTCTTTACTATTTAGGTGCCACAGCCTGCGAAATCTGACAGCCTGTCAGGTTTCATACTGCTCCACACTCGTCTCTTACTGTGCTTTGTGTTTGCACCCCCGGCGATGCTGGCCTTCTCACCAGAGCGTGGCCACAAGTCCATCCTCTCCTTGGGACCTTGATCTACTGTTGCTTCTGCCTGGAAATTTCTTTCCCCCAAACGTTGGCATGGCTTGTTTCTCTCCCACGTTCTGTATCACTCTCTACCTAGTCACTCTATTACTACATAAAATTATGCCACATTTGTTTGTTATCTGCCTACTCCATTACAATGCAAACTCATTAAAAGCAATGACTTTTTTCTATTACTCATTTATGCCCAGATTCTAGATCAGTGCCTGAGGCGTAGGAAGTGCTCAATAAACTAGGGTCTCAGGTGTTGTCAGTGTTCTCTCTCCATGAAGCATTTGTTTCACTCTTTTTCTTCTTTGTGCCAACTCTACCTCTCTGATCCAGAGCAGAGAGTCTTACATCTTACTGCTTCATCTGCTATAGAAGTATTGTTTCCATTCAGTATTTTCATGTCCAAAAAATTCCAGAAAAGGAACTTACCGAAAGAGAAATTTCACATTATTATAATAAATGGAGCATGAAATGCTGTCAGAGTTCCCTGTGAAATCACTGTGCCAGCTTGCTGTTTATGATCTCGGTTAAACACACACACAAAAAACAAAACAGAGGGCCTGCCATTAGACCTCAAATGATGCAATGTAATTAAGATTGGGCACAATTATTGTCAATAGTTTACCCCCAAGGAGAGGATTGAAAAAGTTAGAAACAATTTCTCCTTTGAAACAGACACCAAGTTGCTTTCCATACCCTGTATTATTCTTCCTAAAGGAAAGAAAGGGTCAAGACTTGCTCATTCATCTGAGAAAAAAAAAGGGCCATGTACCGCAACCAAAGACCTAGAAATGTAGTAGAAGGTATAGGACAAGTAGAGGGTAAAAACCAACATGGTAGTATATTAGAATTATTTGGAGTAGAGGATAGAGACAGTAGAAATTCTTATGGTTTCCGGGTGTTTGTTTTTTGAAAACTTCTGGTTCTGTGATTATTTTTTTAATATACTCTATTTTTTCAGAGAAATTTTAGGTTCACAGAAAAATAGGAAAGACCAGAGATTTCCCGTAATCCTCATCCCCACATAGACACAGCTTCCTAGACTATCAGAATGCCACACCCGAGTGGTGCGTTTGTTACAGTCAGTGAACCTACCTCCCCACAATGCAGGCACCCCAAGTGCTTAGTTACATAGGGGTCCTGGGGTAGTGCACATGCTCTGGGTTTTGACATATTTATAGTGACATCTGTCCACCATTATGGCTTCCAAAGGACAGTTTGACTGCCCTGCAAACCCTTGGTGCTCCCACCTATTCATGTCCCACCACAACCTCTGGCAACTATTTAATAGTAATCCTTTTACTGTTTCCATAGTTTTGACTTTTCCAGAATGTCACATAGGTGGACTCATATAATATGTAGCCTTTTCAGATTGGCTTTTCTTCACTTACTGATATATGCATTTAAGTTTATTCCATGTCTTTTCATGGCTTGATGACTCATTCTTTCTTAATGCTAAGTAATATTCCATTGTCCAGATGGATAGTTTACTTATCCATTCACCTACTAAAAGACATCTTGGTTACGGCAAAGTTTTGGCAATTATGAATAAAGCCACTCTAAATGTCCACGTGCAGGTTTTTGTGTAGGCATTAAGTTTTTTAACTCATTTGAGTAAATGCCAAGGAGAGTTTTGCAAGAAACTGCCAAGTGTCTTCCAAAGTTACTAAACCATTCTGTATTCCCACCAGCAAGGAGAGCTGTGGTTGTTCCACATCCCTGCCAGCATTTGGTGGTGTGTGTTTGGGATTTCGGCCGTCCTAGGTGTGTAGTGGTATCTCTTTGTTCTTTTAACTTGCATTTCCTCGAAGACATATGATGTTGAGGATCTTTTCATAGGATTATTTTCTGTCTGTATATCTTCTTTGATGAGTTCTATGTTAAGGTCTTTTTTGTTATTTAAAGATTTTTATTTTGAAAAGACAAATCACTAAAATTACACTAGACATTTCATATAAAGACATTGTCTGCAAATACTGATTATAATGCTGTCAGGAAAAGAAGAAAAAATACAAAACAATGTGGATAATTGCCATGTAAACTCTTAATTTCAGAATTTTTAAATCTCAAAAAGGGAAATGTTTTGAGTATTATGTTAGGTCAAACTTAAGTTGATAAATTTATATAACTGAATTATTAGCTTAGGCAAAACTCTTATGAATCCATTTTAAATGTTTCTTTTTAAACTTTGTTTCCTCTTTGCAAGAAAACAATTTATAGAGATTCCAGAATTTTATTTTAAAAAACCATTGTTTTAGTTATGGTACTTCAGAGAAACAGAACCAATACGAGATATGTGTATGTGTGCGTGTGTGTGTGTGTGTGTGTGTGTGTGTATATATATATAGAGAGAGAGAGAGAGAGAGAGGAGACTTTAAGAACTGGCTCACGCAGTTAGAGACTTCCAGCCCTGCAGGCTGCCACCTGCAAGCTAGAGAACCAGGGAAGCAGCTGGTGTCACTCGGTCCCAGTCCCAAGACCTGAGAATTGGTGGTGGGGTGTGGCAGTGCCAATGGTGTAAGTCCCAGAGCCCCGGAATCCCAAGTGCTGATACCCGAGGGCAGAAGAAGGTGGACGTATCAGCTCAGGCAGGGAAAGTAAATTTGCCTTTTCTCCACCTTTTTCTTCTCTGTCCCTCAAGGACTGGAATGATGCCTGCCCATCTGTCCTCACATGCTGTCTACTTTGTCCAATACAGAGCCCTGAGCATAGTAATCGTACTTGTTTGAAATTCTCATTCTGATAATTCTAACATCCCTGCCCTGTCTGGTTCTGATGCTTGCTCTGTCTCTTTAAACTGTATTTTTTGGTTTTTTTTTTTGGTTTTTAGTGTGCCTTGTAATTTTTTCCTGATAGCCAGACATGAACTACTGGGTAAAAGGAACTGCTGTAAACAGGCCTTTAGGAACGTGCCGGTACGGTGCGGGGCGGGGGCAGCCTTCGGTAGTCCTGTACGGTCATGCACCACATAATGGCGCTTTGGTCAGTGAAAGACCGCATAACGGTGGTGGTCCCCTAGGTTATAATGCCAGCATTTTTACGCTCCCTTTTCTGTGTTTAGATACACACACACACATTGTGCCACAGTTGCCTACAGTGTCCAGTACAGGTTGTAGCTGGAAGTAATAAGCTCCACACAGCCTATAGGCTATGTATTGACACACTCCATGCTTGCATAATGAAATTGCCCAACAACGCATTTCTCAGCACATATCTCCATCATTGCAACGCATGACTGTAATTAGGTCTTTTACGGAGCCTGTGCCTTTGGACCATAAACTTCACAAGTGATTATCAGTTTTTTTCTCCCCCCTCAGGTGAGATGGGATGGCTAGAGTGGGCCAGAGTGGGGTGTATCCCTTCCTACAGGTCAGTAGGATCTGACAAACCCCAGCAGGTTAGGCTCAGAGCAACTGGTTTCTCCTGATGGCAGGCCTTGTTAAGGACAGAGTTCTCTGGCATATTTTAAAATAGTTTCTTTTCTCATCCTCCTGCCAGAAGCAGGAGGGGATGTTTCTCCAATATTTGCTATGAGACCCCAGTTGAGCTCCTGGAGTAAAACTCGCAAAAGCGTGGCTCCCCCATGCCTGGATCCCCCTGGAGGTTTCAGCTCTCAAACTTGTCCACGCAGAGCCCCCCAGCAATGTTTCAGTTACCGTCCAGGTTTTCCTGCCCCAGACTGTGTCCTTGGGGGTTTCTGCTCCAGTGTGTTGTGATTCTGTGTATCCACCTGTCTGTCTCTCCGTTGTGGGGGGCATTTCCTTAAAAAGTTCATTCTATATTATATTAATTTAGGTTTCAGTTGAATAATCATTACTATAATATTTAATTTGTAAATCATAAATGGCATTAACAAATGCATATGCTGTATCTATGGAAAAAGAATTACCGAAAAATGTTGTAAATAATCTATTTAGCTTTTGTCCTGCAAAAAGGCTCCTTGATTCAGAAACAATATACTCAAATAAAACTACAGTCACAGGTCAGAAGTCAAATGAGCACACTGGGTCTGTGATATTTCTGCAACAGGCTTTTTCAACACCTGTTGCTCAGTCAATCAGAGGGAACCTCGGGGCTGAAGATAGGCAGCCCTGTGGAAATTCCTTCCCAGAATAGCCGCACGCTGCGAGGCTGAGGGGAGCGGGGAGCAGCAGAGCAACTGCCCTCAACGGCTGGGTTTCTCCAGTGTTTAAACCCTTCTGGGTCCAACAGCTGATTTCCTCCTTTGTCACATTCTTTCCTATTTGTTTCCCCAGCCAGCGACGGCCACACCCTTCCACGGTAGACGTCGCTGGTCAGCAGCTTCCGAACCTGCTGCACAGCTGTCCCTGCTGTCTGGCGGCAACGGTGCCACCCGCAAGGTCCATATCCTCTTGCCCAGTGTCTCCACGCGGCATGTGAAACGCAAACGGTAAGAGAAACAAAACACTGCCCATTTTGGTTTAAGTCAAATAAATGTCAGAGCCATTTCTAAATAAATATCCAACTATCTTGGTAGATTCACCTTTCCCTTCTAGTGGAGAAAAAAAAATGGCCTCCTACAGCTTAGTGAAATCTTCATGCCTTTTAAAAGCATCAAACCAACTCCATTTAAAACATTAACATTTTCAGCCATACAAAGATTCTTAAGTTTTTTAAGTTATATTCAAACTGCAAAGACTATTGATTGTCTTCCTGTTTCTCTTAGCATAATATAATGAGCATTTTTCCTTTGCTAATATAAACACTTTAGGAAAATCACTTTTTGTAGCTGCTTTAAAATTCCTTGAGTTTACTATGCCATCCCATAAATTAGGTTGCTTCACTCTTTTGCTACTATAAATAACGTGGGATTGAGCGTGTTTTTACATCAAGCGTTTCCTGTAGTCAGGATTATGTCCTTGGGTAGATCTAGGGTAGAGTAGGTCAAATAATACGGCATTTTGGAGTGAGCCCGATGAAGATGCGTGTCCGTACAGTGTGTGTGGAATCCTGTCCACTTGTACATGAGCACACAAAATCTGACTCACAGGAGAGAAAACCTTAAGATATTTACAATCAATGAAGTTTACTTTTAATTCTCCAAATTGAAACATACTGAATTCAAAATTTCTTTAATGGATTATTCTCTGTTGTATACCCAAAGGACTTCAAAAAATTTTACTCTCTAGTAATCAATCAAGAAAGGTTTTGAAAAGATTAAAATGACTTTAGGCTCATTGAGTGCATAATTTTTTTTTTTTAGAAACAGGGTCTTGCTATGTTACCCAGGTTGACCTCACACTCCTGGGCTCACGGGATCCTCCTGCCTCAGCCTCCCAAGTAGCTGGGACTACAGGTGTGCTCTACTGCACCTGAAAATTTCTTTTTATCGCCATCTTTTTGATGGTAAGTGTAACATAAGCACATACAAATTTCAAATACAAAAAGAAAAAAAGGTAAGAGTCCTTACCTTCCAGACATAATAACTAATATATAATGACCTTGTTTCACTTAATGACATGTTTGGGATACCTTTTCCATATCAGTTCTTGTTTTACTACTTTAGAAAGCACATTTTAAAAATATTATTCATAGGGCAAAGTATAAGGAGTGAGAAACAGTAATAGTCAAGGTAAACTCTGATGCCTTTCTTTTCTACGATGCCATTTTAAAAGTAACAATACAGTGTGAACACTGGACTAACGTCTCCCATCCAACGGTGTTCACAGCCTGGTCAGAACGCATTTGTCTCCAAAATTCACCACTGTGACCTTCTAGGAAAACTTTAAAAATTTTGATTATGTCAAGAAAGAAAAAGAAATTATAGATACAGATATAAAGATATAATTATACATACATGTGTGATGATGCTACATGCACTGTTGTTTACATTATTTTCATCCTGAATCTCTTTTGAATATATTTCTGTGACTACACGCTTATTTATGCATTCCACTTCAGGGATTTTTTTCCTCCAATGTGTGTGAGCCAAAAGAACTTTTATTTCTCTGAATGAAGTAAAATCAGAATCCGGTTCTGGAAACTGTAATGAGGGGTAATTCAGTGCAATTGAACAAGGCCAAGAAATAAATCAAAATACACGTAGTTATTTAATATGTGCTGCCATTTCAAAGTAATGCTCTTTCCACATGAAAGTGAGACGCGTTGTTCTGTAGAGTCCGTTATTCCATTCCTCGTTCCTCCGTCGGGCGTTTGTCGATACCCCAGGCTCAGGGCGACTTTCCACCGGGAGCGCCCTGTGCTCACAGCCCTCCCGGATGCTCTGCCTCACTGATTTGCCTCGTAAACCCGTATCAGTTCTTCCAGCTCCACCCGAGACATACTGCCTTACTTGAGATCATATGATATTTGTAGATTATTTTGATGAAGATCCGGTTATATCACAAAATCAGTTCTTCCTGTGTCGGAACAGGATACAGCATTCCAGTCACTCCGTTGTCGAGGCCCTTTGTTTCTTCGGTGTGCAAGACCCGCGCATCGGCTGTCGGTGTTCATGGTGTTTTGTCTCTTCTAAGTACGCATCGCGCCATTGCATCATGTGTATGCGCAGATGCATGTGCGTATATGTACACATGCACACACACACACTTTACTATACCTTAATATATAACGCTAAGGTAGAGCCATTCTCTTCACGTCTCACCACAGTTTAAACTGGGAGTGGATGTTGAATTGTCCAGACTATTAATAATCTATGGCGACGGCCACTCGGCTTTTCTCCTCTGACTTGTTGGTGTGGTGAATGGAATACTAGACCTCGGGATGGGGAACCAACCTTTATGACTTGGATAAAATCAACATACTGTTGACTTTTATTAATAATTTTTTCAGATTTTATATTATTCAAAATACCAATGTATGCTCTTTCTTCAATTTAATATATTAAATAAATAAGAAATGATAATAGCATAATGATGTTATTCTGTCTTTTTAAAAACATGTTAAATTTATTTTGTTTAAATTCAATAAAATCTGCCTTTGAAATTAATGTTACTGGCTTTTTCACCCTAAATAAAACTTTTCTCTACATATGGGTCCAATAAGGTAGATTGAAAATGAGTTTATTGCTGACTGAAAATCTTAATTCCTAACTGTGCCCCAATACCACATAGATTACAAAATTTATTCCCAGACAATTTCAGATCTACTTTCATTACCCATGTAATAAGATTATTTTTCTCTGTTCATTTTTGTCACATGCATGAATAGGCAAACATCCCAAGTAGCAGAAGCACGTGACAGAAAGACCCCCCCACAGGCTTGGGCTACGTGTACGCGGCAGATTTAACCACAATTCGTGAAACTGAACTCACGGGGAACAAATCTGAAGGTCACTGCTACGTACAGAGCGACAGACATAAAGACTTGTTCAATCAAAAGGGCCACACCTGCTTCTGTGACGTGATTCCAGGCCAGACGCAAAGTAAGAGGAAGAAGGAGAGAGACAGGCTGTGGTTGGAAGAACACTTGTCCCCAGCGTCACCTGATGGGCCAGTGAGTGGCTCACTAGGGCAGCTCTGCAGGCATGTTATGTCCCCATTTTCAGTTTGTCCCTTAATCAGGTTTGCCACTTGAGGACACAGCACCTAGGCTGCCACCATGGAAGCAGAGACCGGAACCTCGGCAGACAGCGAACTTGCCAGTGCCTGGACCCTGGACTTTCCAATTTCTGGTTTTTGTAAATTACCCAGTCTGTGGTATTTTGTTATAACAGCACAAACAAACACAATCAACCAGAGAGTCTTTTTCCTCTCATAAGTATAAATTTTAAAATCACATATTAATGAACATAATAAGTGATTTTAATGGATAAAATGACCCACAAAAGTATCCAGTTTCAGAAAGGACCGTTTAAAAGGACCAATTTTGTCTGTAAAGAAAAGCACAAGAACAGATCTTGACAAATTTTCTACATCAGAAAACACTTCTTCAGATATGAAACGTCAAATGTGATGGTTCTATCCAAAGACAGACTTGTCCTTCATTTTCAGCAAGTTAACGGACAGCTTCCGTGTGATTGCTTTCTCCCTTTAGAGTTGACTCTGCTACCTCCTCTTCGAGCAGAAAAGTTTTCTCTTCCTGTTACCTCCATTTGTTGTTTGGAAGGTCAGAACATTAGACTATGTTGCAATGAGGGGTTACAAAATAGTAATAAAAAAGTTGTGAAACACTTTTTACAACTGTAAGAGTTCATGCTTGCCCCGAACGTTATTATTCAACATTCATTTATTTCTCCAGCACAGATTCACTGGAAGCTCGTGATGTGGGAGGCACTGAGCTAAGAACTCGGTGCTGCAGCAGGCCCTGTCTGCCCACACCTGTGCGCTCCTGCTGCGGACTAGTCTTTAGCACACACCACAGTCATAGATCGCTTTTTTTTTTTTTTTTTTCTGAGACAGAGTCTCACTTTGTTGCCCGGGCTAGAGTGAGTACCGTGGCGTCAGCCTAGCTCACAGCAACCTCAAACTCCTGGGCTCAAGCGATCCTCCTGCCTCAGCCTCCCGAGTAGCTGGGACTACAGGCACGCGCCACCATGCCTGGCTAATTTTTTTTCTACATATTTTTAGTTGTCCAGCTAATTTCTTTCTATTTTTTTAGTAGAGATGGGGGTTTCACTCTTGCTCAGGCTGGTCTCGAACTCCTGAGCTCAAATGATCCACCCGCCTCGGCCTCCCAGAGTGCTGGGATTACAGGCGTGAGCCACTGTGCCCGGCCAGATAAAGTTTTAATTAACAGTATGAAGTAAGAGAACAGTGGGACTCTCCATTCGATTTGGCAGGTGGCTAAATTTTTAAATAGTTACTGGATTTACTATTTTAGGATAATCTGCCACATGAATAAAAGTTAAGTGCACAGAGCAGATGATTATAGTAAGAGGGTTCCTTACGAGTGTCACTTTTTCTACTTGGAGTCACATACTGTACTTTTAACTGACTAAGAGCATATTAAAAGGGCAGGTGGTGATTTCCAGCTACAAGATCAGAATACAGAGGAACGTGTTTAAATCCTATATTTATCAGCTCCATAAATATAGTTCTTTCTACACTAAGTGGCTTCAATTTCTAAGAACCCAGCCCTTGGTGGTGGGGTTGCTTCCCAGCGTGCTGCTGGAATTCCTGATGGTGTCTGCTGAGACATGAGTTCAGTTACCAAATATAGCTGAGTGGAGTGCGAGGACAGATACGAGTCTGAAGCCACAGCTGCCTCAAAGTGACCACGGACCAGGCAGTCTTTAATGAATAGGCAAGGCAACCTCCACTGTCCCAGAAAAGAAGAAATGCTCGTCTGAAATTCATTTCCTTTCTGGAGTCTTCAAACTGATCAAACATTGAAAAGGTCTGTAAGGTGTGTCTTCATATACTAACTAGTAGGACAATAGTTTAAGGACTTACTTTAAGTAAAAAACTAAAAATATAACAATAGTTTTTCTGAAGTTATGATACTATTGAGAAGAGGCTTTAATTGTTCTTTTACTTAGAGAGGGAAAGTAATGGGAATTTTGTAATACACAGTATTTGCCCGCTGGCTTTATCTCTGCCTATGCTGACAAACAACTCCCCTTTCTGGGAGAACCTTCAGCGCACGAAATTGGCGTTATCAATTCCAAAAGGATTAAATGTATTTATGGAGCCAACTTTTGTCAAGGTTGTGTATGTGTTATGTTTCACAGAAAATGAAAATGCAGTTTTCTAGACTCACCCATATTTGAGCTAAATACTGATGGCTTAAAATATTAGACTTTAGGTTTTAGTAACATTCTAAGTTGTTAATTATACTTTGAAAAGATTTCTTAAATAATTCACAGGACATAATTTAATCAGTTGAGGTAGTAATGGCAGGTGTTTAAAATTATATCCATGGATGAAATTTACATACTTATCTTTTAGAGATAAAGCTTACTAAGGGAAACCACAGTGCCGTCTCTGGAGTCCAGTCAAATTTAAACAGCACAGTATAATTTGATATCATGTTGTTTTAAATTGCACATGAAATTGTCTTGAATCCAATATACGAGGTTGATACAGAATGATTTCAGGCTCGTATCACTTTTTACCATTTGCTAAAAATACTAATTGGCTTCTAGTATGAATAATGTGACCACCTATAGAGCCTGTTTCTTAGCAATATAAGACTATTCAAAATCCGTTAAATTATATATATCCAGAAATTAAATCCTTATAACATGATAAAGATACCTTCCCATTTTTTTTCTCAAAGAAAAGAACTTCAATACTCACCTCAATTGTTCAGATTTTAAAACTCAGAGTCTTTTTGACGAATTATTGCTAACAGTAGGCAAGGTCTATGAGATTTATCTAGCCTCTCCCTGCTCTGTGAATATGTGATCACACATTCCTAGAACACAAATCAGTCCTCTGGCATTCTAGTGCAGTGTGGATTAGGGTCTGTATCCCAGAAGCTCTGGTCAGTTCCCTCTTTGGGCTGCTCTGTTCTATTGCTAAAGCTGGATATTGGAGCTGGCCCCAGAGCATGCTTCACACCAGGAGAATCTGGATTACACAGCACACTTACAATCACGTTAATCTCTTAAGACATTAAAAAAATTAGAGGAGAAACATTATTTAGGTTTAAAAATAAATCTGACAATTTCTTTAAGCCATACCAACTGAAATCTTCAAGGCCAAGATAGGAGCTGGTTCTTTAAGGATGAGTGTGGGGAGGCTCTCAAAGAGGATTGTGACCCTGAGCTCCAGGCAGGAATTCAGACCATCCAGAGTTAATGGCTGTGTCCTGGTTAAATTCCACCAAGGGAACAAAGATTGAGCAAAGCAGCTCTGACAATAATTTCTAACTGTTAAATCATAATATTAGAGAATATAGAAATAAACTTGGTAAATAGGTTTTGAATTTAAGTGAGAAGCATGAAGGCTTGATTTAGGGTAATGGTAGTGGAAATGGATGATTTACAAGCAAAATCTAGATATTTTAAATTGATTCAATATGGTGGATAAAGATGATAAGACAGAGGACACCAGGGATACTTCAAATACTCGCTCGGTAAAATGTATGACTGTTACCGCATTAAATGAAAGAGTAGATTACGTCCTTGAACTTGAGACTAAATATCCTGTTTGGAGGGATATCTACAACAGTAGGATAAATATGGCATATCTTCCTGTCATACAGTTTACTTAGCAATTAGGAATGAAAAGAATCCACGTGTGCTTATTAAGAACTAGATTATAAAATTGTTGTGCATTTTTTAAATCAAATACAAGATTTATAAAGTTTTCATGTTTGATTTTTTTCCCTATAAGGCCCTTTGTAGCAAAAGGAAGAAAGGAAGGAAAGAAGGAAGGAAGGAAAGAAGGAAGGAAGGAAAGAAGGAAGGAAGGAAGGAAGGAAGGAAGGAAGGAAGGAAGGAAAGACGGAAGGAAGGAAGGAAGGAAGGAAGGAAGGAAAGACGGAAGGAAGGAAGGAAGGAAGGAAGGAAGGAAAGAAGGAAAGAAGGAAGGAAAGAAGGAAGGAAGGAAGAAATTTAGTCTAGGGGTTGCCTGTGAGTCCAAAACAAGAAAAATGAGTTTTAAAGCTTTTTCAACTTTGGTTTTTATAGTTTAGGTTTTATTTAAAAATGTTTTTAATATCAAATCTTTGTATCAATAGTTTATATTACTTTTTTAGTAATTTTTTAAATATGAAAAACAAAACTGCAAAATTTTAAATCATATATGATTTCAACTATTTTTTTTAAAGATTATGAAATAAGCAACGAAAGATACCCCCAAATGCCCCATCCCTCAACCCGCCGCCACTGCCTAACCCCACCACAGAGACAGTCAGTGTGGATTGCTCGTGTGTTCTCTTCCAACTGTTCTCATATATTTATTCCTATCTACACACACATTTATTTTTTCTCATCTCACTGTCACATTAATCTTTATTTATTTATTTATTATCTCAGCATATTA
>CM052440.1:149899287-149935513 GCA_028533085.1 Varecia variegata | reverse complement strand
ATTTGATGGTGAGTGCATGTGGTGCTTGTTTTTCCATTCTTGGGATACTTCACTTAGTAGAATGGGCTCCAGCCCTATCCAGGATAACACAAGAGGTGCTAGATCACCATTGTTTTCTGTGGCTGAGTAGAACTCCATGGTATACATATACCACATTTTATTAATCCACTCATGTATTGATGGGCACTTGGGTTGTTTCCACATCTTTGCAATTGTGAATTGTGCTGCTATAAACATTTGAGTACAGATGTCTTTTTTATGGAATGTCTTTTGTTCTTTTGTTCTTTTGAGTAGATGCCCAGTAATGGAATTGCTGGATCAAATGGTAGTTCTACTTGTACCTCTTTGAGGTATCTCCATATTACTTTCCACAGAGGCTGCACTAGTTTGCAGTCCCACCAGCAATATATGTGTGTTCCTGTCTCTCTGCATCCACGCCAACATTTATTGTTTTGGGACTCTTTGATAAAGGCCATTCTCACTGGAGTTAAGTGATATCTCATTGTGGTTTTGATTTGCATTTCCTTGATGATTACAGATGTTGAGCATTCTGTCATGTTTGTTGGGCATTAGTCTGTCTTCTTTTGAAAAGTTTCTGTTCATGTCCTTTGCCCATTTTTTGATAGGGTTGTTTGATTTTTTCTTGCTGATTTTCCTGAGTTCTATATAGATTCTAGTTATTAGCCCTTTATCGGATGTGTAGCATGTGAATATTTTCTCCCATTCTGTAGGCTGTCTGTTTGCTCTCATGCTAGTTTCCTTGGCTGTGCACACACATTTTTAAATAACTGTTGAAAAGTTACTACCCAACTCTGGACACTCTAAAGTACCTGCTAAATGTGATACATGATATTGAATGATCCTTAGTGCCTGTCAGCCTTTTTTCCAACATCAAACATTTTCTTGCTGAAGCTTTCAGTAATAAATAAAATAGAAAAATAATGTGTGCTCCATCAATTGCCCTGAGGACCAAACAATTCACTGTATGAAAACATGTAACTCAGAAGCTGCTGTGTAGCAAGTCCTTGGGAGGCTTAGCTTGCATTGTTTGTAATTTAATTCTCCTTTCTGCTAGACTCTGCTGTTTCTCACGCGTATGCCTTGTCTTCCCACGTTCCTGCAAGCCAAGGAAGTCCTTTTTCACTTCAACGTAGTGCCTTGCTTCAGGGGGAGCAGCTGTGGGGTGTCCCATAAGTATTTTTTAACTGACAACATAGAGGATTCTCCCAAATGTCACAGATCTGGTTTTCAAATAATCTATCCCCAAAAGTCGACAACTTTAAAAGCAAATATTATTCATAATTCCTAAATTTGTGTATCTTTTCTATCATTTGTATATTCATATATGTCTATGAACCAGATACATTTATATGCATATTACGTATTTGGTAACTCAAAATAAGTGTTTTCCCAACTACCAGGATAGTAATGCCAAGATGATTTAAGACTGATAGAATTACTTATGTCACAATGTGTGATATACATATAAAATATAAACTCTTCAATGAAAACTTATTTACATGTCCTATGTTTTATAGCATCACATGAGTCCAACAGAATTCAGAGGATACAAATTTATGGAGAAATTGTGAACCATAAAATTACAATTAGAAACAGTCTATAAATTAAGTGGCCTGTAATTCCTTAAGAATGAAGTGTGCCCAGCAAGTTCACCAGACGGGTGACCATGGCAGTTGCATTTGAAAGCAGCATTTGCTGGGGTGAGCCAAGATGCCGAGAAGCCGCCCGTCGACAGTTCAGAGCAGATGGAAACCTGCACTGACTCACGGTGTTTGCTGACCTCCCAGACCTTTCTTCCTAAGTGTTTACTTTGGGTTAGGAGTTTGGTATCGTGCATAAATCTCAAAATTCCCCTGGGAGAATTTGCCTTCAGAGTGCCACAAGGCAGTGCCCAGTACAACTTATCCCGAGCACGTCCTCCGCTGTGGTGGTCACGGCTTCCCCGACAAGGGTGCACCTCCAAAACCGCCGCACTCTGCAGACACTCAGTTAACATGCAAATGTGCATTTTGTTTTATCTTATTTTATTTTATGTGTGCCCTAACAACTTTCAAAGCTAATTTGAGGCTGTACAATAAAAGCATAGTACAATTGCCCAAAATCAATGAGAAAAAGATAGAAGCCCAAACGCAGTATAAACAAATTCAGAACCTGAAATTTTTTCCTCAGTTTACTACTTTTGTCTTTTCTCCTATTAGAATGTTAGCTCCTTAGGGCAGAGAATCCATCTTACTCCCAGCCTATAGAAGAGAAGCCTAGCGCATAGTTGGCACTCAATAAAAAAACATTGACCACGTAATAAGATAATTAGAAAAGTAAAGCCAAAAAAATTTCTCTTTTACCTAAAAACCATTTGTATTTCTATGACTCAAAATTTACCCCTGAGCTTGCCAGTGTTCATGTGAAAGACAGAGTCATCAAAGCGTATGGAATTCTTATTGTCTAATGGCGGAATTGCAGGAAAACAGTAAATGTTTTTCTAATTCCTGAGAAACTTTCTTTGAGGGTAATGAGAAACATAAAAATCGATGTCTTTATCGACAAGTGTTGTAATGCACTGTGTGACCTATGGCTGTTTTGCATTAGGGAAATGAGCACGTAATGCGTATTTGCTATGTGCACGTTACCAGTTACGTTATACGTGTACATTAATCTGTAGCACTGACTATCAAGATCTTAGCAGAAGAAAGAGCCCAGGGCAGGAGCGACAATTTACGAGAGGGCTGAGGAAGTGGGATAAGCAGCGGGATGCGCTGGGCTGCGGGAGCCAGCGCCCGGATGCTTCCGCGGGTCTGGCTGCCGGAGCCAGAGAGGGAGTCAGAGCCCTTCCCGCCTCGCCCTCTCTGGGGCTCCCTCTCCCGTCACATCCTGTCCAGGGTTCAAACCGCATTTCAGATACCCGCTACTTCTCATCCTGTGCGTGACCCAGGCGCTGTGCTGTGCATTGGCCACACGACGACACCAGTCACAGCTCCTGCCTTTGTACCACTCACAGTCCAAGGAGGGAAGGGTCTCAACACAGACATTTATGGTTTAATAAGATGAATGCTATGATGAAATGCTAGGAATGGCACCACGCTTGGAAGAAGGAGCAGATTGTATTGGCTGGGGAATCCTAGAAAACACCAAAAAGAAGTAAAAGTTTTGAAAGTTTTCAACGATAAACTGGAATTTGAAAAGCAGAAAGGCCCCAGCTACTCAGGAGGCTGAGGCAGGAGGATCCCTTGAGCCCAGGAGTTCAAGGCTGAAAAACAAAAGAGGAGGGAAGGGCATTTTAAGCAAAAGGAATAGCACGTGCAAAGGCACGAAGACATAAAAGAATGTGGATGTCTGAGACATGGCGAGAAGGCCAGGGAGGCTCGCGTGCAGCCTGCGACGGTGACAGTGGAGGGTGAGGCTGGAGTCTGCACCCAGGCAGACTGTCCACGGGCCCCTTTCTCCTGAGCGTCATGCTTTGGGACTTCCCTTACTGGCCAGCGAGCAGCACTCAGAAGAGTGACATGACCAAATTTGGAACCGTGATCTCTCTTTCCATCTTGGATCCCTTACTGCAATTTGTTTAAACTATTTTAATAGCAATTACCATGTTCCTCCTTGTAGCTGAGCTATTTTTTACTCTTGTCTAATCCGTCTTACTGGATGGTAAGATCATTTAAAAGGAGAAACTACACCCGGCTCCTCTTTGTCTTCCTTGAAGCTTCTCTTGCACAAGGAAACCACGGTTCAGTTGATTTCATGTCGACTGCCCACCCGGGAAGGGAAGTGGAAGGAGGGGAGCGAGACGTGAACAGCTGGAATTGGGAGAGTTTGGGGGAGACGACAATTAAGGCAAACTGTTAACAATGGAGATGATGAAAGACAAGAAGGAGAAAAAGAAGAAAAAGAAATTTCCAGACAATTCAAATTCCTTAAGAGAAAAAGGCAGGAGAACTCTTTACTCCTCAAAATTCAAAATCTGTCAAGGCTACTTACAGAAGTAGAAACACTGTGAAGACTTTGGCATTTACCTCACTTCTTCACGCATTAATAGCGGTATTCACAGATCTCCTGTGTCTCTCAGGCCAGCACAGAATTACCGAAAGCACTGATGACAAACACCATGAAATCTCAGGAAAATGATAGAGATGTTTGCAGCCGTGTTTCATTCCTTTTGATTACGACCTTTTAGTTTTGGGGTGTTGACAGACACAGAAATCTCTGAAGCATCATTGCCGGGGAACGTGGCCACCTGGAAGCCTCCCGTGTTCACCGTCATCGAGTGGGCGTTTCCCTCGACCACCTGCGCGTTCCAGGAACTGGGCTGCAGATTAAACCTGAGCCGGGTGTGCCACAGAGCTATGCTCTGCTTTCCACCGTGCAGCAGTTTTAAGCTACTCCTAATCCTGACAACTGGATCCTGTCGGATGATGCCTCTTTAAAACCAAAATATATGTTAATAAGCAGGTGAGATAATCTGCCCCCGGCAAACACGCCCTACTTCAAAATAAGAATTGAAATATTTCATCATTCAGAAATTGGCTTTAAGCTTTCTCATATGATCCTTTAAACTTCATCACATTATGTTTACTTTGATCTAAGATATAGTTTTATTGATAGCAGAACTCTGCTTTCTGATCAGTGTTGTTAGCCTGGTAGATGGCTCCGCATCTCGGTTGCAAAAGCAACAGTGTCGTGGCAGTAAAAGGCATCGTTAAGGCCTTGAGCTCTGGAGTCCCTGCCTGGGCATGGATCTTGGCTCTTACTCAGGTTTTCTGCCTCAGTTTCCTTCTTTCTAAATCGGAGCCTGTCGTGAGGATTTCAGGTGAAATTCTCTGCACAGGGCTGTTGGCGCAGCGCCCGCCCCACAGGCAGCCATCCCCCGTGAGCCAGGGTCCCCGCCAAGGGCACCATCATCACTGCTGGTCTCACGCGTGTTGCACGGATTCCTAGGCAGTCGGTGAGCTGCTTCTGTCTGTGCAGAGAAATGCCTGGGGCCTTGTGAGCCACACAGTCTCTGTCACAACTGCTCCACTCTGACACGTTCCACAAAACAGTCAAGGACCATCACATGGCCATACTCCACCTGCGGTCAGGAGGGGAGACCCGAGTGTTCTTACCAGAAACAGAAGAAAGAAAGAACAAGAAAATGGTAACCATTTGAGGTAATGGATGTGTTACTTAGGACGATTGTGGTGACAGTTTCACAATATATATGCTTAGCAGATCTCAAATTGTACACCTTACACATATACAGCTTTAACTGTCAAATATACCTCAATAAAAATTGAAATTTAGGAAAAAATAAAATAAACCTTATTAAAAACAAAAACCAAGTCAGGACTCTGCTTCTAAAATATTCAATTCAGACACTTCAGTATCTTATTCTGTCTTTCTGGATCTTTTAGTCTTCCTCACTCAGCTTTCCTTTGTTTTCCCTGGGACTTCAGTCCCTTAACCTCTCTGTGTTTGAAACCCTACCCCTGATGCAGCATAGATTTCCCAGTCCACCGGTCCCTGCCAGTATTTTCCACACCTCGCCCCTTTGCTTCCCTGCCCACCTGCACATCGAACCTGCCGTCTTCCTCTGCACCTTCAGCCCCTGCTGAGCTCCGCTGGGGAGAATCGCACGGCGCAGACTGATGGCGCTCTAAACGCCTGGCATCCAGCTTCACCCAAGTCCTCACCTCTGCCCATAAATCCTTCTGGGAAACCTCCCTTTTCCCACAACAGCTATTTCAAACTACCTCTTGTCCTCACAAACTTCCAGTGCACAGAAGTCTTACAATAGCTGTGTTGAGAAAGTTGAACTTTTCTTTCAATTACGAATGTGTCTAGATATTCTCTCTCTCCCCGCCCCCGTCGCTCCTCTCCTTTGACAGGGAAGAACCGCCCCTTCCTGCCTGAGGCTGAGCACCTCATTGTGCCAAAATAACCCATTTCTTCTTCCATCCGCAGGGATCTGGCCTATTCATCATCCCGCTGTCTTACACGCATTTTCAGCTTCGTTACTGACTAATTCCATGCGTGTTGAAACGTGTTGCTGTGCCCCATCCTAAAAACAAACAAAAAACCTCACTAGATCCCACGTTTTTGTTCAACTACTACCTCCTGTCTCTCCTCCTTCCCACAGACTTCTCAAAACTGGCCGCCACACTCATCATCTTTACTTCCTTCCTTCTGTAACCACCCGGCTTGCATTTCTGTCCCATACACCGAAACTGCTGTCGCCAGTGGTGCTAACTGTTCCCAGTTGCTAGAATCAAAAGGCCACTTACCCCTTCCTGAGAAATCCTCTTTCCCGCTTCCGTGACCCCCGGCTCCCTGGTTTCCCTCCGACTCCCTGCAGGGCTCTGTTACTCTCTCTTCCTGGATGGCGCCAACAGGCAAGAATCCCCAATCCAGCCGGCTCTGCCTTCTCCCCGCCCTCGACCAGCGTCTCAACTGCCCCGGAGGGGCCCCCAGTGCAAAAGGCTCACACCGAATTCAGCTTGTTGTTTTCTCAAGACTTGTTCCTCCACTTGTGGCCTGTGCGTTGATCGCACCGTTCATCTTGAAGTGGGTCACCTGCAGTCCTGCCCCTGCCCCATCTCTGCATTTAGTCAGTCACCAAGCTCTGCCGTCTGTCGTCTGTCTGGGGGCTCAGTCTTCAGTTTTCCATCCCAGTGTCACACGTTCAAGCCTCTACCATCTTTTTATCTCCTATCAATTGCGTTCTTTAGTGGCACTAACAGAAATATTCTCTGACCAGTCCAAGTGCAAGTGGGTTTGTTGACAGCAGTGGTGGCAACTCACAAACGAGGCCTGGAGTCTATGCTGGTGGCGAGACCACAGCCAAAACTGTGTCCCCAAGCCCTCATGTGCAGCCACCACGGCTGCCACAGCGGAACAGACCACACCACGCTGCGGTCTCCGGCCCTCGATGCCCCTCTGCCCAGCCGCCCTGCTGGCCCTGACACAGCATGTCACCGTGGTGCCATGTCCAGCTGCCAGAATGGACATGAATCGTTAGTCCCCACCTCAAAGTCCGCGATGAACGCGTTGCATTGCTAAGTCTAGGTCACCTGCCAGACTTGTGCCGGGTTCCAAGGGGCTGGGAAGGGAAATATTTGGAGATTCCACACGCCATTGCAAGCGAGCTCAGTTTCTCACTGAGGTTCATACTATGAGGAATTACCCAAAACCAAGAGGGGGCTTCAGAGCGTGGCAACCAAAAATAAGGCAGGCATCAATGTGCGCCCCCCACGGATGACGGCACGAGCCTCTCGCCGGCTGCGCTGCCTTCCTCTTCCCCTGACTCTGTCCCCAAGCCAGGCTGCACTCAGTTATTGCCCCAAAATGTAACCCTGGTGATGTTTCTCGCAGACTTAACCCTCTTCCTTGCCTCCCAACTACCCATTAAATAAAATCCAAGCTCTTCTCGAGGCCCCAGGCCTGCCCTGTCCTGCCTCCTGCTGCCTGGTCTCACCTCTAACTGCTCCCTCCGCTCCAGGGAGGTCTCTGTGCAGCTGGACCTGTTCTGCTGCCGCATCTGCCACGCTCTTTCTGGGATCCAGGTCTGTGTCCATGACTCTGCCAACACCCTGCTCACCTCCCCAACTCTTCCATGGGATTTTCCTGATCCTGACCTTGCTGTCCCTCCTAGGAGCTACCACGGCACTTTGTTTTTCTCTCATCACAGCATTTAAGGCACTACATTACATGCGCACGTTACTATTTGTATCCCACATGGACGTTTATGTTCCAAGAAGTCAAAAATCTCTTTTCCACAGTTATATCCCCATCCTAGCACACTGCTGGGTGTGTAGCAGGTATCTTGTAAATGCATTTTGAATGAATAATGCTTTTCTGTGTAGTACATCTATCCCAGCTTAAGTTTCAAAAGTTAGTCACTTCCAGAACCAAAGGTTTTGTTTCAATTATCTGCTTGGATTTTTAGCTGAGCCTATTCCAGCTACCGTTGACACAAAATGTTTCCCAGGCTCTCTCCGCACTGAGTTCAATACAAAAACTGAATTTCTCTCAGGCCAAAAAACAAAAACAAACAAACAAACCCCACTAACTTCTCTTTCAAAGAAAAATAAATTTTGCAAGAAACAAAAATACGGTCTGTTCTGCCCGCGGTGCACAAACATACTTTCAGCCCAAGTCCCTCCTCCCATCTCCACGTCCCTTCTGGACTTGCTGCCCAGTGACTCCCTCCTCACACACTAAGTGGCCCTGCTTCCCCTGGCGTGACCCCTGTGTTTGCTGTCTGTGGGGCCAAGTGCACCAGGAGCTCTGGACTGGGAGGAACCACCCTGCCCTGTTAGGGCAAACTATAAAAGGCTTTGAAATAAACAAAATCGCCCTGGGTGCCCTTGCAGTGTGATGCGGGGTCCCTGGAAGGTCCACCGGGGCCTCTGGATCTGTAGGGGTCTATGGCTTTCATCGTCTTTAGGCAATTTTACAACTCGGTACCTTGCAGAAACCTGATAGCAATGCAAATTATACTTGCACACAGATACACGAATGAGTTTTTTCTAGTAGAAATGCTGTTGATATAAATGATTCCAAACATTATGTTGGATTGCTCTGTATTAACCAGTTTCAGATCATTAGCAAGTTCATGCAGGCATTCCCGATTGCCTGCATTTGTGTCTGGCCTTCAGCGTCTCCTTTGAAATGGTTGTAACATCTTACTGGTTTCCTCAATTAATTTGTCAAATAAAATTATTGTCTTGAATGCATGTTTACACTTGTTTATATTTGCCATAATTTTGCCTTTTCAAAATCATGCTCTGTTTCTTGTGAACAAAACATATTGAAGTAGTCAAGATTCACTGACTGTAACTTCTCTCCTTACATGGGCTATGTTCGAACAACTGGAGAGAGGTCAGGATACTTCCACCCTGGAGAGCAGACAGGACAAAGGAATTAGAGTAACACGTGGGTTGATAACAGGAGGGACAATGACGAGACCACTGTAACGGATTTAGGAATTACTTGAAGAATAGTAGGAAATACGCTTTAGTAAGTAGAGTAGAACTAGCATGTGGAGAATCTTACAATTCAACACAGCAAAGTAATCTTTCTAAGAAGACACCTAAGACTATAAAGTACAACATTCAACTAAAGGAGAAAGGGCAGGTTAATGCTGAGTTTTAGGATCTCTGATTAAATGGCTTCTGTTTAATTAACAGGTTCTGATTCGCTGCATCCTATGTAGTGGAAGATTCTTGCGTTTTTGGAAACCCTCTCTGTTTTCGCGTAACGCTTTTTGAAATTAGAGACTTCCCTACATGGAAACCTGCCTCTAAACCCGCAGCCCAATGCAGTCCTCATAAGACACAGCATTCTGGGGTATGTCCCGCCAGGTTTCCTCCCGACACGGGTTGCGCAGTTGAGGTTCACCGTGTTCGGGAAGCTTCCTGTGCCGACTTCTGGACTCCACCTGCAAAGGTGCCCGCGGCAAATGCCGTCTTTTGCGTCGTTCAACACGGCTCAGCGAGACTCGGTGTCGCTCGCCCGGCACACTCTACAGTCATGAATGATGCGCACAAGTGTACCTGGCATTTCTTCCAGCTTACAGAATAGAGGAAACTGATTTATTTGTTCACTGATGTTTCTCCCCATTTGTAGATTAGTAGTGTTACGATACAATAGAAAAAAATCGTTGCTACTGATGACGATTCCATGCTGTGTTTCAGATCCCAGAGGGAAGCCTGGCCCTGCCGGGAGCCCACGGCGCATGAGGACGGCGCAGGTGCAGGCGCAGGTGCAGGGATGTCCGAGGCCTCGTCTCGCGACTCCGGCGACTCCCTGTCCGACCTGCAAGAGGAGAGCGAGGGCGCCGGCTGCTCCCCGGGACTGTCCGCCTTTCTCAGCCGCGAGGAGATGAACGCGAGCCTCGCCCTGGCCCGGAGGGCCATCGCCGGCCCGGGGACCGGGGACCTGGACGCGGGGGAGACTTCGCGGGTTTCCAGCCCCGCTCCTGGCGGCCACGGGGAGGCCACGCCGGGCGGACGCAGCCCCGCGGCGGAGAGGCGAGCCCAGAGCCAGTCCCCGCCCGCCCGGAGGAGGAAGCCCGCGGCGACCGCGCCGCTCGCCAGCCCCAGCTACGTGCGCAGCCTCCGACGGGCCGGCAGGCGCGGGGCGCAGACCGCCGACGCCGCGGGGCCCTCGCCAGCCAGGGGCGGGGCGGGCCCCCGGGGCCCCCTGGGCGACAGGGCGGCCAAGCTGATCGAGGAGCTGACGTCCGTGTTCAGAGAAGCCACAAGGCCGAGGAACAGGGGTTCCAACGGGGAGTCCTCGTCCCCAGACAGCGGGTACCTGTCCCCGAACAGCCGGCCGGCCCCGTGCAGCGCGCCCGCCAGCCCGAGCCCCGCGGGGGGCCGCCCACCCGGGACCCGGCCCTGCCACCCGGGGGACCGCGACGGCCGCTGTCCGCCCCAAGACCCCGGCGCGCGCCTGTCCCCGGCGGCGCCCCGCTTCGTGCAGAAGCTCCGGAGCCAGGAGGTGGCAGAAGGCAGCAGGGTGCGCCTGGAGTGCAGGGTCTCCGGGAACCCCGCCCCGCGGGTCAGGTACGAGTTCGTGTTGTGAGAGCGGACGGTGTGTTGGCTTTGGGGTCACTTTCACGTGGGCGGAGGACAAGGTCCCCGTGTCGTTAGCGCTCCAGAGACCGAGGTGGCGTGTTGCCAAGTGTTGCGACGCAGAAGCGTCCGGAATTGCACGCTAGCGTGCGGTTGTCGCCGCAGGGTGTGGCCGCTGTCGTGGGCCATCTGTGATCTGTGCTGCGGACCAGGGAGGCCAAGGCTTGGACCCGCAGAGGGCTGCACACAGGTTGCTTCCAGGAATTTAGGGCAAATGTAAGCTGTGAAGTTTATTTACTCGAAGCACTGTGCAAACATGCGTGTGTTTGCGCGTGAGCTGCTGATGGTGTTCGGAAGCGTGGCTAAAAGTAGGAGCGGTCTGGAGGCACCGAGGTGACAGGCACAGGTGTGCACAGGCCAACCGTGAGATTAGCCCCGATAGATAGATACTCCGCTCTCAGGCCTGGGCTGCATCGGCCCGTAGTCAGTAAAAAGCACACGCTTCCAGAGCGATGCCAGCAAGGCGGGCAGAACTTTCCTGTTAGTAAAAAAGAAAGATGAGCCAAGCTGGGAGCGTCGCAGGTGTGTCTGTCATTCCTACGCAGGCTCTGGCCACTTAAGCACGGAGACAGCAAAAAATAACAATGAAATGAGTGTGCGCGTGGGGTGGAGAAACATACCACCATGTCCGTTACAATTCCTACAGATTCTTCCTTCTCAGTTGCAGAATTTGTACCCTCTCCTTTGCGGACAGGTTAAGGGGAGCGGCTTGGAGCCCTCCCCCAGGGCTTCCCGCCGCGACTCGCCATTCCCAGCTGGGCACTTTAACCCTCTGACTCCTCATCTGTGAAATGGGCATGATAATAATCCCCACCTGGGGATTAGGAGGGTTGAAGAAAAGAGGTGGAAAAGGATAAAACAGTGCCTTGCAACTAGCAACTGCTGCCTTACTGTTGCCTATCTTTATTATTTCTGACTTCTTAATTTCACTCGTCACGATGAAAATAACATTTCAAGTCAGGCTTATACTACAAAAAATAAGCCATTCGTTCATTTATTTTGAAAGTTTTGCTTTGATTAGTGAAGAATGATTTATCTACATTAAATAAATACTAAAAAATTAACTCGGAGAAGTGGGAAAGTGGACATCACTGGCTAAAATTTGAGGCAAGTGGTATTTTCTCATAGTAATGAGAAATGAGATTTCACAAATCACAAGCTTGCTCTCTCACCCTGTGTCCACTGATCCACGCCTCGCTGCTGTTGGGTTCGTGGTCTGACGAGTCCTTGCTCACATGTGAAGTGAGCATGAGCCAGCGTTGCCGGCTGAGAAGTGCTGTCATTAGAGGGGGGCTTTTGCCTCTCCCAACCAAGCTGTTCAGTTAACACGCCTGCGGTCAGTTTGCAGCAATTGTACTCTATTTCTTTTAGAAACTGACAGCAGGGGGCAGTGAAAACCTTCTTAATGTGCTCATTGCATTAAACATGCTAAATTCTGCGTTTATATTTGTTTTTCATAAAGAACTTATCTTTCTTATATTTTGCCTTGAATAGAAGTGAAATTGAATATTTCTTTCAGATTCTATTTAGATTTTTTTTAAACCCCACCAATCTTGCAAACAAATAAATCTTCATCAGAAATACATTCACCTGTCACTCAAAACAGTTCCACAGGTTTTTAAACTACATATGGTTCCACCTACACTTACTTCCAAAATAGCCTCCTCCAAATGGATGACCATGGCAAGTGTACTATAACCTTTCAAAAATGACAAAAAGCAATCCATTTAGCATCACGGGATTAATTCAAGCAGACCATAGACCATAATTACTGTATTAAAGTTCACCTAAATACTAATATTTGGCAATTCTAGGGCCTGTCAAATTCACACTTCTGCCTCTTTTGGGGGGGGAGGCATTTATTTTTTTAGCCTTTTTTTTTGGACTGAGTTTCTCTCTGTCTCCTGGGCTAGTGTGCTCTGGCATCAGCCTAGCTCACAGCAACCTCAAACTCCTGGGCTCAAGTGATTCTCTTGCCCCAGCCTCCCAGGTAGCTGGGATGACAGGTGTGAGCCACCATGTTGGGCAGGGAGGCATTAATTTAGATAGCAGCTACAGTATTATTAACTAGTTTGTTCTTATCATCTCCCAGTCTACCGAAGTCCATGACCAGTGTTCATAAGATATTACAAATCGTGCCCTTTTAGAATCATTAAATCTTTGATAAAATGCTCCATTGTTTGAAGATTAGCTGGTCATTTTTGTATCCTCTAGAGTCTTTTGGATTTTTTTTTTCTTTTTTTTGAGAAGGAGAGTGAAGATGTGCATTGGGTTTTCTTAATTTCTGTTCCAAAAATCTTAGTCCTCTCTGTCATATGTTTATAAATGCATTAAATGCCTAAGAACATTGAGTTCTTTTGACCACATGAGACATGTGTCAGTCTTAAGAGAAAATCTTTGAAGGAAATTTTGTGCAAGGAAGAAAACCTTCAATCAGGAGTCTGCACTGGGGCATGTGACAGCCTGGCTCAGGCCGCATCAGTCCAGGAGACCCAGGACCCAGAGCCTGGGCAGACCCACTGTGGGTGCCACCTGAGGTCCCAGGAGCAGCTGACAAACTGGTGGACAGGCCAGGGGACGTCAGGAGACTCTGAAGCAAGCAGAAAGCAGAGGCCCATGGGACGTGGTTTGTGAGGAGGAGCCCTGCAGAGCTGGGGCTTGGCAGCTGTGCTGGGAGGTGGGCGAGGTGTGCCCAGGAGCTTGGTGCATGGCCAGTGGGAAAGTCCAGGCTGCGTAAAAGGCATGTGCCGCAGGAACATAGGGCCATGTGCCAGATGCAGGGACTGGACCACAGGGAGAAACCTTCACCCTGCAGGAGTTTAAGCGAGTGAAAGGCAGGACCGCAGCTCCAGCAGCCAAAGAAGCAGAGCTGGCAATGGAGGCGCCGTCTGATTAGCTAAAGCAGGACTTCAGTCACTGAGCTTGTGCTGGGGCCGGGGTAAGGACACATTGCTAGACTGGCACGGCTGGCTGGAGCTCCTTAAACTTGGCTGAAACAGAGACAGTTTGACCTGGAAACCCAGACATAGCGAACCTTGCAAATGTGGCCCCGTCGCCCCAGCTGAGGAGAGGGGTGACAGACACCGTAGGGGAAGTGCCAGGCCCCTCATCTGAGGCATTTCAACTTCATACACAGTCGCTTCACCCCGCCACGCTGTGCAAACACCAGTTTGACCCCAAACAAGACTGGGACCAGATCCGCTTCCCCCGTTCATCTTGCATATCCAGCAAAGTCTCAGCAGGAGAGAGAAGAGCTGGTAGAAGAGAAGCGTCTGTCTAATAATTGATCTACAATTTAGGTAGTATGCAAATGATATGCAAATTGTTTGCCAATTTTAATTATTACAGTAGACAAAATGAAGTCGCTATTCATTTCTCTGATTATGTCCCAATGTTCCGAATTCCTCACGCCCTCCCTCGGAACAGCATAAGGACATGCTCTCTGACGGCACTCACCTTCCCTGTCCTCTCTACCCTCAACTTTCGTGAATTGGTAAAAAATTCAAGGAGAATTTTCGCTCAAAATCACCTCCACTATTATCCAAAGAGGCCCTATATTTTCACTTTATGTTTTTAAAATATTTCATTATGACAACCACATATAAACCATTTAAATATAAGGAAACTGAGAAAGAAACCTTTGAAATGATGTGTCTCGTAACATAGAGAGAATTAGTTAGTGACAGACGCTGGAATGTGACTCGGGTCCTCCGGTTCCTGGTCCGGCACCGCCGAGGGCTGCTGCGTGTCAGCAGCTCTGCGCGCCTCCTGCCCCGCTGCAGCTCGGAACTGGAGACCAGCGGACTCCTCATCTTTCAAAATCTTCTAGGCTTGGAATTCACATTCCAAATATCTTCAGAGAAAATGGCAGCTTGGTAATTTTCACAGTATTTCTCTATAAGAAAAAAAAGCCATAGCCCTGCACAAGTACCCTTCCCCTGTTCTTTAGCACTAAGTTAATCATTGTCAATCGATATAAACCAAAAAAAAATTTTAAGGGGAGGGGTCAAATATTCTCCATCAAATAACTACAAATAAAATAAAGCATGCCCAGTTTATGAACAGTGGTCCAAACATGCCTTCATACTAGATTACATTGTAGGGTATATGTGTGCACGTGCAAAAGGAAAAAACCACTTTTAACCACCCACTCATTGCAGTAAAAGTGGAATCCAGCAGTAGTCCAAGCATGTTCATTCTTTAATATTCTAAATACGATTACTCATATCTAATCTTAAGATACCTACTAAATCATCATTATTAGCCTCATAAAATTATATTTAATAATTATAATTAAAAGTAATAAAATTCTTTCTTTTTATGACCAAAACCCACCATCTCCAACACCTCCAATTAGTTTACATTAGCAAGACTTTGATCATTATCAAAAGTCAAAACAGAAGGATTAGCCATATCAAGTCTATGCAACTCTGTGGAAATTTCCATTTCCTCACATACAATAGCAATAAAAAGAAGCCATCAATTCAGTTTTCTTACGAGGGGATCAGTATGTGATACATCTCATTTAGTGACTGCCTTGGTTTGAGAAATGTGGCCCAGCTCCATTGGCAGGAGGTTGTGAATATCCGGTGCGTGGAAAGTTCAGACCCAGGGGGCTGAGCCCAGGGGTACTTGAAGGGTACAGTTAACAGTGAGATGCCATTTGAGAAATGCAACAGTGATGTGTTCTTACTGCAACATGAAATGCAAATAGGTACAAACAATTTGGAGAACGATTTTGTAGTACACAAGTTTAAGATGTATTTACACTAAACCTTTATATAATACACAATTGCCTACTTGACATCTCTACTTGGATATCTGATAGTCTTATCAAATTTGGTATGTCCAAAAGAGAACTTCTGATTCACTTCTTCTCCAAAAACCTTCTTTTTCCAAGTCTCTGGGTCAACAAAGACAGCCCTCCTTCCAGCTATTCAAGACAAAAAGCCCATATCTAATTCATCAAGCAAATGCAGTTGGCTCGACCTTTAATATTTCCAAATCTGATAGCAGCCCCTCCGCTAACGAGGCTCTGCCCCACGCCCCTCTCCCTGGGATGTTTGTGTTGCCTCCTGGCCTGTCTCCCTGACTTCCTTCTTGCACATCACACTCTACGCAGCACCCAGCGCAGTTCTCTAGTGTGTGTGTGGATGCAAGCTTTCTGTGTTTTATTGGAACTCATGGAACATCAACTCTAAGTGGATTGTGAAATGTTGAGGATGTGGTTTTTTTAATTTTTATTTTTAATTATTATGGGTAAGTAATATATATTTACAGGGTACATGTGATATTTTGATACAGGAATGCATTACGAATTAATCAAATCAGGGTAATTGGGGTATCCATCACCTCGGGCATTTAACATTTGTTTGTGTTAGGAACATTCCAATGCCACTCTTTCAGTTATTTAAAGTATACCCTAACTCACTGTTGATTATAGTCACTTAGTTGTGCTATCAAATGTTGCTATTCTATCTAACTCTATTTTTGCACCCGTTAACCATCCCCTACACCCCCCTCCCCACTGCCTTCCCAGCCTCTGCAAACCGTCATTCTACTCCGTCTCCATGAGATCGTTTTTAATACTTAGCTCCCACGTATGAGTGAGAACACGCGAGGTGTGTCTTTCTGCGCTTGGCTTATGTCACCTAAGATAATGTTTTCAGATGGCAGGATTTCATTCTTTTTCTGGCTCTATAATACTCCATCCTGTGTATGTGCTACAATTTCTTTATCTGCTCATCTGTTGAGGGACACTTAGGTTGATTCCAAATCTTGGCTATTGCGAATAGTGCTGCAAGAAACATGCGAGTGCAGATATGTTTTGGATGTACTGACTTCCCCTCCTCTGTGTGTACACCCAGCAGTGGGATTCTGGGCCATATGGTAGTTCTAGTTTTAGTTTTTTGAGAGGAGCCTCCATACTGTTCTCCATAGTGGTTGCACCAATTTACATTCCCACAGAGGTGTACTAGCGTTCCCCTTCCTCCACGTCCTCGCCAGCACTCGGTATTGCCTGTCTTCTGGATAAAAGCCATTTAAACTGAGGTGAGATGGTATCCCATCGTAGTTGTGAGTTGCATTTCTCTGATAACTAATGACCGAGCACTTTTTTCATATACCTGTTGGCCGTTTGTATGTCTTCTTCTGAGAAATGTGTATTCACAGCATGGTTACTCTTCATGAAGTTGTGGTCATGGCGCTGCCCAGTGGCTTCTCGTTCACTCAGAGTAAAACCCACAGTCCTCTAGACGGTGACCAGGCCCAACTCCCTGACCTCGCCCCCACCCTCACGGCCCCCCGTCCCCGCCCCGCGAGGCACGTTCCCATCTGGGGCCTGTGCACCCTCTGCTCCCTCTGCGTGCAGCCCCCAGACCCCAGCAGGATCGACTCCGCCATCCCCTGCCTAGCTCTCCTTAAATAGCACCTCAGAGCATGGCCTTCCGGAACTCCCTGTGTAAAGAAGACTCCTGCCCACCCGCTCTCTATTTCACTCTCTCATTTTTTCTCCATAGAACTCATGTGATCCTTGTTTGAGTTTTCTTAATTGTCTATCTCCCCTCCTTGAGTGTGGGGACTTTACTCTACTTACTCTTGTGTCCCCAGGGCCTGGAACAGTGTCTAGAATGTAATAGATGCTTAATAAATATGTGTTGAATAAATAAGTTCCACTCCTGGGTATATACCTGGAACTAACTTTTGCTCATGTGCACAAGGTTGCATGTATAAGAGTGTTCATGGCAGCATCGTTTCAAACAACGGGGAAGAACCTGAATATTCATCATAGAGAAAATGGATAAACTGAACTGTGGTGTTAATATATCCACGCAGAGAATGGACTGGAGCTGCAGGTGTCAGGTGTCTGAAACTCACAAACAGAATATCAACCAATACTAAAGGCAAGTTGCAAAAAAATACACACAAATTGCTGAGTAAATTTTTTGCATATGAAGTTACATTTGCAAAATAGTACTATCTGAAGCTTATGATGTAGGAATATGGAGAAATGCATGGGGACAACAAACGGTAAATTCCAGACAGAGTAACCTCATGAATAAAGAATATGATTGGTGGCATGGGGGTGTTGGCAATGTTTTATATCTTAAGGTGGGGAGTAGAGACACAGATGTAAATTATGGTATTTTTATATTTAATAGTAAAAAAATTGACTTTTATTTTACTCTACTATCATGTATTGACAAGTTCAGCAGCAGTGTTTCCAATGGATGGAATTATTTAGTCCATAAAAAACATTCACAAAATAGCTTGGTTTTAAGCATCGTTCATCAGATGGTTTGGCTCTTAGCCACTTGCCCTTCTGAGTTACATGTTAATCAATTGTCTGAGTTGTTTTAGTTTTTTGGGGGTTTTTTTGTTTTTTTTTTTTTTTTTTTTTGGTTTTGGTTTTGTTGTGTTTTTCCAGAATATTACAGGGGTACAAACATTTTGGTTACATGTATTGCTTTTGTACAGTTTTGAGTCAATGTTATAACCATGCCCATCACCTAGATAGTGTGCATCATACAGGCTAGGTTTGAATTTACCCAACCCCTCCACCCCCCCGACCCGTTTGATTTCCATTGAGTTTTACTTCCATACATGCATATAAGTGTTGATCGATTAGTTCCAGTTTAATTGTGAGTACAAGTGGTGTTTGTTTTTCCATTCTTAAGATACTTCACTTAGGATAATGGTCTCCAGTTCCATCCAAATTGTTGCAAAAAGCATTAAGTCATCCTTCTCTATGGCTGAGTAGTATTCTTGGTGTACATACGCCATATTTTGTTGATCCACTCATGAATTGATGGGCATTTGGGTTGATTCCACATCTTTGCAATTGTGAATTGTGCTGCAATAAACATTTCAGTGCAGGTGTCTTTTTGATAAAATGACTTCTTTTCTTTTGGGTAAATACCCACTAGTGGAATTGTTGGATCAAATGGTAAGTCTACTTTTAGTTCTTTGAGAAATCTCCATACTGTTTTCCACAGAGGTTGAACTAGTTTGCAATCCCACCAGCAGTGTATGAGTGTTCCTTTCTCTCCGCATCCACACCAAACATTTGTTATTTTGGGACCTTTTGGAAAAAGCCATTCTCACTGGAGTTAGCTGATGTCTCATTGTGGTTTTAATTTGTATTTCTCTGATGATTAGAGATGTTGAGCATTTTTTCATATGTTTGTTGGCCATTAGTTTTTTTCTTTTGAAAACCATCTGTTGTCTTTTGTCCACTTTTTAATGAGGTTATTTGATTTTTTTCTTGCTGTTTTGCTTGAGTTCTTTGTAGATTCCGGTTATTAGCCCTTTATCAGATGTGCAGCATGTAAATATTTTATCTGATTCTGTAGTTATATTTTACAGCTTTTTAAAATGTTTTGTTTTGAATTTGTGGTATTTCAGTAGAATATTATATGTATTCAGTCTTGTGCCAAAGATCTTATGGTGTAGTCTACCTAGTTTATTGGCTGCAGAGGGTAAAAAAAAAAAATCTGTATATGAGCTTCTCATTCTTAAGAAAAAAGTGTGCTTCAGATATGCACATACCACACACACTGTACCTTTTCAAGACTAGCAAGAGGGTCTGAACATTAAGCAGAGTCTCCTATCACCGTTCACCAGCCCCCTCACCTCTCCACCCATCTTCGAGTTGGGTGAGAGAAGCATGCACAATAGGACAGAATCCATAAGAAAATAAGACTTGATTGTATAGTTTCCTATTTTCCTAATCTTTTGTCATTTCCTTTGATTCATTTTTAAATCTTTTTATTTTTTTCTTTCTCTGTATATTTGCACTGAATTGAAAAAATGAAGGCCCTTATATTTTGCAGAGGACAATAAATGTTCCCTAGAATATCAAATTACTGTTGAACTAGAAAAAGAAAGAGACTAAGCTAACAGAATGGCACCTTTATTTTCACTGAAGTGAAAACTTAGCCTTATCCCTGAGTCCTCTGCACAGGTAATTTCTGGGTTAATACGTTAAAGGCACATGACCTATCGTGACGTTTTGTCCTCTTTCCTGTCCTTTCTGTTCTTTCTCAACCTGTTTCCATCTGACCTGTCCACTTGTAGTCGTCACTTTAAAAATTAGCTATACCTCTGTAGTAGTCTAACTGCAAGGCCGTCATCAATGAGAATATTGAATCTATTTCTGTAGAGGTAACTGAAATGGAATAACTCAGTATCACCAGACCCGGGAAAAGCTGCCCCTGTTTTACAGAGCTATTGTGTAATAGTTTGAGCATTAAGAGTGACAGCAGCTGCCGTGTCACCTTCTCCTGGCCAACCCCTGACACTGGGACGCAGTGGTTAAGCCTATCCCAGCTGAGTGCGAGGATGTTCACGCTGACGTCTCAGTGAATCTAGAAGCAAGGTCGGCATTCGAGGCCAGAGTGGAGTATCAATCACTTTATAGTCTGAACTTTGAATTGATTATAACAGTCATTGCTATCCAGCCATAAGTAGCGGTAGCAAAACTAGCAGCATCAGTTTACACCTCAATGGCCAAATTTCTGGATTTAACAAGAAAGCCAATAAATAAAAAACAAACACCAAAATAAATTTACCTGAAGAATAAAGGTAGCCACAGATAATCCCTTCAGAATTAAAAACTTGCTCGTGGCACAAGCATCAGAGCTGCTGAGTGGTTCCCTGTGGGTCCATCGCACAGCAGGCAGGTCACCACAGCGGGTTATTTAACCCTTCTGTGCCTCAGTTTCCGTGCTGGTTAAACAGGAAGAGTAAAAGCACCTGCTAGGGGAATTGTGAGCGTTAAGTCAATTAACACAGGGTAAGGATTTAAAACTGTGTCAGACAAACAGTACTATCTTAATAAATGTTAATGTAGTATTTATAAAGTTACTATTTTAAATTGTTTACTTTTATTGTCATTCATTTAGTATAAACTTCTATACTCTACCCTTTCAAAAATCTTTTCATGTGTTTCCTTTCTTTAAAATTTCCCCATGGCAGTTTTCTCTTACACTGCTGAGTATTCACATGGTACAAAGCCGATGGAGAGGAATCGCTTCAACGTGGTAGAATGAACAGTTTATAAGAATACAATGTATCTTGGAAGGTGCTTCTCGTCCTATCCGTCCTGTGAGTCCTAGATTTGTGTGTCGGGGTCAGAGTCATTGCTGAGGCTGCCATGGAATAGTGAGATACCTTCCCCATTCTCTGTATGTTAGATTTTCTAGAAACTTTCGCCTCACTTGGCCCTTCGCTGCTGCAGGGTATGGGGTCCAAGCCAAGGAAAAGTGATTTGTTTCGGTCTCTACCCTCCCTCATGCAACTAACTATCTCCTTATCCTCTCCAGACCCCCAGCTGTGGAGGCCAGACGTATTGTGGATTATTGTCAATGCGGACGGCCTTCCAAAAATCAAATCTCCTGGACTATTGTTTTCTTGCTGCTTTTTAAAATTGTTTTGCAATTTTCCTCGGTTTGCTTCATGGGCACTTAAATATTTACTAAAGTCAATTAAAAGTGGTTCTCCAACACTTAAGCCACTCCCTGTTTTTGTATTTCAATAATTTCAGCAGGAAGAAAACTCCAAAAATAATTTGAGTAACAAATGCAGGCTTTTCCCCAGCTGGATAAATTGGCTTTTATTTTGTATTTTCATCCTACTAAGTATTATACCACACTGCACAGCTCTCCAAAGGAAAGGAATGTGCTTTTTGGAAGTTTAATTTAGGAGTATGCAAACTAGCATGAAATAGTAATTTTGAAAGAATTTGACTCTGAAGTTTCAGATACCTTCACAGTCAAAGCCATCTAACGTCTCAGATCTTTTCTGCAGAGTCGACTTAAGTATTTCTTGACATGTTTCTTCATTTGCCTTGGGGCAGTACCTCACCAGGGATCACTGCATCTGTCTGTGCATAATCACAGCAATTCAAGAACTCCACTTAGACATGGCATTCTTGTGAGGCCAGGAGTTACTTTGTCAATAGAACTGTCGTAAACACAATTGTGAGTCTGAACTTGGTATGGCTTACTGTGCTGACCAAGATGCAAAAAATGTACCAGCTGGCGTTCAAATGATGCGTAGCAATAGAAATGGTTCTGTCCTATTTAATTTTAATTTTGTTGAACGAAGAAGTAGTGTCATATTTAATATCTGCTGGGATGGGAGTAAACTACTGGTCCCCTGAACACCGATAGAGAAACCAATCAAAAACCCTTTCCTGGAATAAAAACTATAAATTGCAAGTGAAAATTAGCTTTGTTCTCTTGGGGGTGGGTTCCAATGGTGACGTCTGGTTCCACACCGCAGCTTGTGGTAAATTAGGCCGCAGAAACAAGCTTGCAGTCACTGGTTGTATAATCCACGTGTTGTAAGCCAGAAAACGCAAATAAAAATGCCTGGGGAATAAGGACCTTTTCCTACTGTGACAGATTTTAGCCTTTGTTGCTGGAATTGGAGAAGTATTTCTAGTGGAAATAAAAAACAAGTCTGGGGACAGGGATTTCCAAATAATAGAGGAGAATCTTCAAGAAGGGGAGGAGAAGGAGGAGGAGAAGGAGAGAGAGGTATGAGGGGAGAAAGAGGGAGGGAAGGGAGGGAGGAAAAGAGGGAGGGAGGGGAGGGATGAAAAGAAAACTCCCATTTGAAGATAAGTGGCTCTTTCTTTAAAAGCCAGAAGGATCTTAAAATCATTTTTACCATTACAGAAGATATCACAGACCAATCGTATTGGTGGAGAAGGTTCTAATTATACCTGTGAGCAGAGAGGGCAATGTAGTTGCTGAAGTCTAGGGAGATAAGGAAGAAAATGTTTCCGTTTCGGTTTTGGACTTTGAACCACCACAGAGACTTGGAATTCTCCGTGTCGTCATATGGATTTGACTGTGCTAGGGGAACAGTGTGCACCAGTGTGCTTCCTAGAGGGATAATAGTATTATTCACAGGCTAAGAGGATTCATTCAAGGTAAGGGCTCAGCGAGGCCTCGTCACCCCTGTCAAGGGACTTTGTCATCCCCAGTGACACCCTGAAAGTCAACACCAGAAACTCCCCGTAGCATGCAGCCAGCATCGTGTGTGTGTGCGTCACTGTGTAGAATCACGCTACTCCCAAGCTGTCAGAATGTGTACTCAAGTGCCGTTTTCCCTCTTGTCAACTCCATGTTACCATTCTGAAGTCACAAGCTGAAACAATTCCTCTTGTTTTCTTACGGCGCTACTGAAGTTGAGCCCTCACAAAGGCTGCTGTCATTCTCCTAGAAATACTAACAGATATAATAACATCAGTAGCCAACATCTCTCGAGTACTTGGTATGTGCCGGACACTCTTCCGAGGGCTTTACACGAACAAACTCAGTTATTCCTATAAGGTGATCGCTACCATATTCTTAAACGTGTTAATATATTGTGTCACATTTTAACATCTCTCTAGTCAGAACGCATCTTACAGAAGACGGCATTTTATAATGGCTGTCAGATGACAGTCACATTATGGTTGTCATTGCTTGTGCACAGATTTGGTTCTAACTATCTGTCTTGTCACTTCAATTCCTTGCCTGGTCAGTCCCTCATGCTACCTTTTCTTTCTTAATGGTTCATAAGATAATGGTATCTTGCGGCGATGGGCATGTTAGATTCAATGAACTACAAATTCATTATCTCTATTTTTAACATAAGGAACTAAGACATGAAGAGTTTAGCAAAATTGCCCAATTGTCCAGTTACTGGTGGGGCTGGAATTCACACCCAGACATGCTGGTTTCTCAGCCCGTGCTTCCGACCACCAGGCCGTCCTGCCAGACACGGTGGAATCGGGCCATGGCTCTTCTCAAAGACCAGCGTCCCGACAGAGCCTGGGTGAGCCCTGGCTGATGGCCAGAAACACTTCACATGGTAGTTATTGATTATTTCTCCAAAAGATAAGAGCCACAATTAATTATTTAGTGGTCCTTATAAGAAAGGTTTATGCTTTGTATATTTCCAGCCCACATTGTCATAAGGAAGAGTCAGCATCTCTGCTCGTGGGAACAGCCTTCATTGACGCGGCCTGTGGGGGCAGGGGCTATGCAGCTTCCACTCGCAAAGCCACTTTGCCAGGTTTCTCTCTCTCTCACAAACAGGGCAGTGATCCCGAGCAGAATGTAGCAGATGCATTTGCTACATGGATTTGCAATCCAGCAATGCAACCATTTAATGCTATGTCTAGTTGCCATCATTTTAATTAAGGATGTGTTGGCAACATTGGCCAGAATCCCAGTGCAGGGGACGATGCCACGTGCCAAGTACGAGGACAAGTCATCGCTGCCGGAAATGGAGGGAGAAAGGGCCAACAACACCAGCAACACTGCAGTGCGACTGATTTCTGATACACCTTTTCTACAAAAGGCCATTGTAAACACAATTCAATAAGGGGTTTTATTACAAAATAAATAATTTTAACTTTGAACGAGGAGCTATTTCTTAAGAAGGAAGCATCAAGATTGAAGAAATCATGTCAACTTTGGAACAACACCGTAGATAAGAGTTGTCACAGTGTGACACATCAGTGAACACATCAACATGACAGTCCCCACCCCAGAGTGAAACCCACCGGGAGCCCTGTGGCTGGTGACTGTGGGGCAGGCCTCACCGGGCGCACACAGAGGTCTCTGGGAAGGCGCCATCGGACCTCAGCTTTGGGTCGGTTTCGTTCACAGGGAACATGAGCCGCCCAGGGGTACACACGCAGCTCCACAGATATCCAATGCATTTCTGTCCTGGTATTTGGGGGGAAATTTTTGATTGGAGCATATGTTTTAGGTGTGCCATTTGCTTTGCTATTTGTTGATGGAACGTTAACCCTCACCTTCACCTTAACCCTTCACATGCTGCCTCAAATTAGAGACGCCATCACTCTTAGTCATGGTGGGAAAATCCACAGAAAAACAACCAGTTGGATCACTCTGGTACGAGAGCTATTGTATTTCGATTGTATTTTTTCCCCAAGTCCTAACAGGCCAGTGCAGGTAAAATGATGAACCTATTAGCAAGGTGTGTCTATCTGACCCCAAATCAAAGTGACTTAACTACCACTGCATAATATATAATGTATACCTGTAATACTTACGCTGCCAATTAAAAATTTCATACTTACCTGGTCCCTTTCATCTGCAGATCTTAAAATCCTAACATCTGTTCACCCAGCGTGCCTGTGAGGTGGCTCAGCTCTTCGGCATGTGGGGTGTGGCTCCCGCCCAGGCCTGGGAGCAGCCCCCGCCCGGCAGCCCGGACTCCGCTTCCTGCAGCGCTCGGGTGTGCGCGGGGCGGGCTCTGAGCTACCTGCCTTCAGAAGGTGCGGTTCGGTCGCAGCAGTTTCTTGACTCTCCGTGGGGCCTCCTTAGGATCTCAACCGTCTCACATGTGTTTCTTCTCTTTGCCTTTTGATGGATGGTTTTCTGGCTTTCAGATTTTGAAAAATCAGAAAAAGATCAAACCCAGCCAAAACCTGCCTTTCATTACAGTTTGCTCTGGTCGAAATGTTAAATTTTCTCACATCTGTGGAATTAGAGCAAATCATGACCCAAAATGAAAGACGAGTTGGGTCTATCTTCTCTCTGCCTCGAGTCGCGCTGCGAATCGGCTGTTGGCTCCCGCACGGCGCTCCCTGCGGTCCGCTCGCCGCACGTCCCGCGGGAGGCCCGCCCAGCCCTGGGGGGTGCGTGGAGGCTCGTTGAGTTTTCCTTCCCTCCACCTGCAGAGTCCCCCGAGCCGGTGCCCGCGCGCGGGAGGCGCGCGTGCTAGAAGTTCCCGGGGCTCCGCGCCTCCCGTGCGGGTCCCAGCCGGACGGAGTGAGCAGGTCCAGATCATCAGAGCAGCGCGCAGGCTGCACGTTGGGGGGTAAAAGCCACAGGGAGGCAAAGGAAGGCTCAGAATAAGGAATCGGAAAGAGACAAGGCGCAGGATTAGAAGCCGACGGCAGGAGAAGCTGATCCCAGAAGGAAGAGCACGGAGAGAGCGAGCGCCAGTGACCGTCGCGACATCCGCGTCCCAGACGGCTCCAAGTCAGACCTGCAGGCAAAGACATTCATATGCGACGGTCCCCTGTTCTGCCAGTCACGGCCCTCCGCTCAGCCGTCTGCAGACGTCGAGTGCGACACCTGTCAGCCAGCGCGGTCCCTCTGAAGGGACAATCAGCGCCAAAGGGTCACATTCGTGGGACTGGCTCCTCCTGGCTTGAGCGAGGGCACAGAAGGAAGTGAAGATACACCTCCTTCACCCCTTTGCGGTTCCATGTGCCTTCATAAAGCCTGTCCTAATGCACCAGAAAAGAAATTTAGTACATAAATTTTCATATATACATATACATATATATGTATATATATATATTTTGTTCCAGCTGCCACAAAAACTGTTAAGATTATTAAAACGCGAGGATTTAAATACGAGGCTCCATCGGCCTGGCCTTACCACCGTCGCCCGCCATCCCCGACTGGTTCCTCCGGAGGACGGATCCTCCCTCCTGTCCGCGCCGTCGGGCCCAGACGCCGGCCGGTGGCTCCTGCAGGCTGTGGCTGCCCGAGCCCTGGGGACCCGGGGACACCGGGGGGAAGGAGGCGGCAGGCCAGGTCCCCAGCCTCCCCTCGTGCTCCCCGCGTTGGCCGTGGCCCTGGCGACCGGGCGGCGGTCCCCACGCAGCAGGGGGCTTTCCCTCTGTGCGCGGGAAGCTGAGCCCGCACTAGCCCCTTCCGGGGTAAGAGCGATAACCACCCTGCTTCACAGCCCGGGGGGTCCGCTGTCCCTCGGATTTCCTGGCTCTTGGACCACATTCTTGAGTCCGGTCCTCCCGCGACGCCCCCCGGTGCCGTCCGGTGTCAGGGCGCCCTCTCTTCCAGCAGGGACCACGCCCGGCTTCTGATGTCCCTTTCGTCCTTGCTGGGATGGTTCACTCTGAAGTCGCTGCGGTCAGCCCTGGGTACTCACGGCGAGTTAGGCCCCTTGAAAGTATCTTCCCAGCTCTCTGCTCCCCTTTGCTTCTCACTGCGGGATTGCAGACTTTTTGAGTAAACTTGAACTCCAGTTCTGTAATTCGGTAGAAGAAGCACGTGGTTGTGAAGGTCCAAAAGACCTCTGATGTCATCTGTGGAGTTTGCTCATTCCTGCATTCTCTGTCGATGAGAACGTAATTACAGGTAAAATTACTGAGCATTGACATTTTTGTTTTTCAAAACAAAAGCCAGACTAAATCAATGAAAGCAAATGTTTAAAGACGTCATTGTTGAAGCTTAATCAAAACATACCCCTTCTTCACCTGAAACACTGGCTCACGCGTGGATTTTCTATTTCGTGAAACCCAGCCTCTGTGCAGGACGTGTAAACCTCAGACAGTTTCATGCATCTCAACTAGGTTTCCCACCCCTCCAGATGGGACGTGTTCTAACAATGTTTTATTTCATCACTGCTATGGCCTTTGGGTTCTGTAGAAGAACAATTGTATGTTGTAAAATCCTTGATGAGGATTTTCTCTCCGGAATAGTGAGTGTACATAAGTTGACAGAATAGAGTAACAAGACCTATCTCTAATGTATCCACTGCAACTGGTAATAAAGGAAAATAGTTAATTGAGATCTCAAAGACTGAAAGTGTAATATTTTAACCAGTAGTCTCAACCTTCCCACTAAACAAAACATTTCTTTGCAGGTAGGGTCTCCTTGCTTATATCCTCATATTGTTATTGCATGTCTATCGTGTGTCTGTTGCATGTCGATTGCACACATTTGGAGTATGTAGCCCATGTGAGGGACATTTATAAAGCACTCCCTGAGGTCAAGCTCTTTTAGGTGTCGGTGGGTGCAAAGATTTGGCCCCTCCCTTCTGTAAGCCTGGAATTTCTGGAGGGAAAAAGACAACATAGACATTTGTAACGGGAAGCTCCTGCCTCTCAGGACACAGACACAATTGTCTCCCACCCCTGCCGGTTTTATGGTTCGTACAAGTTCCAGGCACGTCTGCGGACCCTTCCTCGCCTCCTGGGCTGCTGCCCTGCACAGGCTGTGTCTCTGCTGCATTGAGTGGACTCAGATGTGAGTTCCACATTTAAAATTTCTTATTTACATTTATGAGCCTAATAAACTTCACAGACAATGTTGTGAAAGGTGACGGGGATTTTCATCCCAGGAATCCCCACGATATGTAAGTGGGCTAAGAGGGCAGATGATCTGGGGGGCTACGTGTCATTTTAAGGCATCCCTGTTCCCTGACAGCCGTCAGTGGCCACCATGCTGTGAGGGGTTCCACCTCATCCGGCCTCTCCCATCTCACGCTCACCTCTCCCCTCCCACCTCCACTGCTCAACTCTCCCTCCTCTCCTGGTTGCAATAGAGGATCTGCATTATTTTCACTGTGATGGTCAGGGGAATGTTCCTCCCCTCTGAAGTCTGGGAATCATCCGACACCTCCGTGTTCCCAACAGAGAATTCTCTCCCTGGAAGAAATGCTTGTGCAAACTCCAAAGCTTATTTTAAAAGTATTCTCCCTTTTGTCACATACCCCTAATTCAAGGCATGAATAAAAAGGACTAGAAAATAATAATGTTATGATATTATTAGAGATTATAGAGAATTATTAGAGATTGCTTATAGTAGTGGTATTTATTGATATATATGTGAATATATGTAATTATGGGACCATATAGTGAATTTTATTTTCCTTTTTCTACCATTTGTCAGATGTTTGGTAATAAGACTGCTTTAGAGTAACAAAAAATATTGCTTAAAAAGACTAGGTACAATTTTTTTTAAGGGACAGGGTCTTGTGCTGTCTCCCAGGCTGGAGTGCAGTGGTGCGATCACACAGGCCACCAAAATCAGCTGCCCTCAGGACAGCACGTGGAACGGAAACCAGGCTGTCCCTGAGTAAATATCCCCCTGTGTTGACCATTTGGGGGTTGGGCTCTAACAGGAGAATCTGCCCACCTGAAAGCCCTGCTCTTATTACAAAGAACCTGCAGGCCAGTAAGGGTTTTACTGTTGCCACGGAAACATACCCCCCTTACTTAACCCTGTCACTCCAGGTCTTCATTCACAAACCCGACCCCCCACCGAGGATCACCGGGTATTACAGGAAAACACTCTGCTTCCCTGTCTTCTTCAAGGGGAACAGACAGACTGCTCCGAGAAGAAGCTGAGGTATCTCAAGAAAAACATTTAAAAGAGAAGGTTTTTTTTAAATCCTAATTAACAATAGGAAAATACAGAATTGATAAAAATATGTTGCTTTGGGGGGAAAAAACAGGACATAAGGAAATTTAGGATTATGTAAACAAAAATTTCAGAGGATAATCTGGGAAAAAATCAAAGGATAGGGCTAATCATCTCAGGGAAGGAAAAGTTATGACGTTTCTTAGAGTGTGGCTCACAAACAAAGAGAGGATAAATATGGGGGAAGACAGAGCCTTGAGGGAGATTCAGGAGGCCGAGGTCCCTCCGCTGGAATTGCGTAAGAGAGAATGAAGGAAGAGAAACCACTGAGGAAGCATTAGAAGGGCAGTAGCCTTTGCTGATGACATACAGGAGGCTTCAGGTTGGAAGGCGCATCGCTCAGGCAGTGGGCAGAATAAATACTGAAAGGCAGGGCTCTTGGTGCCACCTCACGATGGAAAGACAATTCCGAAAGCTCCTAAAGAATTAAAGTAAGTTACCCCAAAGAAAGAGCCAGACTGGCCCCCGACAGTTCACTGGATGTGCCAAACCCTTCGGGCCACGGTGCAAAGCGTGTTCACGTGTATACATCTCAGGATGAAGTCCGGAAAAATACACATCAAACCTTTGGGAGTTGAGGGAGAAGACGACTCTACCTTGCTATTGTTTTAATTTTTAAGATGATCTTTTATTACTTTTATAATCAGATTCTTTTAAAAGAAAACATTAACCCTGGCAGCAGTGAACAGAGTTAATTGGGAGGGAAAGAGGCTAGAGGCTGCTCGTTCAATTAGAAGGTTATTGCAATAGTTGCCAGCAAGACCCTGAAGGGAAAGAAAAGCTACGGCAATAGAAATGAAGGACCGGATCCAAGGAACATTTGGAAATATTTTTGATGATTTGGTGAGCAATTGAAGTTAAGAGTAAAGGCGAAAGAAACAATAAAGGTGACTCCTGAGAGCCTTAGCGACCAGCTGGTGACTATGCCATTAGGACGGGAAAGGCAGGAGCAGTGGTTATGCTGGGCCCCGGTGAGCGGGGCGTTCGCGTGAAAGGTTCGGGTCTGGGCTGCAGGGAGAAGGTTCCGGGACAGGGTCTCGCCTGTGGGCTGAGCTGTAGAGACGGCCGGGCGTGGAGCAGGCAGGCAGGAGGGGAAGGACTGAGGGAGCCTCGTGGGACGCCCAGGACGCCGGCAGCCGAGGGAGAGACGCTGGTGTCGAGAAGCGATAGAGGGGAAGGAGGACTGGGGAGTTCCATGTCACAGCCACAGAAGGACCTTTTCAACCTGAAGGAGGATTTGCCACATCGAAGAAGATGAGAAGGAAGAGTAGAAATGCAAGTTTCCTAACTGACGGTCTCATCTCTCCTGCAGAAATTTCAGGTTAATGAGTATCTAAATGGTCAAATACTCTTGCATAATATGTTAAATGGTTCGCCAGATTGTTCGCATTTGGGCCTTTCCTCATGACCAAGGGGCTTTTCACACTTGAGCAAGACAAAGGTAGAACATCTCTCTCGAGGCTGCACTTTTCCTGGATTTCTGGGGGAAGGAAACCTGGCGTCCGGGAGGCAGCCCTGCCGGGATGGGTCTCCAGAGTCCCGGGCTGATGTCAGGGCACAAAGACCAAAGCCAACAGGGGCGTGGCCAGAGCCGGGAAGGGACAAGGAAGACAGGGCACGTCAGCCGGGGGCGTTTTGGCAGCTGCGCTGTGCGTTTGGGTGACACCTTTTCTCTCTCCAGTCACCCCGCACCCGTCTCATTCAAGTGGGCGGGCAACTGACCCGTCATCTGATAGTGTTTGCCACGGAAGACAGTTTTAATCCTTTATGTTCCCAAGATCTGTGGGCTATAAAAATACCCCTGTGGAGAAGATCGATACTTTTCTAGTATGTATTGTGACGAAAGAGAACCATGGATTTCAAACGCTGTAATAGGGACATCGTTCCTTCTTGATTGTTAGTTTTGTGTGTCTTCTGTTGAATACGTTTTCTCTTCTCAACTTCTCTCGTACGTAGTAATGCTAACCTCACATGTCTGGTTCTCATCACTATCTTTGAATTATCATCTTTTGACCGTAAACATTGTATCTTCTCCTTTATATCGTAACAGCCTCAGAGACACAAATTGTGTCCTATTCTCCTTTTAATCCTCTGTAGCCCCTAGAATAGTGTACGAATAGCTTCTCTCCTATTGATTGGTTGTCATTTATTACATTACTGAAAGGTAATGACGACTGAGGATTACCCGCAATGCAGTCAGCCCTCTATGTCCCTGGGGTCTGCATCCATGGATGCAACCAACCGAGGATCAGAAATATCTGGAAAAAATTGTGTCTGTACTGAACCTGTACAGACTTTTTCTTGCCATAATTCCTGAACAATACAGTATAACAACTATTTACATGGCATGTACATGGTGTTAGGTGTTATGAGTAATCTGGACATGATTTAAAATATACAGAAGATGTGGATAGGTTGTATGCAGATACTGTACCAATTCATATCAGACTCTTCAGCACCCACAGATTTTTATACCCAAGGGAGGTCCTGGAAGCACTTCTCTATGGATACTGAGGAACAACTGTATTATTTCCTTATATAGATGTTTACACTTTTAAAAGTATTTTAATGTATGTAAGATCTCTTGATTTTCATAAGAATTAAATAGCTTAAATAGGAGAGAAAGTTTATTACCACTTAATAGATGAGTAAAGTGAGGGTCAAGGAATTCAAGTCCAGATTTCTTGATTCTTAATTAGGTTCTTCTACTTTCAGACTTCTATTGATTTTCTTCAATAATTGAGGGTCAGAGAACTAACTGGACCCACAAATCCAAGGCCAGTGGTTCCCACGTGGAGGTGGCCTGGGCTGGGGGAGGAGTTGGAGCATGTGTGAACACCACTCCCTGAGACGGGTCGGAAATGCACGAGGGTGTCACCCTCTAGGCATCGCATGGATGGGAGGTGCATGTGGTGGTTAGTGGGACGGCATTGGAACATGCGGTGCTGGGGACAGCACAGCCAGAGACATTCCATGTGGACACCAACCGCCCCTGTTGAGAGACTCGGCAAGTCTAGGCAAATAAAGGGAATTACAGCCACCCCTTCAAATGGCTGATGAATAATCTTCCCTTACAATATCCATATCAAAACTTTACAAAAATAAAATGTCAAAAATCTTACCCATTAGGCTTAAAAAAAAAACGAAGGTAGACATATGAATGGCAAGTTTCCAGAAATCAGTCTTACAGGAGGTAGCTGAGCAAAAGCAGGAATTTAGCAACAATCCAGGCTCATATTTTTTTCTACATAAAAATACAGCTATTACATCATTGCATAAATAATCACATAAGCAACGTGGTGCATAATTTACAAGATTTAAAGAATGCTAAGCACCTTGGTGCCGGTTAGAAACTTCACTTAATAAATTTTAACTTTTACTCTTTTACTTGTCTTAATAAAAAAGAGAGTTAAGTAGAACCATCCAGAATCTTTTCTTAAGGTCAGCAGCTTTCTTCTCCTTTCTCAAGTGTTAGTTTTAATAATCTAATTACTCCTGACCTATGACTCTTGCCTGCTGCTAGAGACCCCTGACTTCTGATGCCCACTTCTGCCTGTCCTGTAGCCCCGACAGATTCCCTTTGCCCTTTCAGCAAGACAGAAGGAAAGGAAAGACATGCTGTGGATGGCCTTTCTCCTCAGATTGCAGCAAACCCGGCAACAAGTTTTTTGCAAGTTTACCCATTAGGATAAAGATCTTTTGGCATCTAAGGAGTTAAGCCGCCCCTACTCCCCTCCCCCAGTATTACCTTGCAGGAATTACCTTTTTAAATACTTTAGCATTGAACAAGTTTCCTAAACTTTAGCACTTACTAATTATCTTGACTACTGACACATTTCTAAAAGAATATGCCTTTGCGATTTTGTTGTTTAGATGAAAGTAGGACTGAGGGAATATTTCAGGCACAAATAAACAGCCCTCACCTGTAGCCTTTTAAAGTGCTAACTGTTAACAACAAAAAAATTTTTACTCCATCAGTAAATAATAACATCTTTTCAATGATTGAAGCAACTATCCTACATAATTGTCGCTTAGCAGTTCTAAGAATGTAGTAATTTGTTTTCTGCTCATCTGGTATACTAGAGCAAATTGTTTAGCTGTAATGCTTTATAAACTGACATGTATGACTTCGTGTCTCTAATTAAATTTCAATTAAGAAACCTCATAATTATATCAAGCAGCCAAGAGCAGAAATACCTCATATTGAATCATACTAACTCTAATAATGAGACTCTCGAGGTTTGGCATTTATGTTTACCTTAGATAGACGTCCAAAAATTGTGATGATTATCCAAACTCTCCAAACATCTTGAGTCTGCAAAATTTGGCCGGTAATCTTGTGGGAACGAGTTATTTTGCAAAAGACGTAGTGTCTGCTTCAAGTCCTGGCTCAAAGTCAGACTACAAAGACAGATGAAAATGACAGGGAACATTTTATCTAAATAGTTCAAAGCTTCAAAATGGGTGAAGGTTCATGGGAAGGAAAAGTTTATGTTCTTTAAAACTAGTTCAGCGTAATTTATACCTATTGCATATTCACGTTTAACCTGTTGCTATCGTAATAACTGGACTCTCTCCCCCTTAAAGTGGGAATAACCATTCAAGAAAGTTTCTGTGCAATATTTTATATTCTTGGATCCTTTCCCTGTTTTAACACATGAGAGTGGCAATACCAACACAAGCTGTGTTTTTATTTGAATTATTCTAATATACAGGTATCCTAAGTTGCTTACTGAAGTATTTACTTAAGCAAGTAGGGTATTAAGTAGGATTAAAAAAATATGAGCTGGAGCAAAATGGGAATGATTATTGATAATGTACATAATTATAAAACATGCCTTGTGATTGAAAGTATAGATCCAGTCGATTATTCTAAGTCAACAGTCCACTCCCTTCTTTCTATCTGGAATCAGATAAAATGTTTTAAAACCCTTGCCCTAAAAATGAAAAGGTATGAATGCAAAGAGAATCTGAAGTTGTAATAGAACGAGAAATTGCTTAATATATGTCCTAAAGTCATGACATTCCAAGTTTGGACCAAATTTGTTTTAAATTTAAATAAAATCATAAAATCAAATTAATTTTAGCCCTACACACTTTTTCAAGTGACCTTATGTTTCAGTTCTGCCCGTACTCATCCTGCCATCCCTCATTCTCCCTCTGCAGAACAGAGGCAGCCGTGCAAACTTGAACATAAAATAAATCTTGGTTTCTTATTAAATTGCAAATTACACTGGGAATAATTTTGGAACAATTCCAGATCTTTGGGGAAAAAATCTTCCTAACTGTAGAGTCTCTCCTCCCCCTGTCTTCAAAACAACCACCCCAGTTCTGGACGCTACAGTTTCATGCCCTCAAGCCCCCCCACCCCGAAAAAAGGTTGGTCTTAAGGACTATGAAAACAGACATTCACACACTCAGATAAATGTATAATGTGCAATGAAGCTAGCTTGCAGTTATAATTTGAAAAACTTGAAAACATTGTGAGCGCCGCCTGAGGAAGGAATTTTAATGGCATTATTATTTCATTTAATCCTCACCACAGCTGCACGATCCCATTTTACTAACGAGGAAAACTGAGGGTCGGAGAAATTGAGTACCTGTTCCACAGTTTGTCAGCTAGACAGTGATGCCATCTGAGTGCAAGTTTAAGTTTCCAGACCCCCAGGTCCCGTTGTTTCACTGTTGCGGTTTAAATTAAGATGCCCTGGAAAACGTAAAGGCTCCGAGAAGGCCTCGCACCATCTCGGTTCACAGTCAGTGTGCGTGAAAGGCGGCTTCAGCCTCACACCAAACCATTCCCGGTACCCTTGTCATCTCTCCCAGTGTAGTTTATTATATCTCAAACAAGAAGCAGTACAATTAATGCAAGAGTGCACCTAAACTATCGACAGTTCTGCCATCTTAACGGTAGCTAGTTTATGCCAGCAGCAAAGAAGCCTGGAGAGCCAGTGGTGATGAAATTGTGAAAGGTGTTTTCCACAGTTTGTTGAGAATTGAGTATTTTTCCTTGCAAGCAGTGGTCCAAAGCCTGGAAGAAGTGGGAGTCAGTTGGTGCAAGGTCTGGTGAATACAGTGGATGACAGAGAGTTTCCAAGTCCAGCTGCTGTAGTTTGAGCAGCATTGTTTGTGTAACATGTGGTCAAAACTTGTCTTCCAAGAGGATTGGCCTGCCTCTGTTGACCAATTTCAGCTGCTTAATTGCAAGCAACCTCATCATTGCATCCAGTTGGTTGTAGTAGATATCTGCTGTAATCGACTGACCAGGTTTCATGAAGCTGTGGTGGATAATAAGCACTGGACCACCAAACAGACACCATTAGGTATTTTTGAGGAATATTCTGTTTTGGTCTTTGTTTCGGTACTTCGTCTGTATCTAACCATTGTGCTGAATGCTTGCGATTGTCAAAAAGAATCTATTTTTCATCACACTTAACAATGTGGTGTAGAAATGGTTCGACTTTAAGTCCTGACAGAAAAGAAAGGCAAGCTTGGAGATGATTTCTCCTCTGATGCTCATTTAATTCATGTGGAACCCATCTGTCCAGCTTCTTCACCTTGATGATTTGTTTCAAATAGTCCAATATTGTTGGAATAGTAACATCAAACCTTACTGCTAATTCACACATAGGTCGAGATGGATTCGCTTCCACTACAGCTTTCAGGTCATCATTATCCACCTTGGTCTCAGGTCGCCCACATGGCTCATTTTCAAGATTAAAATCCAGAGAATGGAACTTCTCAAACCATCCACATACTGTGTGTTCATTAGCTACATCCTTCCCAAACATTTTATTGATATTTCCAGCTGTCTGTGCTGCATTGGTTCCATGATAGAACTCATACTCAAAAATAACACAAATTTTTTGCTTATCCATGGTTCCGCAAAAATTGCTCTTAAAAAAATGTGAAAGATAATCACAAGCCAAACTTTGCATTTGAAAGACTAAGGATGTACCTTCACCATAACAATAAAACGTGTCAAAGTGAAATCAACTGTCAAACTTAATACTTAAGGACGTTGGACATTTCATACTTAATAACCTAAATCCACTGAACCAAAGGCTCTCAGACCCTCCCTGAATGGCGTCTCTAGCAGGTGGGAAGAGAAAATCACTTCTCTGGGACGATGAAGGGCCATTTTGCACCATAAAGTCATGGAACTAGCTGCAAGGAGCTGCAGTGTTTCTCTGGCGTTCCTGCTGACCTCGCTCCAGCCTTCGCCTCCCGGGACATCTCTGTGGAAGGGCTGTGGATGCGTCTACATTGTTGACTTGCTGGGGAGACAGTAGTTTGTCTCAGAATTCCTTGTGGTCAAAGATGATTGCAGTCTCTCTGCTAATGAGTACAGTTCACTGCAATGAAATGTATACTTAAAACAATGGAAAATAC
>CM052440.1:149868730-149898787 GCA_028533085.1 Varecia variegata | reverse complement strand
GTTACGGAAGATAGACATTTCCACCTTTATAATGAGGTAGAGGAAGTCAGCTAAAGCATTAATATTATTAATCATTGTATATTGCAGTCTGTCCCTAGAGTCTGAGTCATTATTCGAAGGGTACCTGCCCACACTCGGCCGAACTGGAAAAAGATACCCCACCTTGCAGACAGCATTGGCTCCATCCCGTCTTTCAAGAAGTCCCAACAAATACCAAATCTGCAGGTTGGATTTCACTGCTAAGATTTTAGTTCTCTTCAGGGACATTAGAATCTTAGGAAAAAATCTACTCTTCAGAGAGAAGGCAAACTTCATGAAGGAGGGGATTATCCTAGCTTTGTTTAGTCATTTCAAATGTATTGAATGAATTTAGTATGTTTCTATATACATGTAGATATATTCATGTATACATAATACTATCTTTAGAATATTTGCCAGTAATTGATTTTTATATATAACCTTTCCATTTTTACTAACGGAATACAGGAAAGATATTTGTTGGCTTATTTCTATAAGGAAACTATTACATTGCTTAGATTCCAAATGTTGATTAACCATGTGTATATTTGTGTGAACGTGTTTCATCTTTTTAAGTGAGAAGCTGGAGTACATTTTCTGTTTATAATTTTTCTCACTGATATATATTGAGTATTAGATGATGTGAAATTCAGTTCTATGTGTACATTTTTTGCATATCTCCCAGTATTACCAAGATACAAACACACTTTATTCATTCATCTCCACAAACATTTTCCGTCACTGCTGTGTGCATTGTGTCAGGCCCTGTGTATGTAAAAATAAACACACGCAGCCCCTGCCTTGGCTGGAATAATATTGCAGAATAGCTCATGGTACGGAAAAGTCTCAAGGTTAATGTGTGTGTTAATCACACATCCGTGGGTGCATCCTTTAATGGGAAACTTCCCAGGGTCTCCTCGGCTTTTGAGGATGAGTGAATGAGCTTGTTTTTATAAATAAATTAAGACAAACATCTACTTATAATTTTTTATTCTAATTTGAAATATAAAGTTATGATTATACGACTTTTAAAAATCACCTTGAAGTAGTAAAATACCTAAGTGAGTTATGAAATCAAATAGAATAATTTAGTTTTACACTTATTTCTATTTTCAGCATTTGTAGAAAGTTTCACATTCCGTTTCATTAATATTTCCTAATTTATTCAGAAAATTCCAAGAGTGTTCACTGAAAAAATTCACTGATTTTGCAGTTCATCTCAGGAGTCCGCCCACCCTAGAACAGGATTTGTTGTATAACCAGGACTGCGTTTCCCCGGCTGACCTTGCTCCTCTAGGGTTGTCCGCGTCACCCCCAGGGCCGGAGGGCAAGGCCCGCCTCACACTTTGTGGGGCTGGCAGGGGACAGACCCCACACGTGTACCGATATGTGAGCATCACTCGGCGTGGGTGGGGGCCAGCGTCATGTGGTTAAATAGATGTCCCATGTCTCAGATCCAGCTACTTCCGTCCTTGCACAGTTAGGCTCACTCTCTCAACCTGCGACAGCAAAGCCACGTGCCGGATTCCGGAAATGAGCTCAGCGTTGGGGCTGGAGCTGTCTCCCCAGGAGCTCTCTCCCCGGCCTCTCTGGTTTCCAAAGTTCAAATTCCTTACCCAGTCTCCCTCTCAAGCCCCAGTCCCTAGTACTGATGACTGTTTCCTTTGCTCTCTTTTAACAGAATTCAAGATTATCTCAGTTTCTCTTTCTCTATTGCTTCCTCCAGCTAATATATAGCGAATTATTACTACATACCTTTTTAGTTTTTCCCCCAACTCACTATTTTGATCTGAGCCTTTTGTGGAGCTTCCTTCCCCCACCTTTGTCCCGGGTCCGTTCCGTATGTGTGCCCACCACACTGCTCTCCCCATTGCAACTGCGGTATTGTCACAACTACTAGCTTGTGTGTGTGGTGACAGCTGAGTTTTGTCATTACATAATGTCAGTTGGTCAATACATGATATGCACGTCCTACGGTCAGAAAGACGAACAGTTTCCATTCATGGATGATTATGATGGGGAAGGTGGAATGATCCCTTACACAACAATTTTAAATGAGTTAATTATTTTAAGTTGCTTAAAATAAGTGCTGGGAAGCTGCCGTTTTCAAACCCTTCATTTTCCTGGCTTAACGGAGGAGTAAAATGCTGCCTAGATGCACAATTCCATTCTAGGAAGAATGGATTCTGTGAGGGAAGAAATCTTGGGGTAGCCCTTATGTTTAACCAAGCATCTTACTGGCTTTTGTGTATACACGGGTTGGCTTGGAACTGAGTTTGAGCATACGGAGTGGAGAAAGAAGAATTGCTGTGTGTAGTAATCTGAGAAACATATGGAGTTCTTGCAGAAAACCTGAGAGGAAGTGAACGGAGAACGAGATTGGGAGGGGGTGAAAGCAGCCAGAGAGATCAGAGTGCTAAGATCGTATCCACAAGCCAGCAAAGCACTCCCAGAAGCAGGATGGCCAACCAAAAATAAATAAATAAATAAAGGTTTAAGAATGGGATGTCTGCTTTTCAATTTAAAATTTTCATGACTCTTGCTCCAGAAACCTTCCTTGTCTCCCCAAATTATCAGTAAAATCTCTTAGCATGGAAAAGGCTTATTTGAGTGCAATTCTGTAGAAATCACAGCAAGGAGCTCTGCTATCCTGGTCCGCAAAGCGTAGACTAGGAACCACCTGGGCAAGGTCGACGCAGCCGTTGGACTGGGAGGAGCGGGGCTGTGCAGCGGGGAGGTCCCAGGCGGATTCAGCCCTGCAAACTCAGCGTCTCTCAAGGTCGTTAAACTTTCCATAGGTCCCGGTGTGAAAGAGTGTGGTCCAGCATGATCCAGTTTTTGAGGATACCCACTGATATGTGTACAAGGTGGTCACCCTCTTCCAAGCAAACATCAGTTTGTCACTGTCCCACTGAAAATGTGACGGCTAAAATGAAGCACATATTTCCAAGTGGTTCAGTGCCAGCACAGAGAAGAACAGGGACCTCTCTCATTTCCTGAAACTTACTATGCTCCTGCCAGTGCTGTAAATGCAGCCTAAGTCTGCACTGTGCGTTTCAGCCCATCACATGTGTGCTTGTAGCCACTTCTTTTTTTCACGTGAAAAACTGTGCCTTCTCCCTGTCCCCTAATGCTGCATTTCCAGGCTTTTTGTTTTATAATCTAAACGTAAGACCTTATATTTTTCTCTACTAAATTTCATCTTTTGGGTTTTCTTGGCCAGCATTCCAACCTGTTGAAATATTTCAGAGTTCTGGTCTGGTCATCCCGTTTCTCAGCGGCAGATCTGACCCGCATGCCATCTCCCCACAAAGGCTATAGAGTGTCGTGGACAAAGAAGAGGAGCACAGATCTCAAGCCCTGATTGTTGTCCTCCACTCACCACTAACCGGGCATCTGGCAAGCACAGGCCAGTTATTTAACCTCCATTTCTCTGTTTGCAAAATAGAAAAACCATCGTCTGGCAAACTTGCCTCAGATTATTATGAAAATTGAGTGACAAATATGTGTTTGTATATCTGTGTATGTTATCACATGCTTGTATCACACACCTGTGAAATCAGCTTCTATTTTTATTTGATTTTTGAGACAGTATTGCTTTGTCACCCTCGTTAGAGTGCTGTGGCATCATCACAGCTCACTGCGACCTCCAACTCCTGGGCTCAAGCATCCTCCTGTCTCAGCCTCCCGAGTAGCTGGGACTACAGGCATGCGCCACCATGCCCGGCTACTTTTTCTATTTTTAGTAGAGACGGGGTCTCGCTCTTGCTCAGGCTGGTCTCCAACTCCTGAGCTCCTCCGGCCTCAGCCTCCCAGAGTCCTGGGTTTACAGGCTTGAGCCATGGGCTCCACAGAAATCAGCTTTTTAAACTAAAAGAATTGTTATGTAAATGTATGCACATTAGCATGATTGGCATCCCTGTTTTCTGTGGTGACACCATAAGGTCAATAAGGCCATAGTGAGTGCGGCACCCTCTGGGGTCAACTGTTGAGATCTCCTTCCAGGAGAGCTCTTGACACACACAATCAATTACCCGCCACATGCTGCTTGAACACCTACTGCATACCAGGCCCAGCTGCCCAGGTGTTCAGCATACAAAAATTAATGAGACACAAGGATCTTATCTGAAGCCATTAGTAAGAAATTCTAAAAGACAAAAGAGGGGGGGAGAGCTCAGCCACCAAGAGCTAATATTTACTATTATGGCTCTGACTTAAGGATGAAAGGGCTGTTTCTCTGCTCTTAGATGAAAAAGAGATCATGTCCTTCTAACTCATGAGGAAAACACAGGGAAAAGCTCTTCTAATGCTTTCAGCAGATTATATCACTTCTAAATTATCTTTGCACTCTTTGTTTTCTGGTTTATACAGAGAAAAGAAGCAATCATTTGAGATGATTTTGAAGACTAAGTTCTTTCCTGTGACTAGCTTGGTCTAAAGAAATTCCCTGAGGTTGAGTCTCCAAAGAGACAAATACAATACGGATGTGAGAGATTCCCGTTCCCAGAGATGCTAATTGAAATGGTCTGGGGGGAGCCTGGCTTTATCCAGGAAATGGGGTGCATCTGAGTTGAGAGCTGCTGCAGGAGAAACAAAGCCAGCAGAAGCCTAAATGCAAAACTCTGTGAAGGGGCATCCTATGATGCAAAAAAGGATATAACACAATTCTTATAAAAACTATCTTACATGTTGGTTTCTTTCAAAGGTTACTTTAAAATTATTACCTTAAATTTTTTTTTCTTAGAGTTAACTATTTAAATACAATTTAGGGAAAGTGCTAAATAATATGAAAGTTGCTGCTAAAGCTTGAGGAAAATAGAACCATCTCAGAAAAAAACACCATCTGGTGATTTAAGCCACATGAACGTCACTCACTCTCCATCTACCTAAACCGCCATGTGGTGTGATTTTTTGAATGATGAATTTTCTTCTTTTACAAAGATATCAGTGTAATAATTAAAATTGCCAATTGATTTCGATGTCTCACCTCTCAAAAAAAAAAAAAAAAGTTGGTGTTACAGCGTCTAAACCAAAAGCATCAGGGCAGTGAATGGAAAACAGCTGTTCAGCCTGGTGTGTGTTCAAAACAATTTTTTTCAAGTCAGATGTCTGTGTGTGTTTGTACAGCCCCAAAACACAGACTGACTGTGCATTAAAATGCCCATTTGTTTGGTATGATAATGTCAATTAAGTAAACCACATATTGTTCAAAATCAACCACTTGATTATTTTATTTTTTTCATCCTTATTCCTATGGATTTTTCAAATGTCTAGTACCAGAGAATCTTGGCATTTTTAACCTAATCCAATCCCTCCCTCTTATAAAGACCTCCCCCAACTCGCTGGGGAAAAAAGTATCCATTTTCAAGGGAAACTACAGCCCATAATTTATCGCAATATCTGGTGAGAGATGAAAAATCAAAGGCATCTATTAAACAGTCATTCAATTTTAGAAAAGGTAGCCTGAGACATTTATGGGCATTCGTTCAAGGAAAAAAAAATGAGACTTGGAATTTAAGAAACAAATCTTTAACCCTCAGAAAACCAAGAGGTTTTTAACATCTTACTTTATAGTAGCATTTGGCAAAAGGCAATGAAATTCCATTCCCAAAATGAGGAAGTTGATGATGATTCTGATAACAATTCATTTATGCAGAATTATATTATTTACAAGACTTTCTTACACGTCTTGTTTATGCCTCTCAGCATCCTTGTATAATCATTTGACAAACACAGAAAATAAATCTGAGTAACTAATTTGTCCATTAGTCACAGGGAATACGAAACACTGGGAATTAATGTTCGTGTCTCTCAGTGCACGGTGCCATTTCCCCTGTGTCAGCAAATATTTAGGATAAATGTGGGCCTGGGATTAGAGAGGGATTGGAAGTAGAGCACACTTAATAAAAAGGAGAGAAGAGGTCCTTGGGGATAATCCTCACTTAAAAGGGATGACTTGACTTTGAGCCAGTGTAAAACCACAGATTTCTTATCCAAATAGAAAATGAAAACAAAGAAAAATGTTAAGTGCTTCAATCACACCATCCAGTGCAGAAATTTACCATGTCTAAGTCACGAAGCTCCCCCAAGCCTACAAATATTTTATTCTAGCTCTGCGTTCCTTGGGGATAAAATGGAATAAAAACCTGCAATACTAATAAAGAAAGCCAAATGTGGCACTGAAACAAAACTGGCATTTTTGGTAAAATGACAAAACACAGTAAATCTCTAGAACTAACCTAGAGATATTTATGAGCTTCTGAAGAGCCACTGGAAAAGCCTTGTGTCAAATGCCCACCTGAACCTCTGTGTTTGCGCGGATGGCTCTTTTGCAACATTGTAATCAAGCCGGCACTCAAAATCTTGTTTGCTATGCCAGCAAATTCGTGCCCTTGTTACATAGTATTAATTTTGTACCTCTTAAATACTTATTGCAAACATTGTTGTCCAAAAGGTTATTCAAATGTATCCTCACACCAGGCTGTATAGTAGAAAGCCCAGATCACTGTATTCTTGCCTGAATCAGATAGTCTATTTTTTTCAATCTATGTTAATTTGATGGATTAAAAAAATGAAATTTTTTTGCATTTTTTGTATATGAATTACATTTTTCTATGTTTTTATTTTCTCTTTTGTGAATTGTTTGTTCAGGTCTTTTGCCTATCGTTTAAGTAATTTAAAGAAACTCAAGGACAAAATTAGAAGCTGCTAGCCACATTGTGCGACTTAGGAGCTGGCAATGTGACAGTTCATAAGGATCACACGAGTATATTTCATAACTACAAACTTGGGAGTCACAATTTTTTGCGTGTGCAAATGGTAGAATTCCTGAGTACTTGTGCATTAGTTATTAAGGGAATTAAAACAAAAATTCAGAAAATAATAACCATGATAAACTAATTTATTATCTACTCTTTGTGAAGGAGCTATGTAGATGGTTAAAAGCAAAACTGGGGATGTGTTTATCAAGACTTTCAAAGCCCTTTGACAGTAGTTCAGGATAAAAAGGATTTTTGTTTTGCTTTCATTGGGTTAGGAAGCTATTAGCCACATCTTATAACTTGCTAACAACAATAAAAAGCAAAAAAGGCACTGTGAATTACGTATTTAGAGCAGCTTGTCCATGGAGAGTGAACTGGTTTGGAGGTAGAAAAGCAAGGACAAATCTACACTGAATGGAGTAGAGTTGAAACAGTCGTGTTTCCTTATGACCAGTGCTGGAAACATCTGACTTCAATATTGTAGGAAACATACAGTGACATTTCCAATTTTCAGATAACACTGAGTTTTTCCAAGTCATTGAAACATCAAGTCACATTGGGAAGGAAGACAGAGAAAGCTCCCAGGCACAGGTGGGGTTGGGTTGTGGGGAGCTTGGAGGTTTGGTTTGTTTGGGGTTTTCTTTGAGCTGGCAGAAAAGAGGCAGGCAGATTGAAAGTGGACCAGCGCGAGGTGGGATGTCTAGGCAGGTCCAGTTCTCCAGGGTAACGAATCGCTGGAACCGCTGAGCTTCCGCACGGCCTGGGCTGTGAATTCCAACTGGCTGGCAAAAGTCAGTCCAGTTCATTAGCTAAATTTTCCTGTTTGGAAAGACAATGGCAAACATCCTACCCAATATAAGGTCACAACACCCTCTATAGTAAGAAAGCTGTGGGAGTCGTAAGGAAAATTTTAAAAGCTAACAATCACCATGTATTTCATGTGTGTAAAGCACCATGCTAATACCTCACATGCTGGGCAGAATTATTAAAGCCACACAACAACCCTATAAGGTAAGTCTTTAGTATTATTGGCCCATTTTAAAGATGTGAAAACTGAGTCTCAGAGATGTTAGGTAAGTCACCCAAGCTTACTCAGCTGGTAAGTGAAGCGTTTGGATTTGAAACCCATCAGATTAAGAGCCTGTCCTTGGCCCGGCACAGTGGTTCACACCAGTAATCCTAGCACTCTGGGAGGCTGAGGCAGGAGGATCGCTTGAGCCCAGGAGTTTGAGGTTGCTGTGAGCTGGGCTGACGCCACGGCACTCACTCTAGCCCGGGCAACAAAGTGAGACTCTGTCTCAAAAAAAAAAAAAAAAAGAAAAAAATTTGATACTTGAAAGGCCATTGTTATTCGGTCATTCCGTGCTCCTTGCTTTTTGCTTTTGTGCGTGTGTGTGAGTCTTTTCTCTCTGTTAAGACCATGTTGCGTCCTGTGACTCCGGGTCGGGGAGGAGAGCCAGCGCACTGTCTACACGCCCCAGTCCTCTTACTCAGCTTCTCCCTTACTCTTCGGGCCGCCAACAATTAGCGGGAAAATCTAGCAGTGCTGCAGCGAACACAGGATTCCCATCACAATGTGGAGAGAATTGTGGAGCCATAAAACCACAGCGGAAGACGTAGCACCGTGTCACCCATTCCACAGTCACCGCAGACGTTCGGAGCCTCACAGCAATGCGTGTTGCTGCGTGTGCCCGGTGGGGCAGAGGGACCATTTGCTGCGGGTGGAACCGCTGTGCTCAGACCTGGGAAACTCGCTACTCCGGGAGTTCTCAGGAGCAGCCTCGAGACTGTCCACATTCTCATTAGGAACCTGGATCTGAGCATCAGAGGGGAATATCTGATCTGAAGAGATCAATCATCCCTTTCTCTGATTTCCGTCACACGATTAAACCAGGGGTAGGACGGATCCCCACGGGGCAGGTGACCCCGCCCTTCCGTTTCTGAACGGCCTCGCCAGGTACAGCAGCTTTGCGAACCAAACGCAGCTCATTCCAGGGCAGCTGCTTTGATCCCTCATTGTCCGCCATGTGTCAGCATCACGGCCCGTCTTGACACCTCACTAACGATTCTCTAGAAGCTCAGCTGTGCACAGCGCAATTGTCAGGAGCCAGGGATCCAGCCAGATCGTCCGATGCCAGGCTCAGGGCAAACGAGATGTGCAGCCACAGGCAGTCTATTTCACCTTCTTAGATCTTCACTTCCTTCCTTGTCAAATGTGGGTAGGACGACCTTGAAGGTTGGTGCAAGGATCAGACAGAAAGTGTTTAAACCCCCCTAGCGCAGTTTCTAACATGCGGTACATGTTCATAAATGGTCGTTCATATCATCAGTGCCTCTTAATACAGGGAGCAGATGCCAACAGAGAAGTCTGAAGAAAAAGATGAAGCATTTTCCCTCCTCTATTCACATGTATTTTTGATTTTTTTAAAAAGGGCTTGTTGGAAGTGAAATGTTGGACCAGTGTGAGCAGGACCCGGCAGGATGCTCTCGTGGCACGCGAATGAGTTTCCCGATAGCCTGAACTTGAAAAGCCGAAAACATCCATCCGCTCCACGAGCCTGAGACCCCGGCCTGCATCGTTATTCTTTAAGTCATCGGAGTCGCACCTGAGAGGAACATCATTGTTAGTGTCAGTCTTAGCATCCTAATTCAAACCAGCTTAACAAAAAAGACGGAGAAAACGGGAAAGTGCAGACATTTGTGCTGAAGAGAAAGATGTCAGGGAAGTTTCCAAGCCTGGGCCCTGCCCCAGTACCTTCTTGCCCTTGGGGACAGGGAGCTCCCCGTGACAAACGGCATAAAGCCTGAGACAGGTGAGCGACGTAGCTCGCAGCCCCGCTGCATCCCCTGGGCACCCGGCCCACGCGGATCAGAAGGCAGCGGGGCCGCGGTTCCTACAATCGTCCTGCTCCGCGGAGCATCCGTATTCAGTAGGCGCTCAACTTATGTTTCCCCTTGTGATCTGTTCAACATATGTTTGCCCTGCAAAGTTCCACGCATCTGAGGGCATTCAGTGGATCTGAGACCAGCCCAAAGCAAAGAATCACTTTAGTTCTGTTTTTTTACATTTCTCTCTATGGGCATTCACTTGGGAACCACAGCCATTAAGTCACGTTCATTCATTCATTCATTCTAGCCATAATCAATACACTGAACTAGGACAAGTCAGGAAGTAAACAAATCACAATGGATTTTTCTCGTCCCTGTCCCTTTAAATTTATTCCGCTGGGTGGAAGGAGCCTTCCTGTGACCCCAGGTGAAAACTCCACAGACTCGATCCACCCTTAGGTAAGGGGCCCTAATCCAAATCACAAGCAAAGTCTCCTTCAGGAGCAAGAAGGCCCAAACCCACGTGATTATCAATCCCTGAGCTTGTCGTGGTGTGAAATTGTCTCCCTTGCCCGAGTGCAGAAGAATCTCAGGCTATGAGCCCACTGCAGCCGGACGGAGAATCCCCTGCTCTCTGACCCCCTCCTTACCTCTGCCCTCCTGCCCCTGGTCCTGCCAGCCAGGACGTGGGACAGGGGGGAGGGGGAGGGGTGGGCTGGTCCCTCCTCGCTGGGTGGCTGTGCTGTCTCTGGACCTGGACATGGCTGAAACTGGCTGGGTTTCTCAGCGGGTGCCCCTGTGGGCCCCTCCCCTCCCCTCCCAGGCTGCCCTACCTGACCAGCAGCTGCACACGCTGCCACCCCCAGCCCCCCAGACTGCACGGGAAGACCAGCACGTCTGCGCTTCCCTGGCTGCTAACACGCAGGGACTCAGACCCCTCTGTGAAATTTCCCAGGACAGAAGAGGCCCCAGCCCACAGCACACGTCACCTTTCTTAGGCACAAGCCAGGCGCCAACCCCTGTGTGTCCCCCATGCAGGGAACACGTTTCCCAGCTCTAGAGGTGGCTGCTCCCATCACTGAGCTGTGGTTTGCAGGTGTCGCCCCCTCCCTCGCCTCTGCCACCAAGGGGACATGCCTGGCACCAGCTCTCCCCGAGTGACTGTCCTCCCAGTCTTTCCTCTCTGCAAACTCTGGCCATTTTATATCCTTGATTGACTGAAGGGCCCGAGAGTCTGGGAACTGGTTCTTAACTGTTTTCTTTGAAAACTCTCATGTGTGGCTCTGTCTCGCACATGCGTGAGGACTGTTGACTGCCACACTTGCATTTCCGTTGCGGCAGAGGCTGGAGCAGCCCTGTGCTGACATCCTGTTACATAAGTGAAAATGGAATTTCTCTGGAATGGCATTTATTGTCCTGGTGCCAGGAGTCCATCACAATCAACACTGCAGAGGAAATACCACAGGAAGCAATAATGAGCTGCCATTTATTGTAAAACATGACCTAGGTGTGTCCTTTTTCTGTGTTTATAAAATGACTGGGTTCGCATTATAATTTAACTTCCCACACCGCGATTGAAAGCATGGACCGAGAGGTCACTACAGGACGAGGTTGGAAGAGATGGATTCTCCACATGATTTGATTTGCCATAAAATAGTTTGTTATAGTTCCAGCGTGATGCAAGAAACGCCCCCTTTAACTTGCCCTGAATCACAAATGCCTTTAACAACAAAAGTGGAAATATATTCTCCAGACGAGCAGTGAAGAGCAACAGGAACTCTGGATTTGCAGCCATAGAGTTTTTCATGCCATATCTGCCCCTAATGTAACCGCCTTAATCTTCCTCACTCATCTCGTACCGAGTCTTTAGCCTCTGAGAACTCGGTTTAGTTTCACAAGCAAGCCGGCCAAGGCCACAGCAAGACGTAAAGAAATGGAGAAGTCCAGGACAGTGTTCCTGAAAAGAGGGGACAGGAACAGTAGAGAGCCTGGGGTATTGACCCAAACCTTCCCATAAACAATGCAAAACCTGTTTGCCCTTGAGCTGGGGAAACTATATCTCCACCTTGACACCGGGTTTTGATCACTGGAAAATGGAATTATACGAAATTTCAAACAGATCTGAAACATTTTAAGATAACGTGTTTAAATATGCATGTTTCAAATGAAAGAATGTTATTGCAGTGATAATGTAAGAGCCATTTGTAGAAAACTTACAAGTCTCATTTTAAAAGGAATATATAAACCAGTGCACATTACCTGGCATTTATTGAAAAATACTTGAGTCTGTATGAAATTTAAATGGCATCCTTTACAGATTGCAATGTATATTCCATAGAAGGAATTAAAAGGTATCCGTAAAGTACAGTGCCAGGTGATGTGATGATCAACGCGGTAACTTCAGGGCAGACTTGAACTGGTTGTAGAACGTTGTTTCTGAAGACCGATAACTAGATTTGTAGCTTGCTGTGAAACAAAGCGGTGCAAGCTCCCCAAATGAAATCCATGACCTCTTTAAAAACTCCTCTCTTTCTGTGAGGCCAGTCACTGCTTTCCCCAGTGACACTGACGTCCTCACCAAACCCTTTAAGGATGAGGTCCTTCTGACCCAGGAGCACGGCGACTGGAAGAGAGGCAGACGCTAGCAAGTGCTAGAACTGTGCACAGTGTTGACGCTGTAATCTGACACTACTCAGCAGTTTCTAGTATCAGGTTCCCACATAGTTTGAACCAGACAGATTTCCTTTGAAACTTTCTCTAAAAGGTTTTACTTAAACTGGAAGATGAAGATGTATCAGGAAAAAAATTATTCTTAGTAATCCAGATGAGCTGAATGACCCCAAAATGATTTAAGTGATGCACACGTAGCACTTCCGAAGCAGAGTCTGTCACCACAGTGCCTGTTTCTGTGATCGAGCCATCCGGGGGTCAGAGAGGCAGCTCATTTAAATGCTATCATTTAATCTCTCTATAATTTTTCCTATAAAAATATAACTGCATATTATCCATTCACTTATTTGTCTACTTACTTAGCAAGGATCTCAGCAGTCTCTTTGGCCTAGCACTGTGTTAGGCACAGATAGAAATATAAATGAAATGTGCTGCTCTTCGAGAGTTTATTAGAAAAGATGAAATAATCTAAAATTGTGGATAGATCAAACAAGCTATTATCCATATATGGCCAAGAGGGCACACGCCATGCCTATTAAAATTCTCGACTGAGACTGATGACAGGAATCCATGGAGGAATTAAAAGCTTAGGGGCCGAAACTCAGACAGAAATAAGTGGAAACAACAGCCAAGATGATGGTGGCACCATACGCTCAAGGTGAGCTTCCCCAGGATCCCAGGGGCACTTATGTAATTATTAATTCTCAGCCTGCATCTTCATGGTTTTAGAGAAAATCACTGCAGACTGAGATTAAGGCCTATGGGTCTCTAGACTGATCAAAAGCAGATCCACCCTTATTATAATATTTGCTCCAATAAAGAGACCACATAGTTTACTAAAGTCCATCTTATGTTACCCTTAAGAAAACTTCAGTTCTCCACTTTTTCTTTCTGACCAATGGCACCAACTAAGGAACCGTTCCTGTGCGCACTCATGTTCATCACACAAATACTGTTGACGGAGTGCTACCCAGGCACCGCAGCGGCCTGTCGGGGTACAGCGAGGGTCACTGAGGACCGTTCCTGTCCTCTCGGCAAGCCGGTGCCCGTGTGGCGAGTGCAGCGTAGAGCCGGGCAGAGGCAGTGCCCAGGCTGAGCCCCGAAGGAGGCTTAGAGCTGAGTGGGACGGAAGGTGCTCCAGGCCCCGGAGACCAGAGCTGGCGAACCTGGAGTAAGGACGGACGGGGCCGTCACTCCGCTGAGCCGTCGGCTCGACGGAAGCAGGATGAGCTCAGAGAAAGGGGCGGATGAGTTCCAAGGTCACCCAGAGGGCAAGGGCAAGCCACAAGGACGCTGAGCGGGAAGGCTGAGCAGCCTGCTCCTAGGAGCAGCATCTCCAGTTTGTTGGCAGATGACGTGTTGACCTGTCGCCGTCACCCACTCCCTGGAAAGAGAAGAAAAGCTCATGGCAGAGAATCTGTTTTGCATTGGAAGGAAAAGCTGTCATAACCAAAAGGCTGGTTCCTTGTCGTATTTTTTCTTTATGCTCCATGAAATTTTATAGCCTCGAGAAAATGTTGTCTTCCAAATCTAGCCAAATAATGCTGGTGTCTGTTGCAGGATTGGTGTGTTTTGTGTTGTATAGTGGGTTTTTTCCCTCTTCCTTGAAATACCCATAGAACTTATGACCTGCCCTGTCACCAAATTCTGGACACGAAGGCAGCATATGGATTATACTAGTGTGAAACAGGTCAGCGAGGCAGAAAGAGAAAGGACATGGTCTCTTAGCACTTAGCTAATCTCCTTGGCCATCGTCCAACAGAAAATGTTCCCTTGGAGTGCTGCAGTATCAGTTACTAAAAAGTAATATATTTCTAGAGACACCAATTCAGCTTACACTCTTTTCTAGGTTTAGACCTTGTTATAAAGAATAAAATTCTTCCAGTTTTTTGTGGGGGGGCACTTACCTATAATTATCAATTTTACATATTTATATTTTGGACGTTGTATTGATTCATGAGTCCATGAAGCTATGAACATGTTCTGTTTAGTAAACATACTATTCCTTAGCATGTCTCTTCCTACAGTGTCTGAATATTAGCAACCTCATTCTTTTCCTGCGGTCTCAGCCTTAACAAGACATTGCAACAACGCGCTGAGCAAAAGAAATCTGCATATCCGCATAAACATGGGGCTCATTTGTGTGCATTTATCGTGGGCACAGTGTGAGGGTCTCTGGGGAGCACGGACCGGCCGGCCCCGCGGAGGTTAGCAAAGGGAGCAGGGCGGGGGATACATCGGATTGTTCCTTCAGAACTTCCTCAGGAAACATGTTGTCTTAACCGGGAGGTGAAACAGCAAAACAACTGGACCCGCATTCTGAACGTGCTTTCGGGCTGTGATCTCGGGTCCCCTGCCGGACCAGCGACCGCCTCCCTCGCTCCATTTCAGAAACAGCCCAGTTTTAGGAGCATCACGTGGTTCTCACGTGTTTGAGTTCAGGAAATGATTTTTTTTGAAGTATCAGAAACTTACTTGTAAGATTGTCTATCGAAGTTCTTTTTCAATTATCTAAAAACGCTTTCATTTTAGTTTTGAAAAACACTCAAGATGAGAGTTGAAGTTCTCGGTACGCTAGTGAAGAGTTTACGGCACCTTGGTCCCTGCTGGTTCCGTGAGAAATTCTAAGAACATACGGCTTTATTAGTTTTTATTTGCTAATAACCAACAAGCAAATATATAGCAAAAAATTCACTAGGTTTTATCTACCTAATGACAAAGAGAACATTAGAGAGACATAGATGATTTCCACCATAGTTAATAATCTTGTTAAGAAATTCTATAGCAGAGCACTAAAAAGCATCCTACTTGGTAAGTAATTTACTCTACTTTTCTCATAGTATTGGGCACGATAGTACTAAGATTATTACTAAAAATTAGTTATTAAAGGCATATTTCCATGTGCCTCTGTTCATTACATGAAATTAAACTCAGGATCTAAACAGTCTTTCCTTCACACAATCCCAAAAAAATGCACAAAGTCAGTATAAGTTCAAAAAATACTAGGGTATTTCTCTAAATACAAAAAGGAAAACATCTGCCTTGAAATTTTTTTAAACCCTGCCTAAATTGGCATGTGCTTTGCATTAGTCCTGTATTGTTCAAAGTTGCACACGTACATGTGCACTATGTGTGCTCACACACAGTTTAGGGAAGAGGGATGGATATGTATATGTACCTGTCAAACCCAAACTACTTCATTTGAAATTTGGGAAAATTGTCCTAAATAAACTCCTCTAATGCATATTATATATGTGTGTATGCATATTATATATGTATGCATATATATATTTAATAGGTATACAAAGGCACCGTGGAATGCTTTAAATATATTTTAATGGGTTCTCAGAGTTGGGGTGGGTGAGTTATTCTATATTTTAGGTATAGTGTCCTTTTTGAGAAAGCATTTACGTGTGATCTTTGTAGATATGTGTTCCTGAAGGGGGAAAGTCTAACTAAAAAAAAAAAACCCAGAAATTATCTTCTGGTTTACTTTTTACAACAGCTGTTAAAATTCAGAGAGTGGCAGGGAGATGTCTGTAGCAGTTGTACAGTTTGTCGCAGAAGACAAATTCCTCTTTTGCCTGCTCTAGTGAGCATCTTATCAGCAAGCACATCAACTCACACAATAACCGCTCTTATCTGCAGAGGCCAGGTCCAGGCCTATTAGTGCAGGGAGTTGGCAGCCGCCCCTCTCTGCATAGCAACTGGCAAATATTGTTCCAGCCGCCGCGCGACCAGCGGGAACCCCGAATCTTCCCCGTACAAGCGGTGTTGGTGTGAACAGCCTCTCTTTCACTCTCTCCCGTTCTCAGTTAGTCTTCTCCATTTCAACAGCATGATCTCATCTACAGACTGTAAATACTTGGGGATTTTTATGAAGGGAAAATATTACCAAGGGCTGAAGTTTGCTTCAAGAACAACTTAGGTAGGCACTTTGGTTTAATCACTAGCAACTTGCATAGGTTGTGGTATTTGAAAAGTGCTGTAGTGTGCATAGATTCATTACGGAAATTTCGAAACATCAGTACATAAAACAGTAATAATGATGATTTTTATTACTCTATAAAGATCTAGAGTCACTGAAGTTAAACAGGCTGCATGTTTTCTAACCACTTAATGAATGAACTGGGATGCTTGCTCTGAGACGCGGGCGGGGTTGGCTCTGGAACCGGTTAGTGGCACATGGTGAATGGAAATCAGACTTGACCTCTGCGGGTTCGTAATTGAAACTGTGTGAGTGGACCACGCCCTCCCTTAACTGCGCTGCAGCAGAGAACATAATAGCACAAGCTGGGATGCGAGTACCGGCAGGGACGGGAGCTTTTGGGAAACACAGTTGGGGACTGCCGTGTCTTTGCAATTCTAGAGGAAGCATCACAGGATTTCAATCCGTCCAGTGCAATGTCGATCACGTTTCCTGTGTCTTCCCTTCTGCTTGTGCTTTTTGTGTTTTATGACACTGGCAAATATGGAAGCCTTTGTCCTCCATGTACATGTAATAATTCAACAGGGAACCGGAGCTTCAAATTACCTCCTCCGCATGCAATAACCTTAGTTCTTTACCAAGTGCAAAGTAAACAACTTGCATTAATGTCAAAGGCTTTAACGCAATATGTTGCAGGGTTTACTAACAGAAAAAAAATGCAATAATTATCTCTATTCAACAGATGGGTTTTATTTCAAATCAGATTGATACTGTCTTTGTAAATGCTGAGATGTTTGGTTTTTGTTTTTAGCCCAGAAGAAAATTCCCACAAATGCAAACTCATTCTGGCCACCTAAGAATTCTGTTGTGGGAGCAGCATGCTTTCTTTCCCTTACGGGTTTGAAACTTGGCCACGTGGTATTTTTAAGTTGGCAGAGTCATACCTTCTAGACAGGGCTTCAGGATTCTGCTTAATTGAGTACAGCAGGTTAACACAAGCGCCAGTGTTCCTTAAAAACAAAAACCGAAATGCTCTGTGGACCTAAAGCTCATGCTAAATATTAGAGAAAATTGCCAGCTGCATTTTCCCATGTTTATCTTCTGAGATAGGAATAAAATTAAAGTGTGTTACCATAGCAGCATCTGTAACATTTTATGAGACAAAGGATCCTTTTTTCCACACAGAGATCCAAGCCAGAAGCATCATCCATTAAGGAAGAGGCAAGAAAGGCGGGAGGGGCGGATTTTCACAGTCGTATCGTGGAAATACGAGGGACCCGTGTCCTGCGGTCAGACTGGGAAGCAGCTGTTCACGTCCATTTCCGGCCTGGACTGACAGCCTCAGTTTATCCCTGAATACGGATGAGCTCTCACCCACCCTACCTAGACCTGGGAGAGATTTCTCCCATCCACCTTTCTTCTCAATCACATTTTAGGGATAACAAAGAGGTGAAAATTAATCTATGTCTTGCGAAGCATTTATTTAGGCTCTATGCCTGACTTGGTTCTGTAATCTTGATTTTTATCCTCTGGAGTTTCTTCCTTTGGCTGTCTTTGAAGATAATAAGCAGGTTCTCAACTGAAGGGAAAAGCACCGACAGCGTAAAACCTTTCAGCCGTGAGTTTCCTTTGCACGTCCTCCCGCCCCCTCGCCTCCTTTACTCCACTCACTCCTCGCGGCTCCTTCCTTCCCCATCGTCATCACCGCCCTTCCTCCTCCTCCGTTTACCGACCACGTGCGCAAAACACCAGCCATTTCCTGTTTGTTCTGAATGTGGTTCTGTGAACTCCAAGCAGGAGGTTCTAACTGGATCCATTTTATAACTAACAAACTTCCCCCCCCCAACTTAAGCACTCTCTTCAAGTTATCGATCAAATTTATCCACTTCACAGCTGAGCGTGGTGGCGTGTGCCTGTCGTCCCAGCTACTGGGGAGGCTGCGGTGACAGGATCCCTTGAGCCCAGGAGTCCCAGCCTGCAGAGAGCCACGATCACGCCACTGCACTCCAGCCTGGTCGACAAAGCGAGACCCTGTCTCTAAAAAAATAAAATAAGAAAGGAAAAATGAAGAAGAAAACAGTTGTCTAAAAAAAAGAAATTTATCCATTTAGATAGTTGACTCACTGTAATAACCATTAGATTAATATTTACATAACTTAATCAACCATTCAATTAGTAGTTTTTAAGACTGTCTAAGGCTGTGGTCCCCAACCCCTGGGCCATGGACCAGCCCATGGCCTGTTAGGATCCAGGCCACGCAGCAGGAGGTGAGTGGTGATCGAGCTACTGAAGCTTCGTCTGTATTTACAGCCGCTCCCCGTCACTCACATCACCGCCTGAGCTCCGCCTCCTGTCAGCTCAGCAGTGGCATCAGATTCTGCATTGTGGTGAGTTGTATAATTATTTTATTATATATTACAATGTAATGATAACAGAAATAAAGTGCACAATAAATGCAATGCACCTGAATTATCCCAAAACCATTTCCCCACACCACCCCCATCTGTGGAAAAATTGTCTTCCATGAAACCGTTTCCTGGTGCCAAAAAGGTTGGGGACGACTGCTCTAAGCAAAGAAATTTGATGACAGTTCCTGACTTTGTTTAAATTCCGTTTGACTCCCAAAATATAAGTTATTTTCACAGATTCAGAGTTTTGAAAACTGCACAAGTCCTGCCACTCAGGTCCCTATTCCCCTTGTCACCTGTTGACAGTTTGGGGCATTCTTTAAAAGTCTGCTTTGCAGGGCAGAATGCAAGATTCTCTAAGGCAAATTTCATGCCATACACAACATCAGCTTTCAACAATTGCCCGTGGGGTAGATTTGCTAAAGCAGAGTGTCGGCAAGTTTCCTCTGCAGATTTTAAACCTGGGGAGAAGTGAATGCTCTGAATACTTCTATTGCCCATTGAGAACATTCCAGCAGCTGACTGGGTGATGGCACTTCCACCTGCTTCTAGGCATTATCGGTGCCAGCCCGAATGAGCGCTCCAGAAAAATTTGTTGAAGGAAAGAATGAATGAGTGCATTAATGAGTAACTGACTATTTAGGCTGCCTTGGAAAACCTCCTGTACAGCACACCCACGGTCAAGAGCAATGTTCACGACAGTCAGAGTGTGGAGCAGCCTGGTGGCTGTCGGCAGACGAACGGACACACACAGCGTGGCACATACATGCAACAGGATGTCATTCAGCCATCAGAGGAATGAAATTCTGATACATGCTACGACCTGGATGAACCCTGGAGACTTACGCCGAGAGGAATCGGCCACACAGAAGGATCCATCCGTCTGCTTCCCCCGCATGCGGTACGAGCCGTCATTCCGCAGAGACGCCGGGGCGGGTGAGTGGAGTTAGGGTTAGGGTTAGGGTTAGGTTGGGGACTGTTGCTAAGCGGTTACAGAGTGTCCGTTCTGGATCATGACACGACTTGTGCAGATGACGGCAGTCACAATCGCACAACACTGCAAACAGGTGTAAGGCCACTGAACTATGCACTTAAATATGGTTGAAATGGTAAATTTTATGTATATTTACCACAGTTTTTTTTTAAATCCGCTATTGGAAAAGAGGTACTTAGTTCGTGACTGGGAGAACAAATTGAACATGCAGCATGTAACTCGGGGAACACGCTTGGTCCTGATAAGGCCTGAAACGCGAGCAGCCAGCGCTGATCTGACACCCACTTCCCGGTCTGTCCCCACACGATCTCGGTGGGCGGCACCGACATCCCTCCACGGCCTACAGCGAAAGCCCAGGGCCCGGACTCTTCTCCCCCACAGCCCACCCCGCCAGCAGGCCCCCCAGCGGCCTCACCCTGGTCCGAGCCACCCTCCCCTGGCCCCTCCGGAACAGTATTCCCGCCTTTGTGCCCCACATAACGGCCAGGGTGATCTTTGGAAACTACCAGCCTGCTGATAACCCACCAGAAGCTTTGTGTGTAGTTTAGAGCCACAGTTGCTCTCCTGTGGCCTGCGAGTGAAGCCCAGCACGCTCCGCGGCCTGCCCGCCTGCCCGCCTCCCTCCACCCTCCTCCCATCTCACCCCTGCAGCTGCGCTCTGCGTAGACGGACTCCTGCCGTTTCTCGAGGTCTCCAGGCAAAGGAGCTCTCAGGGCCTTGCACTTCCCGTTCCTGCTGCCTGGGGGGCTCTTTCCCGATCTCCTCAGGGTCCCGTCTCAGCTCTCGTCAGCCCGGGGAGGCCTGCCCTGAACACTGTAGCCCAAGGCACCCTCCCCACCCCCTCTCTGCCATCCCACTGCCTTGCGTCATTAATTGCATTTGCCACCATCTGCAATTATCTATTTTCCTGTTTGTGTGTTGAACTCTGTCTCCCATCACTAGGCCTTTGTCTCCTTACTAACTGGGAGTCTGCCTTTCCCAAGGGACCCCAGTACCTAGAACATCCCCTAACACGGTACGAATGAATGAATGAACGAACAGCTAAGAAGATTAACGGTCATGTGAGTAAATATGACCCAAACACCCTTCTGGCTTTTGTTGGTGGAGAAAATGGATGATAAATCAGTAACTGTAGTTCAGAGGGATGATCGCTGTGACCGAAGGCTGCAAAGAGTTCTACGAGGACGTGGGACGTTGGGAAGGACATCTCCGGCTGGGAGGGCCAGAGCAGGCTCCCTGGGGCGAGTCACGCTTATCGGAGGCCCCTTTGCCAAGTCTGCTCCTTTTGCAGCAAGAGCATGAAGCTGTCCTTCCTCAGCTGTGTGAGGCAGCCCGGCCTCCCCAGGGTGGAACAGCGACCGGGCACTGTGTTCCCAAATGCTCGAGACTGCCAGCACAACACGATCACTGCGCTCACTCGTCCTTGGAACACAAACTCTCGTGTTTGGATCTTTCTGTGAAAGGGAAAACAATTTCTGGGAAGCGTCTCTCTTTTTTGCAAGGTTTATCCTTAGTTTGCCAGGATAGCTGCATTTTTGGATGCTCTGTGCCACATCTTGCCTTCAGACTCTTATTGACGTTGTCATGGTGCTTAATTAAGCATAATCCTGGCATAAACAACGCAGCCTCGGAATGCCGGGGATAATGGAAAGGGCATGTTGGGAAGCATCAGACACGTACTGCGTGGTTTGCAATGTGATTTTTATAAAACCTGTCCAAGTCAGAGGGTTTTTAAAAATCGTTTTGAATATAGAGTTACCACTTCTAGTGGGTGCAGTGGATCAATAGCCGATTGCAAAGCTCTGTGTTTCAGAAGACACTTCCATGGTCTTCTTCTAACTTTTGCCACTATTCCACCTCTTGCTTAAACTATTATGAAAGCTTCTTGCTAGTCTTTCTTCTTGTTATCCTCGTCTTCCTCAAATCCATCGTCAAATTGCTGTTAATTAGGCCGGTGGTTACAATAAACAATCAGTTCCTGCCTCCACCACACAAGGCATCAGATTGCAGTGGGATGATACTTGCTGTGTCTGTCTCCTTAGTAGACTGTGGCTCCTTGAGGAAAATGCTGCCTTTTTATCTTTGAATTCTTACTATTGAACATCGTCTGACTTGTGGTAGGTGCTCAACAACCAGCTGAATGAATGAATCACTCCCCAAAGCCTTCACCTCATCAGCCCCCACTTACATAAGCAGGGAAAAGAAATATTGAAGTGCCCGCTCTTGTGCCCTGAATCTGGGTTGGAGGTTGGCTGCATTTCAAAGTAGAATGTATTAGATGCTGCAGAGAGCTCATACCATGATGGCTTTGTCACAGGTGCTCTGAAGAGTCAGAAAGAAAAATGCTAAAGGGATTAAAGCCAGAAAAGTTCCTCGGGCTTAGAGTGTATTTATTTATCACTCCCTGACTCACTTAAAAATGAGAGATCAACATTTACCAGCATTTTAATACCTGTCTTTTCCCAATTGTTATATCTGCTATTATTTCAACGTCTGGGATTAAAAGCTTACTTAGCCCTTGCGATGCTAGTTAATGCCTCTTAATCACCATTACTGCAAAACCATGGCTGCCACCAGCCGTATCTCTCCGCCTTGCACTAACCTGGTTAGCTACAGCAGCGGTTCTCACTTTAGCACACAGGAGAACCACCTGGAAGGCTTATTAAACCAGGGGTAACTGGGGCTGCACCTCACCCACCCCCAGATTTCTGCTTGACTAGGTCTGGGTTGGGGCCTACTAATGTGCATTGCTAACGAGTTCCTAGGAGCTGCTGCTGCTGGTTGGGAAACCACACTTTCAGAACGCCCGATCTGCAGCGCTTCTTAATGCAGATGTGCCTGCGAATCACCTGGGTGTCTTGTTAACACGCAGCCTCTGCTTTAGTGGCTCTGGGATGGGCTTTGAGAGTCTAAGAAGCTCCCACGTGATGCCTCTGCTGTTGCTCTGGGGACCACGTTTGAGAAGTTCCCTCCTCTGGCTGTGTGTTAGAATCATCTGAAAAGCTTTAAAAATATTGCTGCCAGACCCTGCCACAAAATTCTGTTTCAATAAACCTGCTGGGGGGGGGGTGCAGAAATCAGTAATTTATTTTTTTTTTTTTAGAGACAAGGTCTCACTCAGTAGCCCAGGCTGAAGTGCAGTGGCATGATCATAGCTCACTGCAACCTCAAGTTCCAGGGCTCAAGCCATCCTCCTGCCTCAGCCTCCTGAGTAGCTGGGACTACAGGCATGCGCCACCCACACCCTAATTTTTTAATTTTTTTTTGTTGCCCAAGCTGTCAGAAATCTGCGTTTTTAATGAGCAGGCCCAAATGTTTCTATTATAGGTGACTCATGGTCCAAGATTGGAGGAAAACTGGTCTAGAAAAATGAAATTATTTGTGGACTTTTTACATAAATACGACAGTCTAAAAAATATGTAAACTATTATAGGATACATAAGAAAGAAAATTTGTTTTGCGTTGATTTTTGTATATGGTGTGATATAAGGGTCCACCTTCATTATTCTGCATAGGTGTATCCAGTTTTCCTAGCACCATTTATTAAAGAGATTATTCTTTTCCCATTGCATAATCTTGGCACCCCTTTTGAAGATCAATTAACCATGTATGCATGGGTTTATTTCTGGGCTCTCTATTGTGTTTCATTTTATGCTGGTAGCATATCGTTTTAATTACTGTAGCCTTGTAATTTGGAAATTAGGAAACGTGATGCCTCTAGCTTTGTTCTTGTTCAAGATTGCTTTAGGTTTTCAGGGTCTTTTGTGGTGTCATAAGAATCTTAGTATTATTTTTCTATTTCTGTGGAAAATGCCACTGAAATTTTGATAGAGTTTGCATTGAATCTGTGCTATGGGCATTTTGGAGTACGATGGGCATTTTAACAATATTGATTCTTCCAATCCATTTATTTATATCTTCTTCAATTTCTTTCATCAATATTTTATAGTTTTCAGTATATAAATATTTCATCTCTCTGGTTAAATTTATTCTTAAGTATTCTATTATTTTTGATGCTATTGTAAATGGGATTGTTTTCTTAATTTCCTTCTGGGTGGTTAGTTTGTTGTTAATGTATAGAAACGCAATTGATTTTTGTATGTTGATTTTGTATCCTGCAACTTTACCAAATTTGTTCATTAGTTCTAAAGTTTTTTTGTGGTGTCTTTAGGCTTTTCTATGTAAAAGATCATGTCATCTGCAAACAGATAATTTTACTTTTTCCTTTCTGATTTGGATGCTTTTTGTTTCTTTTTCTTGCCTAATTGCTCTGGCCAGGACTTCCAGTACCATGTTGGATTCCTGATCTTAGAGGAGAAGTTTTCAGTTTTTCACTGTTGATTATGTTAGCTGTGGGCTTGTCATGTATGGCCTTTGGTATGTTGAGGTACGTTCCTTCAATACATAATTTACTGAGAGGTTTTATCTTGAAAGGATATTTCTTTCTGTACCTAGAAAGTACAATTTTTATCCCTCATCCTGTTAATGTGGTGTATCATGTTTATTGATTTCAGTATGTTGAATTATTCTTGCATGCCAGGAATAAATCCACTCGATCTTGGCGTATGATCCTTTTAATGTGTTGTTGAATTCAGTCTGCTGGTATTTTGCTGAGGGAAAATGAAATACTAGGTTATACGCATTGTCGCCTCCAACCTAAGCCAGCACCTGATACCCGGAAGACTCCCCACTCTTGGACAGATTCGTGCCACTTGGTCCCAGTACTTTACCTTTCCCTGAAAGCCATGAAGTCCTGGACAAAGCAAATGACTAGAGTTGATAATAGAAGAGTGGACAGTGTGTTCATTAATGCACGTTCTCATTGTTCCTCCCTGACAGGACGTTAACTCTCTTCTATATATTTCAGCCCTAATGTACTTACATAATCTTTAGAAACAAGAAAAAAGACTAAGTAGGATACATACAAAATTAAAATGTTAATATAGAGATTTACTTTTATGTGTTATATGAGGAAAAAGCAGGAGGATGAGGAGCAGTGAAACCTAAGCCATTGTTCCTAGGATGCTTTGCCGACTGTGTGCTGTGGATGAGTCGAGTGAGATTTCCTTTTAGGATCTAAAAAGGATGTGAGAGTGAGTAGATGTTGCTGAAACTAGGCCAGTGCTCTTCAAACATCAATGTGCATGAAATCACCTGAGCGTTGTCAAAAGCACATTCTGACTCAGCAGGTCTGGGCCAGGGCTGAGATCCCACCTGCCTGGGAGCCCGGGCAGCGCCGGTCCTGCTGGTCCGTGGGCCACACTTGGAGAAATGGCCGCCATCACACAGGCTGCCCCTTTGTGCAGCCGGTCCCTTCCCAGTGTGAGTCCCTCCGGGAATGTCTGCCGCCCGCTGACCGGTCTGACTGAGTTGGGTGGAGGAGGAGAGTGAAGATTGGGTTCACTAGAAGAAAATGTGTATTGTCCACATACGGCTAAATGACTAATGGGCTCAATTTCACACATCTCAGCTGTTGGGGTCCTTGTGATGCTTCCATTCTTTTCCCACCAGCGTGCTCTTACTCTGGCTGCTTCTGTCTGCCCAGCGGCCGCGCCTGTTTCTCCCGTCTGCCTCCTTCAGCCCCTCCTCCCTCCAGCTCCAGGTCCGCACGGCCTGCAGGGTTCCCACCACCAGGGCAGGCGGTGTGCATCTTCTCTCCCCGGTTCTAGTACGTACACTCATGTCTTCTGAGCGTCAGATTTCTCACGTCTGAAACAAGGAGCGTGAAAGGCCGTGTGTGGGGAGGTTAATGAGACGGCACGTAAAGTGCCCAACAAAATGTCTCGCACGAGGTAGGAACTGAGTAGGTGTCAGATTCCATCTCTAGCCCCTCACCTTGTCCCACGGCAGTGTGGTTTTGTGTAATCAGAAATCATTAGGGGTAGAAACTATGCACAATCTCACCCTAGCTTATGTAGTACCCCATGACCCTCAACTTTTTCTAACTTCTTTTCTTCAACTCTACTTTAAGGCAATTAAAATTAATAAATTCTGATTTCAGCATTTTGCGAGCATCCCTCCACTGAACCACGGCATTGTTACCGTGTAGGTTGATTTGGAACCAACAGACGTGGAACAGGCGCCAAAATCTCAAGGTGGGACTTTTCCCAGGTCTGGCGTTAAACAATACAACTTTAAAGAAACAGATTCATGAATCATCTTTCTTGGATCTCAACCAGAAATGATTATTTTTCATTTTGTCATCTTTTCATTTAGATTTTGACTTAAATCCTTCATTAGAATATGTGTTAACACTCATAATTTGCATGATTTGCTTAATGAAAAGTGGGATATATAAAATAAATGTCACCTTTAAAGCATCTAAAGAATTGTTTTCTATCTTAATCACCAAGCATGTCAGAAACATCGTTTAAGTGTCTTCTATTTCAATCTGTGGTTTGTTTCTGCCGTCCAAAAACTAGTAAACTTCAGTTTCACTCAGCTGCGGTTCGGAACATGAACATCCATCGTGGGCCATGTGTGATGCAAACCCTCCCACGCCGAGGGTGTGCACAGACTCAGGGGTTGTTTGATGGAGACTTGTATAATGTACATTTTCTTTCATTCTTTAGCAAACTTTTGTTCTGGGCTGGTACTAAGAGTACAGTGTGAGCAAAATATCCCCTCAGCAAGTGCCCATGCACGCACACAAAGAAACTACATGTGTATCTGCAAATCTGCAACGTCTGCTAGAGCTTTCTCCCCTTTGTTAGTTATTCATACCAGTTCCAATATCACTACAAATAGTTATTTATGACAAAAATTTAAATTAGCTAATATGATAGCAATTCTAATTGACAAGAGAATAGATATGTTTGTTTTGGAAAATGTTTCTATCTGGTAATTATTGGAAAGCTTTAGCGACCACAGGGCATCACACTATACACAACGTATGATAAAAATAACAGTTCCGGTGTACAGCACATTGCAGTTTTCCCAGTGGTTATGAGCAGTGTGTGTGCGTACGAGCAGGATATGAGGCGTGTGTTTGTCAGCGTAGGACAGGAAAGGGAGCAAGATGTTATTGATCCATTTCATCGGTGAGGACGTCAGAGGTGCATGTGCGACTCAGTTACAACCTCGGTTGTCCAGGCAGATCCCAGGAAAGAGATTTGAAACCAGCCTTGTGCTTTTACCCCCACTCCTCTCCCTAAGCCGACATCTAAGATTCTTACGACGCGGGGACTGGAGCCAGCCCGCAGCTCACCAAAGCTCTCCTGGGGTGGGGAGGAAAGTCGGGGGGACTCGGACCCAGGCCCAGTGCAGGCTCGTGTGTCCCCGGCCTGGGCAGTTCCTTCCGAGCGCAGGGCCGGGCTGTCGCTCCAGAGACACCAGCGCAGGGAGCCGGACTCCACACCTGCCCCAAAGCTCCTGCCCAGGTGCAGCCTCGGCCGGCCCGCTGCTCTTGCGTGCCGTTTTCAGAGCAAATGCGGGTTAACTCGGGGAGTCTTCTCATCCCTCTTGAGAGACCTCTGATTCTCGCACAATGACGCACTATTGTAAAACATCGGATCTGGGTCCTTTTCGCTGGTAGGTCAGGAAAATGGTATTGGCGGATAACCTTCTTTCCCTGAAAGCCAGGACAGGAATGTTGACTGCTGTGGTCTGTCTGCATTAACACTGCTGTTTAAATGTTACCCATTGGTTCATATTCTGGTCATCTTGTTGGAGGCTGGAAAGAAATGTCCTTGAAAAGTTTGCTTCAGCCGGAGTACGTGAGCACTTTAGGATAACTGTAGCATGCCACGTCGTTCCTCCTGGTCCTCAGGAGGCCTGGGGGGATAAAATGTCTGTCTACCCCAGTGGGCTGATCAGGTGCTGTTCCAGCCCCAACAAAAAGAAAGCTGCCATCCTCCTCCAGGATTCCAGTGTTCCCCAAACTCGCAGTGAACCACGAGGGACTGGAAATGTCCCCGATGTGTGTGGCCACTCCTTTCTCCAGAGTGTAGAGAACACTCTCTGCAAACCTCATTAGACCTCATGGCCGAGCCTCAGCTTGCACTGGCCGTTGCATGCATGCGGCCTCAACTTGACTTTGCTGTGGTCGCTCGTTAATTTAGGGACTGTGGTCAAATGCCTCCCTTTACATGAGAACTGGTGAAACTGAGACAGCAAGAGATCTGTAGACTGGCCAAGCTGGAACGTAAGTTGAATGCGTGTCCAAGAATGAATTAGAACCAGTACTGGGTTTGAATTGTAAACCCAGTTTCCGATCATCAGCGAGCCCAGTGCTCCTGGCGGCAGTTTCTCACTTCCTGGGGGCAGCGGGGTCGGGCTTTCGAGGGCAACTCGGGCCTCCGTGCAACAGACCTATGGAAACGCTGGGGTCGCTACAGCCCCCATACACCAGATCATCAGTTTAGTCTCACAACTCTCCATTAATTCTTCTGTGGAATTAAAAAGTATTTCCTCCTGGATTTCCTTAAGAAAAACCACATGTTCCCTCAGGGCGAGGAGATGCGGCTTAGAAGCACCTGGCGACAAGAGGGTGGGTGAGGGGAAGCATCCTGGCGTCCTGCAGGGAATCTGTGCAGAGCTGCGCTTCTGGGGCCAGGGTGATTTTGCCGCTCGGAAGACACTGGTCGATGGCCAGAGACATTGTCGTAGTCACAGCCGGGACAGGGAGTACTGGAGCGTGGACGCCAGAGAAGCTGCTAAACACCCTGCGGTCCCCTAGCAGCCCCCACCCAGAGACCCCCAGCCCACGGTGTCACAGCGCGAGGTTGGGACACCGGCCTGTAGGTATGACCGACATCGCTCAGCTTTCCAGTCGTGGCAGCTGGAAAGGTCTTCAAGAGTCCAGGCAGTTAGAAAATTCTAGGATCGAGATAATACACCCCCAAAGGAGAAATTATTTGAAGGCCACATAAGTGGCATTTGGTCAGATGATTGCCTAAAACCTGAACTATTTCCCGCCTTTTACTTGGTTTGCTGGAACACACCAACTACCGGCCCCTGAGGAAGGCACCTCCGCGTCACTCGGGAGCAGCCCTGCTCGGCCGGGGCCGCAGACTCTGGAAAGATCCCACACGGGCCCTGCCGGGGACTCCACAGTGCAGGAGGCCTCGGTGCCGGGGACAGTGGACGTGAAGCCAGTTGTGCCAACATCTCCCAACTTGGCCCTTGTTTTCTCAAACCTCAGGCCACCTTGCGCACGGCTGAGGTTAGCCCTGCCGGCTGCCTTCTCCCCTGGTGAACCCCTTCTCTAACCGGTGCACCCAGGACGGAGGATGTCACTGCCTTCCCCCTTTCCCGCCACACGGGCACCTGCCAAACCGCACAGGAGAATTCTCCGAGCGTCACGGTAGCCAGAGCGTTGTCACCACTTAGCCCGACAGTCGCAGAGGACTCACGAGAACACAGTGGGCATGCAGGGTGAGCAAGGGGACAGTGACATGAGAAGGTGAGGCCGTGGCGGGAGGGAACAGGGGCAGGAGATCAGACAGCGAGGGCTGTCTCAGGAGCTTCCTCCCGCGCCAAATCCGTGGAGGTAGAAACTTGGCTGACTCATTCCGACATAAATCCGGTGCTACGTGGCGGTGTTGGGTTTGGGGCCGTCTCCCAGGGGTCTGGGAATGTTTGTGGGGTGTCTGTGGCTATCAGCAGTGATCTCGAAGTTTTGCAATTCTGGGAGTCACTGCTTTGCTTTCCTCTCCCCTGGTCCCGAGTCACTGGGGGCCCTGGGAGTTTGGGTTTGTGAAAAATTCCTGGAGCCAAACCCCATGAGCTCTGCAACTGGCTTGTTATCCTGAGAATCTTCGAATGTTGAAGAAACGTGGGCAGGGAAAGGTGGAGCATCTTACAGCCTGACTTTTCTCCTAGTCAGCCCCAGAGGGTGGTCTGCAGATTTTTATGGAGAAAATAAAATAGTTTCAGATACTTTTTACACAGACTCTGGTTATACTACTTCTCAGGTTACTGCACTAAATTAAAATTTTCTGAAGTGTAGAAAGAGGATTGAAAAAAAATAGCCGTGTTCGGTCTCATCATAAACCCCTGCAGGTAAAATTATTTTCCTTCAGACAATTTCCTCTCTGAAGTAATCCCTTCTATGAAACACTCGATTGGCAAAATTAATTTGTCAATTTGTGGAACTTTCTTTCATCTCTTCTGTAAGGTTTTTTGTTTGGATCAAAACCTGAACTGAAAGCCAGGGTCTCTGCAGAACACCAGGTAACAGGAGGTTCCTAGCGGAAAACGAGCTGTTACAGACGCCACCTTTCTGGTTCTGCGGAGGCGGCTCGCTGAGCGGGCCGTTTGCATCCCTTATAAAGGCTTCACTGAGCCACAATTGTCATTCGCGATTGCAATGTAGGGTCCATGACGCTTCTAGAAAAGCTGCCGCTCTGATCCCGTCTGATCTCACAGGACAGCTGCATCCCCACAGGCAGAGCTCGGCGGCGTGTCCCCCAGGGCCAGACAGGTGTGGTCTAAGCCCCAGTTCAGGTG
>CM052440.1:149850553-149868230 GCA_028533085.1 Varecia variegata | reverse complement strand
GTTGAAGCCTTTGTCCAAGTTGTTTATTAGGGGTAATTATACAGATGAGTATTTATTATAGTAAGTGTACTGAAAATTTAATGCCCAAATCATGCCTCTCTGTAGATTTTAGCAGTTTTCACTGAAGGTAAAGTGTGGTTGTAGGAATAAATGTGTTAACCCTTTTACGGTGAAGCAAGGCAGGGTCGCCATGTTGCTGTCACAGTGTTCTGGACTCTTAAGAGCAGATGTGGGTTTGATCTCAGTCATGAGGACGCAGGATCTAGGAAACCCAAGAATACAAATGTGCCTTGCACTGCATTGTTCTGCCTAATCAATAGACCACCCTACTTTTAGTTGTCACCAAAACAGCCCATACCACACTTCTGTTGCTATAAATGTGCCTCTAATAAGACTTTTTGGTGGTTTGTGCATACTGTTCATCCTCCACTTAAATCATGTTTGTAGTCTGTAGACCTTATGTACTTTCCACAAAACGTCTTGAGTCCCTGTTATGTGCCAAACCTGATGCTGGGTTCTGCGGATTTAAACATGAACAAGGCACATTCTACCTGCAAGAAGCTCATGGTCCAATGAAGGAGAACTATGTGCACTACACAGTCCATTACAATACATCCTACGTGCTATAAAGACGCTGTGAACCGAATGCTATGGGAACATCAACGTCAGAGTGATTATTCCTTGGGGATTCAGAAATGTTTGACTGAGGCAGCATTTGAAGTGGTCTCCAAAGGAGAGAAGGAGCTTGCTAGGCAGGTGAGCAATAGCGGTTTGTTTTTCTGCAGAGGGAGGCTGTTGAATGAACTGAATTTTTTTCCATCTGGGGAACTCTCGTCTGTTGTATGAAGTTGGCATGGTTTGCTCATCAAAATGCATATAGAGCTAAGGGTCTGGGGAAATGACTTTAGGGCATTTCAGCGCAGAGAGAGTAAATGCAGGACAGCAGCGTACATGGCTTAAGTTTGCACTTTCAGAGTCACTTCTTGACAATGAAAACGCAAGTCCTATAGATGGGGTCTATTCCCTCACCAGTAACTTGACTTTGTAGAGAAAGGAAGGAGAGGAAATACCTAGAATCCTTGATTTCTAAGAAAAACCATTTTACCATCTCTCTGACTTGGAGAAAGTAAGCCAAAGTGTCCAGGTGTCTGATGTTTCTTAAGCTGTACTTACCTCACTTAAAATTAAAGGTATTGGCTGAGCGCGGTGGCTCACGCCTGTAATCCCAGCACTCTGGGAGGCTGAGGCGGGCGGATTGTTTGAGCTCAGGAGTTCGAGACCAGCCTGAGCAAGAGCGAGACCCCGTCTCTACTAAAAATAGAAAAAAATTATATGGACAGCTAACAATATATATAGAAAAATTAGCCGGGCATGGTGGCGCATGCCTGTAGTCCCAGCTACTCGGGAGGCTGAGGCAGAAGGATGGCTTGAGCCCAGGAGTTTGAGGTTGCTGTGAGCTAGGCTGACGCCACGGCACTCACTCTAGCCTGGGTAAAGCGAGACTCTGTCTCAAAAAAAAATAAAAAATAAAAAAAATAAAAAAAATAAAAAAAATTTGTATATTTTTATTCTATCCCCTTCCCCCTTTTTTAAAAAAAACATTTTACTTTTATAGTAATAAATTATAACTGCTGCTCAAAAGCAATCTGTGTGACTTCTCAGACATAAATTATTCTCTCTTTAGACTCATCTTTTTAAAACAATAAATTAAAAAAATCTTTTAGAGAATCCCTGCTTGCAAACCACTTACACCATTTTTAGTTTTCCCTTTTATTGGGGGTTTTGTGTTTTATTCCCCTATATTAATCTCAATCTTGTAACCAGAACTTAGAGACAAAAGTGAACCCAGAATTTGCCAGGATTTCTTGAATAATGCCGTAACAGAATTAAATACGATGACGATTGGGTGATCAGACCCATTTTAGTGTATTTTGTTCAGAAGCCAGAATAGTTACATATGGGGGGTGGGGTGACATCATGATTAAATAAAGACATAGAGATTCGAGCCCATAAGCAGCTACCACCAGGGCACAAGAGCCCAGGAGACTCCCAGCCGTCTCAGGGGGGAGTGATGGGCGTATCCCAGCACATCTGCAAGAGTGTCGTCCTTAAAAAGGCAGAGGCGACTCCGAGGAAGGCCATGATACCTGTCGCAGCGTCAGGCTGCCCGGGGAGGGAGGGACGTCCCGGCTTGCCCGTGCACCGCCGTTAGCGTGATTTCTAGATGACGCACGGATATGAACAAGTCAATGATTTATCGCTATTTCCTTGTGTCTCCATGTCTTCTCTTCTGCAAGTTTGGATTTGCTTAGGCTTTTTTATTTTTTTTAATCTTAGCTAGCTAGTTACAACATAGGTCCAAAATTCCTAGCTTTTTGACAAATTACTTCTAGAAAATCCGGTTAATAATGTGCCCACAGGCACGTTACATGTCGCATGGCGTTACGTACAGAGTGAAAGAGCCGCCCCTGCCCCCTCCCCAGGGACTGAAAGGCTCGTTTCAGAGCAGAACCGCTTGGGCCCAATGGCCCCTGATGGAAAAGACAGTTATTGGTCCTGTTGGTCCCCTTGGGTCCAGAAGGCCTCGAGGCATGCATTCAATTTGCATGTCACCGGAGAGCAGGATTCGCAGACTTCACACGCAGAGAGTGTCGCGAGCAGCTTGCTGGGGAGGACCAGCCACCGCCCCACGGGCCCTGCCACCCGCCGTGGCTGGCTCAGGGCCACGCTGGGAACCTGCCGCACAGCTCCAGCTCACTGCGGAGAAAGCCCACGCGCACAAACTTGAGTCAAACTCCATTCCTGTCTCGAACAGATCCGCCCTCTGCTTCCTGATCTGTAAAAATGAACAAAAACGCTTTCTCTGAAAACCGAGCGTGCTCAGGTCAGCCTGAAGAATGGAAGTCCAACGCGAGGACAAGAAGGGATGGGACAGACAGCGAAGCCCCAGCCTCGCGGCCTGGTTGGAGAGCCGGGGTCTGTGCCTTGCTGGGGGGAGTCCAGGCTCCAGGCCCAGCGGCAGCTCTGCGGGATCCACAGGCAAATCCAGGAGCCCAGGGAGCGTGTGGCTCCTCCTCACCCCTCTTTCCTCGTTGTCTCTTCCTGCCTCTCATCTAACTTCTCCCTGCTTCTTCCCCGTGGCGTAACTTCCGCCCTCGGGTGGCCACCTGTCAGGGCCTCCCCATCCATGCCCCTCTCCCCCTCCACTGTCCAACCACCGGTCTAAGCAGGACAGGAGGGACAGTGGGGCCGGGCAGGCACGTCCACAGTGGCCTGTTCTTGGGGCTCCTGGTGAGGCTGTGGGTGTCGGCGTCTGAGTCGGTCGGTCTGGCCAGGTAGGGAACAAGTCAGAGTTCAAAGTGCAGATGGCACCCAAGTATCAAACCCCTCAGAATGGGATTTTGGAAAGCACAGGTGTCTGTCAGCAGAGAGCAGGGACATGCTGACAAGCGCTTTGCAGACCCCTCACTCACTCGGCCATCCCACCCTCTGCTCAGTGTCTGCTGAGGGTTAACCCCCAGGCCCCCCCCCCGTTAGAATAAGCACCAGCTAAGACACAGCCTCTGGCCCCCAGAGCTGAGGCTCCAGGGAGGGTGATAAACAGGTGAATCCACGGTGCCGCCCCGGGTGACAACTGCCACAAGAAAAGTGTGTTCGGGTCTGCAGGCACCCGGAGAAGTGGGACTTTCTGTAGGACGTGAACTTTGAACCAAGTTGCAACAATTAGATGGAGGGAAGGGGGAGGGACCCCGCAGGCGTTTGCGGGGTGTGAGGCACCGTGGACCCACCCTGCGTGCGGCCGGTGGACCCCAGCCGGGCTGCTCAGTGCAGCCTCCACTGGGCACATCGCACCCGTGTGCAGCCTCCTTCCAGCCACGTCAAATGCTGCAAGAAAAATAAAAATACAAATAACCTTGAAAAGGAAGGGACTATCTGTCTGCTTGGGACTGCAGAAAAATGCGGTTCCTGGAGCAGAGCTTGGGGAGAAACACACACAGCGGATGCAGTAACACCAGGCAGTGACCCCCAGGCTGGCCTGACCCCTCTGCCCCCGCAAAGTGCACATGTGCCCTGATTCACGGGCTGGCCCTGCAGCGACTTTGAAGGAGCCTGAGCCACCCAGGGCCATCGGGAAACTTCCAGAGTTTGACCTGGCTAAGCTACAATTCAAAATGTCTCAGGATTTATTTTCTGAGAAAAAAATACAGCATTTTGTTGTTCATCTAGAAATCATTATATAGTAAACTTTATGTCCTAAAATATTTTTAAAGCTGTTGATTTGCTCCTTAGCAGACTTGCGGAAGAGTAATCAAATGTCCTACAGATGAAAATGTGTTCAGTGAATTATGAATGTATAATTTTATCAGTGACATTTTATTACATCTTATCAATTACTTCAGGAAAGAACTATTTTTCAAGTTGAAAAAAAAAGTACACCTTCTTGTATGTGTTCAGTACAGCTGTTCGGGTTTGTTCATTATGTGTTGCTTGGGATGTTTCTTATCATTCTTACCGTGATCCTCCGGTTACAAGTGCTGTCGCAAGGGATGAGGGACAGGTGTTACTCCCTTACTTGGAACAGGGCAGGTCAGACTTGGGAAGCTGAGTGACGTGCCCAGTATCACACAGCAGGTGACAGTGGAACTGGTCTGTCCCTTCACCATTTCCCACAATGTTTACAGGATGCAAAAGGTTCTGTAGTCAAAGTAGCTTGGGAAATGTTGGGTTAAACAAAATTAAATAGCTCTTTTCTTAATTGCAGACATCTCAGAGAAGGGATACACACTAACGTGCTTTGTAAATCTCCAAGAAGAAAGAGGAGTCTGCAGTGTTTCCCAAACACACTTGAGCATAAATCCCTCTCATACCCAGAAACATCTCACGGGATAAATCAGGGACCATGATCTGGTAACTGCTACCCTACTTTAGGCCCCTTGCTGTATAGTAAATCAAGAAAATAGCTCTGAAAACTCTCCTTTAGGAACTAGTTTGTAAGAGCTGCAGTGAGACACAGGAAGGGGGAGGAAGTAAACAAGCCCGACAGGGTCAGTGGCAGCTGCGGGCAGACAGTAACCTCAGTGGTGTCCACAGCCAAGAAGGACAAAGACACTTGACTGTCACAAGCCAATTTCCTTCTTGACCAAGGACAGCCCTAGGGACCGAGAGCAAACCCTGCATCCATTATCTTTACTTTTCTCAGTTCTAATTTAAATAAGAAGGGAAACCAACGAAAGGAGGTGTCCCAATTTACCTTGTGAAACACCCAACACCCAGAAAAATCTCCTAAAATCCTATAAATGGAAAATCTAACATGGCCAGTTTAGCAATCAGTCCAACAATCTGCCACAATGATGTTGCAGTGCCCGAATTTGAACATCTCTGGACACAACAAACAACGCAGGGCCATTAGCAGACTAACAGAGCTTGATGATGGTGCACGGAGAAGCTGGAGGAAACAGCAGGTTTCCATAAAGCCTAAGTTGATATGTTGCAATATGAATATTAATAGTGCATGTTATTTAATAGCAAAAAACGCTGAATCAAGTGCGTGTCTCTGAGAATTCCTGCTGTCAGAGCCTGGAAAGGCTTTGACTGGGGAAATGCTTGTACCTAACAGTGCCATTGCTGGTGATTCATCCGAAATTCAGACACAGGCTGATGAGGCTGGGAGAGAATGCCTGGCAGCTCAGCCAGTGTGGCAAATAGAGGGTAAGACACAAGGTTCTCAGCTGGCGCAGTGTCTGTGGCGCTCTGTTGTTTCCAAGCCAGGTGCAGCATTACCCTGGAGGAAGGATGCGTGATCTGCCATCCTCCACTTTGGTCAACTGGAGAGAGAAAAATGCCACAAAGTGAGTTTGCTTTTGTGTTTTTTAATTAAAATCCTTGCACTCTGATGCCTTCTTTGGAACAACCAAATATGTTCTTGTTGAAAGTTGCTGCCCCAGGTCAGAGCGTGGTCAAGTGGGCGATTGAATGAACTCTAAGTGGGATGTTTCGGGTGGTCACTCCAGATCTTTCTGAAGAATCACACAAGGTGCTCTGACTTGGGACCTGTCTTTTTAGCCCCTTTGCAGTGGTTCTCAAGCCTTGCTGCCCATTGAATTCACTTGGGGATTTAAAAAAAAATACCCATGCCTGGACCCCATCCTGAACCAACTAGATATAATCTCTAGGGATGGAACTTCTGTATTTCTTAAAATATCTCTAGGTGATTCTAAATAAAAGTCAAAAGCTTGCAAACGCTGCTGTTACATTCATGACTAGCTTCTGAGTAGATGATCGTCTGCAATGAGTGATCCACAAAACTCCGAGAATTAAGCATGGACAAAATGCCCCAAAAGACCGTCACACAGTGGTAGCCTGGGACCGGCACATGGAGCACCAGAGCGTGGGCCCGTGTGGCAGCGAGGGAACGCGAGGCCAAGGTCAACGCTGGCCAGCAGGAAGGACCCCAGGGAATGACCCACAGGCGGAGCAGGGAGCCGGGACCAAAAGCAGCTCTGCAGAACATCCTGGACACAGGGCTGGGTGCATCCGGGAGCCAGCAGTGGGCATGTTTGCTTTGCCCGGTCTCTGTAGCTGTGACTACTGACACCGTCACCTCCACCGTTACCCAAAAACTAACTAAGTACAAATAAAATAGTTTTCTCCACACAGGAATTTTTGTATAGCATAAAAGATATACGAATAAAAGGAATTCCTCCCCCAGGGGAACTCACTGTTTGTATTTTGATAGTCGGGCTGTGTCTGTGCAAACGTAAATGTAGGTTTTTACACATGGTTTGGAGTTCGCCTAATTGTCTCCTTGGCAATTTCTACAAATGTATGTTTTGAATTCAAAAATGTTAAAATAGTAAAATTAAATATTTTCAGTTTCTATACTGGCTGCTAAAGGATCTTCTATAAAGACTGTGTTCACTCACTCTCCCCTGAGGAATGCTGTTTCTGCAGGCCCTGCCTGGGGCGAGAGTGAGAAGTCGCTTTAATCTTTGCTAGTGTGTGAGGCAAAAAGGGAAACTCACTGTTGTTCTCATTCGTGTTTCTTTGTCGGCAGAGCTGGGCGTCTTTCGTGTGAGTTTTGCACGTCTTTCTTGTTACCTGCCGGCTTATGTCCGCAGCTCGGTTCAGTGCTGGTGGCCGCTGTGTTGAGACCAGGTCTAAACGGGCTCCGCTGGCATCGGGGGGTGCGTGGGGGGTGGGGGGCGTCGCTGTAAGATCAGCTTCCCCGGGGTCCGTCCCGGACACAAACTACGTGTTCTGGAAGAAGACGAGAGCTTGGTGGTTGAGCACCACCCCTCCGGCGTGTTCCTTTGACTCCGCGTTGCTGTTCTCTGCGGAGTGTGGGCGCGAACACTGACACGTGCACCGTGGGCACCTGACGCCCCCCAGGCAAAACCCACAGAGCTGAGGCCTGGGTGGGAAGGTTGCAGGAGCCCTCTTAGGGGATAAGCTGAGATTTTCTCTTGCCCATGACATTCAACTCCAAAGATTCGAGGCATGATAAGATGCTGAGATGTGCCAGCCATTCTTCTTTAAGATGAAGGAGAAACATAAAATCGTATTTTTATGTGTTTATGTATTTCGGGTACTATGCGAAGCACCTAACACACAGGCACAGGGGGTGGGAGATGGGTGGCAGTTGGGGGGACGGGACGCAGGCGCTTGCAGTGAAGCTGGGAGAAGCTACGACACCGATAGTACAAGGCGGGAGAGCTGGAAGACCAGCAGGAGAGATCAAAGATCCTGCGCGTGGAAATCGATGGAGCATGGTCGTGAAAGAAGCTTCCCTCCCCCATATTCCGTGGGGTGTCTGCCTGCCTCCCTTTCACTTTCACCACCGTTCATGTGGCTTATTAAAAGATAAACAAGGGCAGGGGAACAGAAAGCACAAAGTGCACCGTGGCCACAGGTACAACTGGCTGATGCTGATAGCTCTGACCCAGGTGACCCTGCCGAGCCTGGCGCTCAGCGCGAGCTTTTCTCTGTGAGAACTGAGTGCTCCACGATGACAGTCCTGTCCTTACCTTCCGAAGATTTCATGGTTACAGTTTCAATAATTCTGATACTTTTATTCAGGGCCAGACCCTGTTCTTAGCACTTTACCTGGGTTATTGGCCCTTTTCCTTACGGCAGCAAATCTATCAAGCTGGTAAAAATTACAGTGTCCAGGTAACAGCTAAGGAGGCGGAAGGTTTCAGTTACCTGCCAAAGACCCTGGGGCTCAGGTCATTCGGTAGCCGCAGAGGCAGGTCATGCTGTTTTCCATTTCCGTACCGTGCTATTTGTAAGTATTTAAAGATCTGGGGTGGGGAGATGTGGAGCTGCAAGAAACAGAAAACCAACTTGAAACAGCCTAGAAAAGAAGAAAAAGGTCATTATCAGGGTACGAGAACCGAGGGCGGGGGTGTAACTGGGCCCAGAAAGCAGCACCTGTGACTCCACCTTCCCGAATCCCGTGCGGTCGCTGGTTTGTTGTCCAACCTGTCTGTCACCTGCTAACATGCAGACTTTTCTCCCTGGGTTGACCACTTTGACGAATCCTGGAACCAAATCCGGGAAGCTGTCCGTGACCACGTGCCAGAGGCTCTGGCTGGACCCCTGGTGGTCAGGGACCCGGCCTTGCTGGTCTACACCCGGGGTCAGCAACCTGAGCCACTTCCACCTCTCCTGCCCACACGAGAGCCCGAGCCAGACCCTGCCCTTGCCCTGCTGTCCTCGCGGTGCTGCTTTCTCCTTCTTTCCTGTGATGAGCTCCGCCAGCAAAGGAAATCGAGGCCATTCGACCAGCTTGTGGCGAGGTCCACGCTGTTCAGAAACTCTTTGCCGTAACTCACTGCCCCGACCTGACTCGTTTGTCTCTGGTCCTGTGAGCCGTGCTCCACCCCGTCCTGCGGGGCCACAGCTCCGGAAGCACGAACACAGAAGCAGCGTCCTTCTCTCTCCTTGTTAACGTACGACCAAACCACAGACAGACAGAAAACCGCAGCCCGGGTCTCATCAACCCTTCAGTTTGACGTGGATTTTTCGCAAGACGATCAGATTATCTATAACCAAAACTGAGGTCCTAGAAGTCACAGTCTATGACCAAGTCCTAATGACAAATTCTGCAGGCTACAATGAATTTCTGGGATTTGTGTCTTTTGAGGTTTTGCCTTTCCAGGGCTATTGTAATGCATGGCTACCTGGCCCTGGCCTGACACCCATCACCGGTTCCTCGTCTCTGGTGGGGCGTAGCTGCTCCCGCAGTGGGAAAGGCTCCCTCGGTGGAATCGGAGGCACCAGTCTAAACGTGTCCAGCACGGACCCCCTCTCAGCTTCCTAAAGCAGCTCTAATTTTAAGAAATTAGGTGCCCTTGAAATCTGGGTTTAAGAAAATGCTCATCCTGTAATTCCCAAGACCATCTCTTCAATTCCCTGTAGTCAGGGAACACAGATGCCACCGTCTCCACGTGGGGGCTCCTGGGATGCGTCAGCCCCAGCACACGGCTCCTCCCACCGTGGCAGCCCTGGCCCCAGAGAAGTCTCCGTGGTTTTCTCCGATTCGAGGATGACACTCCAAGAGCCATGACAGCCTGTGTCAATTGAGCCTCCTTGCCTGACTCCGTCTTTCCAACAGCTGAACGACGGGGAGCGCTTCCCTTGGCTGCATTCCTGGGTAATGATTTTATCCAAGGTGCAGCTGTGCATTGCTCTTTGGGTCCAAAATCCGAGACATTTGCCCCTAAACGTAAGCTGCACTAAACCAGACTGGCTTGCACCTGCTTCAAAGCCTGTCTCAACACAGGGAGCCATCCAAGAGAAACAGAGATGTGTCACCAAAAATATCTTTTTGAAAAAATCTTCCTGTTCTACTGGAGGCTCCTTGGGGATAGAGTAGAGGGTTCAGGCTGTGCGACACACGCTGCCCTTCCAGAACATCTTGCCCCGGGGCCCTGGCGGCAGGCAGCGCCACACAGAGTGGAGGGACCGTGGGTGCCTGTGCTGGAGGTCTGGGGCCCCGGAAGCCCCCGGCGACTCCCTGGCAGCATTGGGATGACGGTGCTCACGCCCCAAGGAAGCTGCCTTGCTGGCGTAGCGGCTGAAGTTTCTGCTTCCCAAGGCCTTTTGCTCATCAGCTTCCTTCAGTGACAAGTAGAGAAAAATGAAAATAATATTCTGAGAGGTGGCACCACAGAAAAACTGAATTTCTAATGTCACCCTGTGAATTGCATTCGTACATTTACACATCTGAAATGCTCCTGTCTTGGTGCCTTGTGGGGCGACCAACCGTCCTGGTTGGCTTAGGACTGAGGGGTCCCTGGGACGCGGGATGTTCAGTGCTGAAGGTGGGATGGATGGTTCACCCCAGGCCACGCCCAGGGTGGACAGAGCCACGGAAATGACGCAGAGGTAAACGTCGTGACGCAGACATCCTGTGTTTTAGTGTCCGTGCTGCATCAGAGAGCACCCGCCATCGTTCTTCAGGACTCCCCAGCCCTGTCCCCGTCCTCGGCCCCGATCCTAACCTTTCCACGTCGTCTTCTCCTCCTCGTCTGGATGTGCGTCAACACTCTGCGCAGTTAACTGTCGCATCCTGCGTTCCAGACCGTGCCAGAAACAGATGCAGGTCGGAGGCTGTGGCTGGAAGGGTCCAGCTGTGAAACATACACATTTATATTGACAGGAAAGTGGGGGGAGAACCCGACCTCCTTGGCTGGTCTGTGGAGTGAGCTCGGCTCTGCACACTTAGATACGAAGCCATTAGGAACAAGGAGCCGCTGGGATCACCCCGAGTCTCCCAGGAGATGTCAAGGGCGCCCCGAGTCGTGCTGGCTGCAAAGACTAGAACTCACTACGAATAAAAGTGGGAGAATTAGATTAAACTAATTCATGGGCGTGTGTCCAAAGATCATTTAAAAACACGGTAGTGATGCCACATACATGATACCCGGGTCTACACAGGCCAACAGCGTGAAAGAAACGAGAGCCGCAGCGCTGCCCACCCAGCTGCCCCCCAGGCCGGGGGTGTCACTCTTCCGGTTTGTAGGCGGGAATTCGTGCAGACTGGAAATCTGGTGTCAGCTGTTCTTTCTCCGCTTAAGTCGTGTCATAAGTAACGTCCATCAGACGTAACCCTGGCTACGTGGTGGCGCCTCGACTCTAGCGGAGAATCTCCCGTCTCGGGAAGAAAATTAAGTCTCTTTACCTGTTGGCCAGGTAACCGCCTCCTGTCTTTTCTCTCTAGTGTATGAGCTGTATTGGTCTTCATCAGTTTTTCTTAAAAGTCCTGGACTTCGTTATTATTAAAAAAGACCCTGGGGACTCTGTTACTCATATTTTTAAAATAATAATAGCAGTAACTGAAGGGGAGGCCCCTGGCAGTGACGGTGCCGCGCTGGCGAGAGCCCTGAGCCCGGCGACAGCCCCAGAGCAGAGCAGCCACCTGGCCGGCCACGTCTGTGGCTTTTGCCAACAATGTCATTGTATCTGCAAATTGCTCATGTGTGTGTCGTGCATGTTTGAAATGGCATTCTCCAGTTTGCAAAACCATAAAGCAGCAATAAACAAATGGGACTCTGGTTAAAAAATAAACAAATAAAAAAAACAAACCACTTTATAAGTATCTTGCACACCTTTGCGAGTGTTTATTAAATGGTATCATTTTGCCTTTGCTCTGCAAACTCTCGTTGTTCATCTTGACTTCCAGATGCGATCGGATCCCTGTTCCATCTACTCACCTGGGTGTATTCTTCACTGTTAATTGTTTTTAAAAAAGATCCCAGGAAAAGACCCTAATGCTGAAAAGGGAGCCAAAAGTACCATGAAGTGAAATCAACCCTAATAACAAAGGCCTCTCCTCTTTCCAAACGCTGTGCTCCTCCCGCCCTTCAGGGCAAACCGCGTCAGCCTGGACGGTGCCATTGCAACGTGCGATTTGGAGTCTCAGAACTGGGCATGAACAAGAGGCCGCCGGGCTGCCAACGGGCTGCGGGCGTTCACTGCACGGGCAGTGAGACTCGGCAAACGCCGGCCTAGCCGGGCCGCGAGCACTGGGCAGGGGCACTGGGGGCACATGGATCATGGCTCCGTGATTAAAGGAACAGACCGAGGGAACGAGCTGCTATGTAAAGGGCTTGGCTCGTATTTCTTATAATGCATCTTTTGAGTACTTTTGCCCTCATTCCTGGGAAAGAGGCTAAGTTCAAAAAAAAGAACTTTCACAAAGCTTGCTTTTAAGGAGGCCTGTAACAGGCACCAAGAATAGAAATCACACCCACGATTCAGTTTCACACACTTTCTGTCCCAAACAGCATATAAATAAATACATGATTTTTCTTTAAAGCGAGGTTGTGGCAAGTACCACAGAGGGCGCGGGTACCAGCAGTGGAAGATGGTTTGTCTCCGTCACCGTCTACCCACACGTTGCTCCTGGCAGTTTCACAGCAAAATAACAGAACTGGGGGCGAGTGTCAGTCTCTGGCCTGAGTCCCTTTAGTGGCAGAGGGAATTCTTAAGTACTGACGTGACATTTCAACAGGGCACAGAGAGACTGGATCTGCATTCCTTCTTGGAGTGGGTTTTGTTTTTTGTATTGATTCTCTTTAATCAAAAGCAGGTGTCCCCGAACCTTGCCGGCTCCACCAACGGCAGGGGGCGCGGCAGTGGCGGTGGTCCTCACGCTGACCTCAGAAGGCCGAGACGACATCTGGAAGGCCCTGTGCCACCCCCAGCCCAGGGCAGCCCGTGGCTCCTCTCACACCACCTCTCAGGTGCCGGTCACCAAAGCCAGGAACGTCACCTGTCCTGAACCCACCAGTGGCTCCCTCTGAGTGACACGTCAGCAGGAGGGGCACGAGGGGGAGACGCCCGGTGGACTTATGGGGTCTCTGCCCTCAGCGTGGATGAAAGGGGCCCGCTGCTGGCAGGAGGGTCTTTGCGACATGACTGTCGGGAAGGAACGATGGCGTCTCCACCTTTTCTCTCCCTTCGTTCTAACCGCCTGGGTTTCGGTGATCGCCGCGGTGTTTTCTGCCTGTTCTTAACTTGCCCCGTTTGGCTTCGAGTTTAGACAGGGCTGTATTTCAAGGATTCACCTTTAATTCTGTGACAGGAGAATCTGTAATCAGAGCTATCCCCCACGCCGTCTTCTAACTCTAACTCGCTTTATTTCGAAGAAGCATCAGGGCAGGGACCCGATGGCCGAGTGCATCTTTTGAGATGCTTAGACCCTTTCCCATTTCAGGCCTTAAGGATAAAAAAGTACATTAGAAAAAGTGTAAAGAATGGATCCCAAATTCTAAAAATATCAAAGATTCATTTAGAGGAGGGTAGTTCACCAAATCAAAGATTATTTTGTGGATTTCATCCTCTTTACTTGCAAGGGAGAATCTGGTTGCATTTCTCTCACTCGGGGAACTCCACGGCAGCTACCAGAGAGCAGCTCAGATGGTGCGTATAATTGCATTAGGGGTGGCACAGGTGGAGTTTATTGTCTTACCTGAGTCACCAGATTTCCTCATCCTCCCTCCTCGCCACTCCTGGTTTCTGCTGGACCCCGTACGGCGTTTCTGCAGAGGCAGGTGGATCCCTGACCGTTGGCATCAAATCCCCTGAGCAGGCAGGTGGGCTGCTCGAGGAACATGGAGATTCCTGGGCCCCATCCCAAGGGTACTAAATCCGAATCTCTAACAGCGGCTCCAAGAACCTGAATTTTTAATAAGCATCCCTGGTGATTCCTAAGACCCTGAGGTTTTGGGAGTGACTGCCACAGGATGTCATGAGAGAGTCTAGAACGGAGACTGTGGCAGGACTGCTGTTGCCTCCCCAAGGCCGGTTCTCCCCTCATTCCTCGAGTAATAGAACCCAAGTCTTGGCCGGGCATGCGACTCCCTTACCACCAAGTGTAGCAATTTGACCAGTCCAAGCCACCATGGAGGTTTAAGCAGAGTGCTGCGGGCAGCTTAAAAGACAGTTAACACATGTCTTTTCTTTCCTGCTGCTTCTTTCTTGCTGGGTCGAATCAGGACGTGATGGCTGGCACTCACGCATCCACCTAAGAAATGAGGCAAGCATCCTACTCTGTGTCTCATTTACATGATAGAGAAACAGATGTCTGTCTGGTTTCATTCTTCAGTCACTCATTATTGTGTTTTGCTTTGTTTTTAGTTGGGGGTGGAGTAGGGGAGATGTTACATGCAGCTGAACCTAATCCTAAATGAGACAGACACTAAGAGAAATCATCTTCTTTTGCCTGCCTGGTTCTAGAACCTGCCTCGTACTGAGAAGCTGACTTCTCGTGAGCAAGCGTGCACCGTGGGGAGTCAGGTGTGGAAATAGGTCCCACAGCTCTGTACCCACAGCCTTTGTAGCTCCCGGGGCACCAGGACAGGCACAGGGGCTGGTCATGTTGGGAGGGGATACTCTGCAACCGTGTGCAATTCGGCAGAATTCGTGGAAGGGTATAGTGAGGAGATTAAGAGCAGAGGCTCTAGGTGGAGTCAGACCCCCCAGGTCTGACCCTAGCCCCCCACTTATTTTTTCTGTGCCTTTCAGCAGACTGCTCAACTCCTTCAAACTGCAGTGTCCTGCACCATCAAATGAGGAGATTTACAAAACCAAGCGTACAAGGTTATTATGAGAATTAAATGCCATGTAAAAAGTCTGGCATATCAACAACAAATTCTTTCAATAAAGGATAATTATTATGATTGTTATTTTTGGAAACGATGAGAAGAGGAAAAGCGAAACATCAGGAAGTGTAGTTATGCAGTCCTGCGACCAGCTACACCACAATCCGACAGTCTTGCAGCTTGAGAGATAAACACTGCAAGGGTTTGAGGGCTGGGGAGAGGAAGAGATGTTTAAGTAGGATTTCCCTGCTGTTGCTTTGCAAAGAGAGCATCAGCACAGTTCTCTGTTTTCTCAGGGAAGAGGAGAGAGTAACGCTGCTGAGAACAGGGAAGGGTGGGCGCCAAGGAGCAGGTGGCGTTCCGGGCCCAGCACCTCCGGTCAGTTGTTGGCCGGATGATCTCAGCCCAGTCACTTAAACCCGAAGCCTCGGTTTCCCTTCTGAAGGATGGAGATGATAATATCTACGCGCAGGATACCAAGTGAACGAAGTAACCATGTTTACGTGTTTTGTAAATTATAAAGAGCGGCAGGTGTGTGTGGCTTTACTACCTAGGCAGCCTCCACGCGGCATCCCTGGGGGCAGCAGGGACGCCCTCAAGTAGATCCGCGCTGCTGGGCGCACCTGGGAACGGAAGCTCCGGCTGCTGGCACCTCCAGCTGCTGGCACCTCCGGCTGCTGGCTTTCCAGGGCTGTGAGGGCCGCACTCTTACAGGTGATCCACCGGAATGAATCGTCAAAGCATCCTGGAAAGCTTTCAGTTACGTGCCCACCTCAGTCTCTATTTAAACCCTTTCATTGCACAAAAAGAGCTTTGAAAGGACAAACATAACTGATTATTGGGGGGAGATGCAGAAATCACTTCCAATGTGGCGGAATCGGAGCTGTGCTCGTTCCAGCACAGTTTGAAGCTCTTAGATGACATCAAGGATCAAAAATGCCACCTGTCACCTCTGCCCAGCCACAAGGAGTCCTGTCCCCTCACCCCACAGTCTGATAGTTGGTACCAGACATTTTTCTCACTCATTTACTTTATGGCTTTCAGTCTGGAATTTGGGTCCAATTTTAGCAATTATTCAAAGACCATATTTCCATATTTCCTTGTTTTGGTGTGCAAGTCCCTCCCCCAAATGTATAGGAATCCAAGTGGTGAAAGGAATTTTGACTAAATGGCTCTTTCGCCAGTTGCCAGCCTCTCCCTTGGCCAGTGTGACCCCGGTGGCAGATGAGTGGGCCGTGAGTCCCAGCGACCTGTGACCCACCTTCGCTGCTCAGAAGCGTCCTCCTGAATTTATGTAGGGCTGGGCCTCTGTGTAAATCTGCCGTGGAAGTCTCCTGCGACAAACGGGGGCGATCCTTCAGCTCTGCGAGCACAGGCTTCAACTGTCTGACTTATATGGGCACCCCAGGGTTTTTATCTGCGCAAAAAAATGGGAGCCAAGCTTGCATGGTAAACAGACGGAGCTGCTGACAAGGAAAGCAAGAAATTCTTCCAATCATTCTCTCGCACTAGAGACCTGAAGAAGAGGCTGCTTTGAAAACAAACGGACAGAACTATCAAATACTCCCTTTCCCCGATCCCATGGGCTCTCGGTCAGAACACATGTGCGCGCACACACACACACACATGCACACACATGCATGCACACATGTGCACAAGAATGCACGTACACGCACACACACACACACGCATGCACACACACACACACATGCACACACATGCATGCACACACGTGCACAAGAATGCACGTACACACACACACATGCACACACATGCACACACACATGCACACACTTGCGCACACATGCATGCACGCACACACATGCACACACACGCAGACGGAATCTGGTCTCCATTCCTCACTTTCCGCATCCTCTTCCCCACGCCAAGCCCCACATTCCTTCGGTGTAGACACTATAAATACACGATGAACAAACCCCGTCCCAAATCACAAGGGTCTTTCTTTGCACGACCACAACATAAGCACTGGCCTATCATTTCGGGATTTTTATGAAGCCTCAAAGAATGTTCAGAATTCCAGTCTGGCTCAAACAGTGCCTCTCGCCGGTCGGCCTGGTTCAGATGTTGCGTTTCGGGACAACCTGGGATTTCTGGTTAGAAGAAAACATGACCCTGAAGTGTCTCAACGTGAACGGTTGCCATGTATTTCCCCTTTTCTTTTTCTTTCATCCCAGAAAAAATGTGGAAATGCTTATGTTTCCTTTAACATGAGGCAATTTGAAGTTGCTGGTAACCTGCCTGTCCCTAAGCCCAAAAGAGAAGTGGCCTTACTGTGCTGCAAGTGGGCCCTGACTTGAATTCCTCCATCAGCTGGAGTCTGGTTACACAACCACTTTACGCTTTCGCACCTGAATATCGCTGGTCTCCGTCTCCGACAGACTGACTTCCGCCCCGCTGAGAGGGTCTTTTGAGTTTTCTGGAGGAAGGGGACCCTGGGGGCTGCCCAGTCACCCGTGCTCAGGGCAGGACCACACTCAGACTGGGCCAGAGATGAGGCTCTCTCTTCCTTTTAACGTTTCCCCAGAGAAGCAGATTCCGCAACCGCCCTGGGTAAACCCTCAGCGTTTCAGAGCATTAGCGCTTTCGGAAGAGAGCTAAGCCCACCGTCACTCTGCTTGTTATCAGTGCCACTCTCTGTCCCCTGCACCCTAGAAAACACCCACGTCGAGGCCTGTCTGTGGTACCTGAGAGCTGAGTGTTTGTGTAGAGCCCCGCTAGGTACTAAATTGAAAGCCTCAATCATTAAAACGGGGTGGTCGTGGCACTTGAACTAAGAGATCGACCAAGAAAATAGAAGAGAGTGTTCAGAAATAGATTCAACTCTACACACAGGAGTTTAACGCATGATAAAAATGCATCTCAAAGCAGAGATCACCATCGTAGAGTGGTGGGGACGCCACGTGCAGGCAACAGAAGCAAAAAGAAACAAATGGAACCACATCAAACCTGAAAACTTCTGTGTGTCAAAGGACGCAATCAACAGAGTAAAAAGGCAGCCCATGTTATGGAAGAAAATATTCTCAAATCCTATATCCGATACGGGGTGC
>CM052440.1:149832865-149850053 GCA_028533085.1 Varecia variegata | reverse complement strand
CCCTCCGCTCTGGGACCCCGAGTGACAAACTATCTTTCAGTGACAGTCGTCTCCTGATCTGTTGGTCTCACCACAGCTGAATGATAGTAAAAGCCACATTTTCAAACACAGAACACGGTCACTGAGTTTGTCAACGAAGAATAAACTTACATAAGGAGAAAGGACTAACGGGACAATTGCTAAAATCACACCTGTCACAGTTTCTGCTTTACAATGCATTTGGAGAGAGGCTCATTGACTCTCACCAACTCAAACTGAAGTGCATTTAGAAACCATAAAGTTAAACTCAAAACAATCGAGTTAGTGCATAGATCCGAAGAGGGAGGAAGGCGGCCTGCCCACTCTTCACGTGGGAGATCAAAGACAAATCACCTTCATCACTGAGAGAATCTTACAGTTTTGAAGTTTCGACGCCACATGTTGTACGAGATGAGGGTGCTACAGTCGTGTTTGCTTAAATTTCTTAAAAGTCATAATTCTACCAGCTTCCTGGCAAAGGACTCAAAACATTTAGTGCTCCTTAAATGTCAGGTTTAAATTAAATTTTGACCTCGAGATTTTCCCCACATTTAATTCTTTTTGCTGGCGCAGCGGAGGCGCGGCGGTGCTGGTGTGCTGAGCTGGGCGCTAAAGCGCACGACGGGACCGAGTGTAGGTCTGGTGCCGGCGTGGACAGGTGGTGACACTGTCCCCTGCTCCTGCGGCAGACACCACTATGGATGAGAACGTTCTCAGCCAGTGACACGGATGTCTCAGAGTCCCCACACAGCTGGCTGTTCAGACTACAACGCAACTGAAGTCACAGTTTGAAATGAAATACGTTTGCCAGCCTCAGTGTGGTCTCTTTCTAGAAGATACTAGAAGATACAGGCTCCCTTTCCTTCGGACCCTGAAAACCCTGTTTCTTATGGGCGAAGAGCGGAGATGGGGTTTGGTTGAGAGCAGAGTGCGAGTGAACGATGAATTTGGCTAAGAGAGAGTCTACGCAGGTAAAATTCGAACTGAGGACACCTGGACCTTTATTTGTTCCATTTTAATACCTGGAAGGCATTTATCTAGTGAACAGGACACTAGTAGCGTACTGGAAAATTAAAATCTCATTATCTACATTTCCATTCTGAACCTCTGATAACTTGAACTCCAGTCACAGTTTGAATTTTCCACCATAAAATCATTAAGATATTTAATTATGATCTCATAGGATGAAAAGAAGATATAATATTTGGAAAAATGATAGTTCTTAAGGACTTACATAAATTCAAATTAAGGGAAGAGAATTAATATTTATTAAATGTCTATTATATGCAAATAGGACCTTATTTTTTATCTTCACAACAACCTTATGAAGTTGTCATTCCATTTTTAGATATAGGGCACTCTCACTGCCCTGGAGCAATGACAAAGAACAAGGGCACTTAAATCCACACAGTGCACACAATTTGATTTTACCTAACACTCTTAGCTTCATCTTCCATCAGGCTTGTTCCTGTGGACGTAGAGACGTTTTAACAAAGTTTACCGATTCCTCCTGTCTAATTTCCGGTGCAGCCGCGAAGCAGCCATGTAACTGCCACGCCATAGGGAGCCGGGCAGACCGGAGCAGCAAACCTCACAAAGTGAGTGTGCGTAGCACCTGCCCCGTAAAGGAGTAAGAGTTGCTAATACAGGAATAAACTAGTCGGGACTGGCTGTCAGATTTCAAGACCATAACGGGGTATGAGAATAACCTTGCACTGACTGGAAATAAAATGTAATAGGGTTGAGATGTGGTCATATTCATTCATTCATCAATCATTTATGTATTCATCCATCACTTCAGCTATACTCCAGGAGCTAATTGGGCACACAGATGTCAGCCAAGCCAGGTTTCTCACTTCATGAGACCAGCAGTAGGGGCTAACAGAGAATACCCAATTATAGGCATAAGGGAATACACTGAATACGCTTTACCTAATGAGCTTAGTTCATCTATCACAGGGAAGCGTGTACTGCTTCAGAGATCTTTCAGAGCTGGCTGGCTAGAGCTTCATACGTGCAGACTAAGTTTGCTTTGGATAAAATGCTTAGATGGCACTCAATTTTTTGGAGAGGAGATAATGTTCATGAGTCTTGAATTTTCCCCTTTTATCCATAAAGGATTACAGCACACAGGAGAAAGGAAGGGTTGCAGCATGCAAAGCTCTGTAGGATGGCATATTTCCTTATACCGTTCTGTGCTGGGATTTTGAAATCAAGGTTGTTAAGATATACATATATATATATATTTTCTTTCTTTTTGTTGCATAATGGTTCTCTTCCCCCCTCAGGATTTTCCAAACATTCCAGCCTACAAATGAGATGGTGCCAAAAATTCAAGGATCAGGTTATGGCACCAGCAGGACGTGGCTGGACTGAAATCCAAGAAGGTGTTTTACGTTTAAAAAGTGCAGTATTTAATTGTTCACTTTCTACATTTCAAGGTGAGGCTAAATGTGACCGCTCACTTGGGCTGAGTCCAGTTGCTCGAGGGGAGTGGCTGCATCTGTCCCCGTCCCAGGGCGGCGTGGTCAGGGATCGGGGTGGGGGACAATCAAAATCGGGGACTGCAGCTGCTCATGAGCAAATGTCTGCCCTTGAAAACCACCAGCAGCTTCCATTCTTGGGGGGGGGGAGGACGTTTAAAACTCTGCCTCCCTGACGTGCCGTGTGGCCCCGGCCGCTGGCAGAGGGCTCGGAACGGCAGACGGGGCCGGGAGACACATCTGGGAATGCTCAGAACAGCAGATTCTCCAGGACGGGGCCAGGATTGTTGACTTTTATGAGAATAAACTCAACCAACTAATGAAAGGAACCAACAAATTTACTGCAAAGCATAATATATACTTTACAGTACAGAATACTAATAGTTTATGTTTAAAAATCACATATGGCACAGCTTGGCTTACAAGTCGACTACAATATCTGTTCTAATACTACCACTTAGCAGGAAATATAGATTTTATGAGTGACAGTTTCTTTTGGCTGTTTTTATTTTATGGAACCACAGCTATGTTTGATGGAAATTCTCTGCGCACTGTATTTTAAACATATGGCTTTTAAAATGAAACAAATCTGACTTATAACACTTATAAAGCTTCATCAGCGAACCTTGGCTAACGCTCTCCGACCTTGCTAAGCAGAATGGCGAATGTTGGGAGCCAGTGAATGGAAAGAATGGGTGCTCGCTAAATAAAAACCTTTAAAAACAGTTTTTATTTTCTCCTCTAAGTCAGTTTCTTTAGGCTCATGAGGAAACAAAGTTATGTTGGAAGACGTCTCTCCATTTTCCCTCACAACTGCACTGATTTGCACTTCCTGGGCAAATGTATCTTCGGAGGGATGTCAAGGACAATGGCAGGATGGCAAGTTGAGCACCCAGCTGTCCCTGTCCCCAAGCAACCACGTGGCTTCATGAAGTCCACGCTTGAAGAAAACCAAAGCAACCAGTTCCTGTAACGCTATTATGATGACAATAAAGGACAGGGAAGAACCCGATGGATGAGTGGCTCAGCACTGGTCACGTTCTCCACGTGTCTTTGCCCCCGAGGGCACGGCAGGGCCTGCCACAAACCCGAAAACCACCAACATGAAATTGGCAGGCTATGCCCAAGACCAATTTTGTTTATTCCTAAGCTCAAAGTCAGGCCATCTGTAAGTATTACATTTTATACGTCCTCAATTAAACAACAATTAATTTTTGTGGAGTGTTTTTTGTCTTGTCACCAAAGATTTCTTAATTTTTTACACGTGTGCACATTAACCATAAGCCACAGGATGTTTATTCTGTCATGTGGATTTATAGGCAGACCGGAGTGAAATTAGTCCTTGTCTAAAGTTACTATGGCTATAATTTCATGACGGCTTAGCTCGAAGGCCAATAGCTAAATTTGTGTGGACAACAGATGTGTTTTAACCTTATGGCCCAAAAGGGACCAATAAATAGATTGGCTTTTTGAAATTCAAAGCCCAGGAAATGATAAAATGGATTTTGAACCAAAACCAGACTCCTGGCTAGCAATTCTTTCCTCAATAATCATTTTATCTCCTAAGAAAAGAAGATAAAATAGAGGGGTGGACCAGCCCAGATAAAACTAAACTTTAAAAATGATTTTGTTTTTTTATTTGACCATGAGAGGTGGCTTGGTGTCTGTACACCAGGAGCATGCAGATATTTAATCACTGCTCTTAAACAACAACTATAAAAGTAGGCGAGTGGAATCTCCACTAAATATCCATGCTGCCAGAAGCTGCTGAAGTGTTAGACTGCTTCCGAATATTTCTCGTGTTGGTGACGTGGTAGAAAGGGCCGAGGACTGGGGTCGGCAGTCCTGGTCTGGCTTCGCCTGGTCCAAGGACCAGCTCCAGTGACCCCATCACTCTCTTGTCTGGGGCTTGAGTCTCCTTATTTGTGAAATGCGAGGATGAGCTAGGCTAGCCTTGTTTCCTCAAATGTGTCCCAAGAAACCAGTTCTGCAGCAAGTTGACAGATAACATTGAAAAGGTTTCTGTGGCCAAATAGGTTAACAAAGCACTGGGTTAAACAAAGTTAAACATCTGTCTTTACTCCAGAATTTTTTAGAGCTTTGACTGTGCCAATTTATACCGCCTTTCCATGAGAGAAATATGGCAGCCATCATTCTCAATCTTACTCGACCATGGAGCATGTGTTCTGAGAATTATGTTGAAGGATTAGAGTTCTGGGAACACATTCTGGAAAACACTGGCTTGGATTATCACTAAGGTCCCATCTCACTCTACGATAGTGACATCTAATACCTGGCATACATTTTACAGCCACCTTTTCCAGTGCTTCTGAAGGACACCGCACAGGGCGAGCCCCACGTCACGCTGGTCCCAGACTTCACTTCAGAGCCTCCTCAAACGGTGTCCTGGGCGGCCACCACCAACTGCTTAGAGCTGGCGCCTGAGCTGGCACCTATGTGCCATCCCTGTTTTAACAGTCTGTGTGCAGATATTATTTTCTTACAAAGGAATCAACAGGAAATGCTGATTTCTAACCTCCCATTTATCCTTGCCTGTTACTGCTAAGAAGTTTCTATGTTTTTTTAATTGACAAGCTTCCATTTTACCATGGCACATAAAAATACTGGGGTTTCTCCCCACTTCGGCAAACACTCAGATGAACACATAAAGCATTGTCCAAGCCAGGAAGTTTCTGAGAGTGAAAAAGACAACCATTTATAATGACAAAAGTAAATGGTCACTGTCCCAGGCAGAGCAGGACGTGCGGTTGTCCTACTCATCGCTCACTGCAAGAGCAACCTGAAATGTCATTTTGGTTCTCGCGAGTATTTTGGCTCTCTGCACATGTGATTCACCCCCAGGAGCAGACAGAAGTACATTTCACAGTCTACGAGGGGGACAAAGTCTCCCAACCCTCTGTCACTCATTCACAAGTTCTCAACTTAACACCTGTTAGTTAAGAAAGAATAGATTCATTTTCACCAATTCTCTATGCAAGCACAAAAGTAAGTCAGCATGACCTGACAAGTCACACTTCAAAGTTACCTATATTGTGAAAATTTGTTCTGAATGCTTCCAAACCTTCAAAGCTTCGGGGGAAAGAATGGATTCCAGAGAGAGCCTGAGAATGAGAAACTGGGCACGTAGACCTGCGAGAGGTGCACATTCAGCTACTTTGTTGCTACAATTACAGCAGGTAATTACTGGCTATTGTTGCACCTTGGATTGCATTCCAGAGGGGAGGAAATGGGAGATGTTTTATTAGATGATGCTGTCAGTCCTGTGCTTTTGGAACTCACCCACTGAAACACAATGAGCACCTCCGAATTATGAAACTCGAGGGCTAAGGCCAAACAGTGGAGGGGACAGCATCTCCTCCTGGTATCTCCCACTTTGTGGCATTATGGAAACCCCCGGAAAACCGTTCCTGTCCGTGTACGGACCCCTACAAAGAGCAGCAGCTGTTTCTTTGCATTTGACAAACACTCCCACTGAATTCGACTTTTCCCTCGGCAGTGAAAGGTCTTTCCCCAGAGTCACGGAACAGGAGATTCTGTTTCCAGCGTCCTCTGGTTCATTCGTGTACCCCCAGCTTCCTGCCGTACTGGTGCTGCCACCTAATCGTGACTGGGGACACGGGGGGAGGAAACTGAATGGAAGTAGGGTGGGGACCAGGGGACATGCCCTTCTTTCTGAAGAAGGCTTAGCTTTGCACGCAAAGGGCTCCCTCTCTCCGATTCATCTCGTCTCCGCACGAGGCTTCCGTGGGTCGAGGCTGCACCAGCTGAGCTGCGTTCAGCTGCTCGGGGCAAGGAGGGCGGCTCGGGCCTCTCGGAGTCCGGGGCCTCCTCCCCCGGTGTCCCGGCTGGTGTCCAGCCTAAGGGCATTCAGTGTGGCTGGTGTAGCCTCCGAGGAACCACAGCACAAGCACCGAAAGCAGAGCGCGCACGCGGCGAGCCTGGCCCGCCCGTCAGGGTTGTGTGTACACAAACCTGTTCCCTCTCTGCTCTCCAGGCCAGGCTCTCCCAGCTGACTCCTGTTGAAGCCGCCCTCTGTCCTGAATGCTTTTCCCTTGTTCTCACTTGTATTCCTTCTAGAAGTCCACATGGAGAGGCCAGTTTACCAAGGAGAGAATTCTTTTAATTCAATAATGAAACATAAGAGGTAGAAGGAATTATACTATTAGCAGGTAGCACTCACAGGCCTTGCACCAACTATCCCAGCAAAGATAGCGAATGCCTTCATAAAAGATGTGGGTGACATTGTTACACACACACACACACACACACACACACCCCAAGCACTCCTATACACATGCCTGGATTTATCCGACATGCTCCTTGAATCAAGTTCCTGAAAGACTCTCAAACACCCTGCAAATGCTACCTTGTAACCACCTTTCTTATTCTAACCACAGAGGTAGTTCTGGAAACCATCCCTGTCCTCCTCCCAACCATTTTGAGCAAATACATACTTTTGCATTTGCAGACAAGTGAGCGGCTGTCCCAGAGAGCTGCCTCCACGGCTCCCGGAGCTGGGCGAGGCAGGAGCGGGCGGGGCCTCAGGTGTGCGAGCGAGAACAGGAAGTCGGGACTAATTGTACCTTGTTTTATTTTGCTATTTGAATAACGAATAAAATGCCACGTTTCACTCCAGTTGGTTTCTCAGAGCAAATTTCATTTCTGACAAAGGAAATTTCTCAGGCTGACATTGCATTCTACCAGAGTTTTTTAAAATGTAAAGTTAATGTTATGACCTGATTCAAGTCTTTAAATCTTTTTCTTCAAAAATTACAGATTTTGGCCGGGCACGGTGGCTCACGCCTGTAATCCTAGCACTCTGGGAGGCCGAGGTGGGTGGATCGTTTGAGCTCAGGAGTTCAAGACCAGCTTGAGCAAAAGCGAGACCCCGTCTCTACTAAAAATAGAAAGAAATTATCTGGCCAACTAAAATATATATAGAAAAAATTGGCTGGGTATGGTGGCGCATGCCTGTAGTCCCAGCTACTCGGGAGGCTGAGGCAGGAGGATCGCTTGAGCCCAGGAGTTTGAGGTTACTGTAGGCTAGGCTGATGCCACGGCACTCACTCTAGCCCGGGCAACAAAGTGAGACTCTGTCTCAAAAAAAAAAAAATACAGATTTTGTTATGTCATGATGAAACTGTTCTTCTTACAGTCACAATTACAGCCCTACTTTACCTGGCTACATCCCATCATTCCGTGCCTGTATCCCGCAGGCCCCAAAGCTGCCGTGGATCTCACAATGCACAACTTGTACAAATCGGCTGCAGAGGCACTTACAGACTTGGTAACAGAAGAAAAAATACACATATCCACCCCCCTCCAAAAAACCCCTCTCAACACTACAGCTATTCTGTGGTGCTGCGGGGAGGGAGGTTAGGGAAAAAGGCTTTAGCATAAGATATGTACTAGTTACAGGAAATTATAATAGTTCACCTGCTTGCAGAGCAAATAAAAATGTGTATTTTGTATTTAAAAATGTCACTGATGATAACGGCTACATGGGTTTGCTGTGCAGGAAAAGAAGAGCAAAAGCTGTCTTGGGGATCAGGATTCTCACTCTCAGAGCCCCACATGTGTGGTTCAGAACAGCTGGGTAATTCGCTCTCGCCTCAGCCTCATCTGTCCCCGGGGCTCCTGAGAACCTCTGTGATAAGGAAGAGTGGTCATAGCTCCCGAGTCTGTGACACTGTGAGAAAGCCCTTCGTCCCCACCGTATCGTTCCGGCAATGTGTAGATGCTGGAGAAATAAAAAACATTACTCTGTATCAGGAAAAGGCAGAGCGGTCCACGCCACAGGCAAATGCCGTTTGCACACACGGCTTCTCCCAGCTCTTCTGGGCAGCAGGGACTGCGGTGGCCCTGTGGCAGTCAGGGCTGCACTGGTCCCCTGGTTACTGGGTTGTTTGAAGCTGGGCTGAAACACAGTTGCTGCGGACTGTCAGGTCAATTTTGAAGGATCTAAAAAATTCCCTGAGGCTAAATTCTTATGGCTAAAATTATTCCATATATTCAAAGTTGGAAGAGATTGGAATGAGTTGGTTAGTTCCCTGTCACTAGATGTACTGAAGATAGAAGAACAATTAGCAAGGATATTATAGAAAAAAGTCTGGATAATTGCTTAAGAGACTATGATGATTGGTCCTATAATTTTTCTTTTCTTTTAGCAAGCATGACAACCGGTGACTGAAAGTGGGACTAAACATCTAATGCCTGGTGTGCTGAACACTAACGAATGGCATAATCCTCTTAATTATGATGCATTTACTAGATTAGCCTAATTTAATCAAGATAACTCTCAAGATTTCCAGGGGCTTTTTAATTAGAATGGTTTATTGGAGATACATTAGCTGTAAAATGGAACACAAAAAATTCAGCACAAAAAATACTGTGATGTTTCCCTGTCTGCAAATAGTTTGCATCACAACATATATTTTAAATGACTATCTCGTGCTTTGTACAAAAACCTGAATCAACATGGGACATGAGAACATTTCCTCTAATAGAAAAGCTTTATAAACTTGATCATATTCATTAGTAACTTACTAACTTATCAAGTTTCCAAGTTTTCTTCCTGAGGTTCAAGCTTCAGGTTTATTTCATTGCTGTAGCACTTCTACCTTTAAAATGTTTGTGTTAGGAAATCACATGCTAAATTCAAATCCAATAGGGTGTAATTTAATTTCCAAAGGCTCATTTGAGAGCTTTAAAGAGTTTTTTTAAATGATGTTATTTAAACAATAGTTTTCATTAAATTTATTTTGCACATGAACATATTTTGATAGTTTCCTGACTATCCTACCCTTTCTTCCAATTTTCAATATCCTTTCTGACTTTTCAACATTCTTCTTGGAGAAGAATAAAATAATTACCTGAAGAGTAAAGAAAAGTCATGAATTCTGCTTGGGATTGGCACGCTCATGAAAATATCTGTTGGGACAGATAAGTGCTTTGCCCAAGGAACTGCCTGCTATGCCACACTCTGTGTGAGGGTCCGCAGGCTACCCCTGCCCCTCGGCACTCTGACCCTCAGCCCCAGCCTCCAGAGGGGTGGAGCGTTGACTAGGCGTCTGCCCGTCAGGTGTTGTCTATTCTCAGTACTGAGAAGTTAAAAAAAAGGGAAAACCAGCCCCTTAGCTTGTTGTGCACAATCACTATTTTTAGCAATTCACTTTTGTTCAAAAGCAACTCTTCCGAATGAGATACAAAATTTGTAGTTTGGCTCAAGTGTACGTGATATGCCAATTTTCCTAGTCAGGATCTTCCATTTTTCTAATTTACCCTCCTGTCACTGAGGAGGGAAGTAGAAATTCCTCCCTCTCCCCCACCTCTTCTTCCTGTAAAGCGGCATTATGATTTCCAAGTGACTAAGAACTAAAGTACTTAATTCCTCTGAAATTCCAGTGGGATTAGAAAAATATTTTCTGGCCAGTGACTAAAGAGTTAACCTTGGGGAAAAAATACATTGTTCCACCCCAGGAGATTCCGGTTTAATTGGTCTGAAGCAGGCTGGCTTTTTTTTCCTAGTTGATGCATGGTGATTGTACAAATTTCTGGGGTGCATGTGGTATTTTGGTGCATGCTTGCAATGTGGTGATCTAATCAGGGTAATTGGGATGTCCATCACCTCAAACATTTATCATTTCTTTGTGTTGGGAACATTCCAAATCTTAAAGGGGAAAAAAAAGTCAACCTTGGACGTTACAAAGAAAACGTTAAATCTGTTGCCAGGTCATTTACTGCAATGTTAAAAGCTAGAAGAATGAGTTTGCCCAACACTCTGGAGCCCAATAACGCAATTGTAACTAGTACACTAAGGAGACGGAACAGTCTTCTAACACTGCTTTGGAAGTGATTTATTGATCCCTGTGCAATAATTCTTCAGCGATTCATATAACCAAAATTTATAGATTTATTCCTAACTTCAGGAAAAATTGACTTCATTCTTGAACCCTTTGCCACCTTGTATCAATCTTTGAATTACAATTAGCTAAGCTAAATCAGGATCCTGAAAAGGCATTTCCACCCCCAATGTGGGTAAGATCTGATTTTCCAAAGTTTGGATTGTATCACTTAATCTTTAGAAAGCCACTTGTAAGTACAGTTAGCAAATAGTATCATTGCTGTACATATTTTACATAAAGGAGGAAAGAAAGGGGTGTTGAGAACAGCTGCTGCGCTGTGTAACACTGTTGCACAAGGTGGTGCCTGGGGTGTGTGGGGTTCTCGGTGGAGGCGGTGCCAGGAATGGGCACTGGGAGCCATGGGAACATCCAGGAGGAAAATGAATATATTTGAAATACACTCATAATATTGAAAATTGCTGTAACTAACATGGGCATATAAATTGGCAGAATCTTTTAAGAAGAGAATTTGGCAACATTAACATTTAGAATACATGTGCATTTGGCCTAGCAGTTTCGTTTCTAGAAAGTTGTGCTTTGATAGAGTCACACCAGGACACAAAGACATGGGAAAGACAAGCATGTTCTCGCTCGTTTCAGCACTTTTTAAAAAATGTAACAGAGGCCGGGCGCAGTGGCTCACGCCTGTAATCCTAGCACTCTGGGAGGCTGAGGCGGGTGGATCGCTCAAGGTCAGGAGTTCGAGACCAGCCTGAGCAAGAGTGAGACCCCCGTCTCTACTAAACATAGAAAGAAATGATCTGGCCAACTAAATACATATAGAAAAAATTAGCCGGGCATGGTGGTGGGTGCCTGTAGTCCCAGCTACTCGGGAGGCTGAGGCAGGAGGATCGCTTGAGCCCAGGAGTTGGAGGTTGCTGTGAGCTAGGCTGACACCACGGCACTCACTCTAGCCCGGGAGACAGAGTGAGACTCTGTCTCAAAAAAAAAAAAAAAAAGTAACAGGGAAACATTCAACTTGCCCCAAATGTCTGTCACAGAGGAAATGGCAATTCAATCATGTCATCCCACACACTGAAATACTACACAGCCTTTAAAAACCCTGTTAGACGAAGCTGTCAAAAAGTCGTTCAGCAAAACCACAATGGCATAGAACAGAACAGTCGACTCCTGGAGTCTTGTTACAAGAAACCTGTAACTTAAGTTATCTTGAGAGGAGGATGGGGAGGAGGCTGGGGGAAGTTAGAGAAGAACTTTAACTTTTCATTTTGGAGATTTTTGCATGTTGTTTTTTTTTTACTGTAAGCAAATACAAATATCACTTTATATATTTTAAGCCTTATTAAAATATCCAAAAAGAAATGTAAAGAAAAGCATAATAATATTAGAATACCCAATCTATAGTGCATTTTAAAAAATGAAGAGAAATATACACTGTTTAGGACAATTATGTTCTATTAAAAGAGACTTGCATTATCATTTCATCATTCATATTCTATTGCAGTCTTTTAAATCCGTATTTTATTTGGACCTTCCTCATAAGGTTGTCATGGCGATGAAACAAGGTAACGCAGGTCTAACCTTTGGTGTGGGGCTTGATGCATTTCACTCAACAAGGTGTGCCGGCTGTCACAATCCCACACCATGGCAAGGGAAGAGTCCACAGTGGAGGTGCCCAAAGCAAATTGAGAAAATAAGTCTCTGATTTTGAAAGTATGTAACTAGATATTAGTTTTCTACATTGGTTCCTATTTGAAAGCACTTCCTCTAGACCTGGATTATATATTAATGAGTTTACAATACTTGCCTCTGTCTATTAAGCTAACCACTACTGTGAGGGCCACTGTATGCTTTCTAAAAACATGAGCACAATAAGAATTAAACCAAATCTGATTAAGGAAAACAAATGTTAGCATATTGCTGTATACACTTCCGTATGCAGTCCTAAAACTAAAACTAGGTGGACTGATGCAAAGAGATGCTGAAAGCAATTCACACCAGCCAGGGATTATCTCATCTTGTTCAGACGGGAGGCGAGGAATCGCGCACTGAATCACAAACCAGCGCATGTGGAATGTGACGTGCTGGGGTGGTATTCTGTTGTGTTTCCTTAACGACCAAGCAACAGCTTTCAGGAAAGTTCTTGGCTCTGGGGAGTCAATGTCCCAAGAACAGGATGCCTTTTACCCATGAAGTGATTCTCAGAGAAGTCAGAGGAATCTGAGCTCCGTCCCCCAAGCAGACGTTGAGCTGGATCTGCAAAGTCTCGTTGGGAGAAGGAGGCGGCTAACGAGGGAACACAAGGAAGACTGCGCGGGCGAAGAGGACAAGGGTGTCTGCTCACAGGCAGCTTGTAGTCCAGGGAAGCTGGAGAGATAATAAGAATTTAAACTGCCACATAAATAAAGTAATACTGGATAGGCCAACGCCATGAAGAAAACAAAACAGAGTTACTGGAGCTCCGCGAGGCGAGGGAGGCTGGTGGTGGCCCATGGTGAGGTTATTTCATGCTGAAGCAACAGAGCTTTGCACCAAGTCTGTGTAAGAACAAAGACATCAGCACACGGGAAGAACATTCATGAAGCCCGTGGAAGCAGACGTGTGGTGCAGAAGTGCTCACACGGAGTCCCTGATAACGAGCCACACGCCCCCCGTCCCCAAAGAGGCTGCCCACCCTCGGGTGCATTAGGTCTAACGGGCCAGGCTCCTGTGACCTCCCAGGCCAATAGCGCTCACACTCCCTCCCGAGAGCACTGTCTCACTCACTGACACCCACAGGGACCACAAAAGCTTTCACTCATGACTTAACACAGGATTTGAGTTTATCTCCACAGCGACACGGCCCACGGTCCCCCTCCCCTGCGCCACCGGTTTCTACTTCTTCTCGCTCAAGCTATAAAACAGCTGTTTCTAATGAACATGGACAGATTCGAACGCGGAAGCTGCTGTGACATGATGAAGCTCTCCCTGGTGTCTCTCGCAGACTGCCCGGCCTTCCTCGTCCAACGCCGGGAGGGCTCTGGGGAGGGGGAAAAGCAGAAGAAAATCGCTCGTGGCATTGTCAGGTGACACCAGCTCTGGGCTTCCTGAGTACATTGGCTCCCATGAGACGCAGACAAACCAGACAGCAGGGACAGCTCAGGTCGGTGAGTCGCCATCAGCACCCTGCACAGCCCCGAGAGCTGCCTAGGTGCCCTGGAAGGAGATGGGGACAGCAGGAAGGACCTGGCCCTGTTCCAGGAATGCACGCTGGGTGCGCAAGGGAAACCTGGCATTCTTTTATTTTGCTAATAAATGTTAAATGCATAGGAGTTTTTCAACTTGCGGCACATTGTAATGCAGCGATTACTTAAAAGCAGCTCTGAGAAACTGCCAGGCCTTCCTTTGCAACAGTTTCTCTGCACCTGCCGCCCCTTGTCTAAGCAGTTGTGTTACACGTAGGCTTGTTATTGGGGCCTGCTGTTACGATTGGTCTTCCTAGAAGCCTTAGAAATATCTTTTTATTTAAATATTTTAATAATTAATCTTGATCTATGAAGAAATAAAACAAACAAGAAAAACATATTCCATTGTAGTAAGTGAGCGAGAGAATCATCAGCCTAACCTTTCTGAAGAGCTTCACTAAACCAACCAGATCCTTTGCAAATCTTAAATTTTTATTTTCTTATCTTTACATTTTTCTCGGGGCTTCTCCTAGGTGTCAAAGGCTCCTGAAATGTCTGATCCATGTCATATTTGATACTTCATGTAGCGCCCTTGAAACGGGGTGAAGAAGAGAAAAGAAGTGATACTATTTATTCTTTTGAGTGGTGGACTTTTCAATTTTGTTTTTTCTTCCCCAAACTACCTTTGCTACGCAGGTTGAGAGGACAGGCTGTGTTTTCATATTTGTGCATACATACTGGTTTTATGTGCTATTAGCATAAATACCTTAAAATTGTTGGTAGTTTTTGATGACTGAGGTCTCATTATATTTATACCATTGTGTGGAGAAGCTATCAGTATTTTAAAATTATATTGTTGCCAGAAAAGTATAAAGAGAGGTTATGTGTCATAGGAGCTAAATTCTTGAATGATAAAAGAGACCTGGATAGACAGTATCCGGAGCTTCTAAGACTTTATAATGCAAGACATCACAGCTAAGATACTATTTATTTTGTGGCAAAGAGAAACAGGCTGTTTCTATAATCATTGCTCAGAGCCACAGAAATTCATCTCATGCCACTGACGCGAGGGGAACCCAGAGCCTTGCGCTGTGTGTTGGCCGCGGGCCAGGTCTTCATCCATCCTTGGATGCCGCCTCTGCACCATTCACGGCTGACACCTGGAGACCACTTTCCCTGCATTTCATTTCAGGGTTAGGACTGGTGCTGGAGAGAGGAATGTTTCGGGGGTGGTGGTGAAGCTGTGAACAGGGACCGGAGGACGCTATCTCCACATTACAGAGCTGTGTCCTCCCCACGTGTTTGTCAAGGTTTGGCAACGAAGCCCCGGGCTTGCCCCTCTCTGGGACTGGAGTCCTGCTGTGGACGCAGATTGCTGGTGGCCCCTGAGTCACCTGCTCTGGCAGCAAAGGGAATTCACCATCAATATTCTAGTCGGTGGGTTCTGACTTAGGACAATCCCACCTCCCGGCTGTCCTCAGAGGAGCACCTTGGGAGCGAGGTACAGGAAGGGGAGTGGGGCCGTAGCAGCCGGCAGGGGACCCTGGCCCTTCCTGCTCGTGGGAAAGTGAGCTGCCTGCGTCAGGAGGAGCCTGCGCATGGCCTGGGATCTGCTTAGGTGAAGCGACACGCTGCCGTCCCCTGAACCGCAGCCAGGAGGCCACTTTGTCACCTGGGGATGAAGTTGGCTTCTCGCCCCAGTTTCTTCTCAGAAGAGCAAACAGCATGCAAGGCTCAGCGTCCCTGTGAGGTCGTCCCCTAGTTTTTAATAATTCCTTGTATTTACTTAGTGCCTTTCTCCTCTCCCACGGGCCAACTCCAGGGGTTTTCCATATGCTACTTCAATCACCCGCACTGCAGCCTGCGCCTGAGCTGGTTGGAGCACGGCCCTGATGGGGCCAAGGTCAGCATCCGGCCTCCCACCAGCCCCTGCGCTGAGCAAATCTCTTCCGTGGCCTCACTCTGCACAGCTCCTTTAAAAAGTTCATAGGGCGCCACAAAACCCACAAACAGTTGTAACAATGACGACGACAGCTGCCGTGCAGTGGGTGCTCAGTCTGTGCCGGTGTTTTCTAACTGGTCACAGCACTCGGTCAGTGCAGGCCTCCCCCAGACTCCGCCAGAGCACGACGATTCTCAGGCTCACTTTAAAGAAGAGGAAACTGAGGCCCAGGGAATTTAAGCAACTGGTCCCAGGTCACACGGGACACGGTGCAGCAGGGATTTCAGCCCCGTCCGTCAGCTTAACGGGAATGAACTGCCTCCCCGTAAGGGACCCGCGGGGCACAGCTCAGGCCACAGACACCTGATCATGTGGGTACTCTGAGCACAAGGTACAGACGCAGAGGCGGGGCGGGAGCTGAGGGAGGGACCCTGTTAGCACGTGCGGGCACTGCTGGCCCTACGCGGTGGGTGTGCCGCACGCGTCACTGCGGGTGCAGCCGAGTTTCATCTTCACGAGAGCGCAGGGAGGCGCCCTTGCCTCTGTTTCACAGATGGGGACACTGAGGCGGAGCAATGTGAATACTGATATTCAGTGGAAGATCCAGAATTAGAAGTCTACTCCCAAGCCTATGTTACTTTCACATGACTTCAGACGACACTCCCACCGTGCGCTTCCTGTAAGGAAAACCGGAGATGAGAAAGGGACAGAGATGTGAGGAGGAAGGGCGCTGCCACCAGGGACACTGTCCGGGATCAGAGCCACGTTGTGGACTCCCACTCGCCGCGTCTTCCCACATCGCCGCGCGGCTCTGTGGCCCCACTGCGCACCACACTCAGACCCTCAGGGCACAGACGCCGAGCTGGGAGAGGAGACAAGAGGAGGTCGCTTGTCCGTCAAGTAGGGGGGCCACAGCCCGCCTTATCTGTCTGCTGGGTGAATTCAGGGATGCAGCCTGCCTGCGCCCTTGGGACAAGGTAGCAACATCCAATGAGCTCCTGTCACTTGAAGCAAATGGAACTAATGACTTAACCATTTCCCTCCCTGGAGGCACCAAATGGTTTTGCAAGAACCTGGCCTCCCGAAGGCACGAAGGCACGGGGTGGAGGCAGGCACGGCTAGGCCAGACCCTCTCCTCCCTGAACGAACCCACGCAGTCACTGCGCCTCGCTGAGCTCCAGTTTCCAGTCAGGAAGTCAGGGCATTAACAGTGCTTATGTCAGGGGATTATTGGCTTAAATATTAACAGTGCTTATGTCAGGGGATCGTCAGATTAAAGGAGAAAATGAATATGAAGAGGCTCCGACCAGAGCCCAGGAAGGGTTGTTATTGCTCGGACAGTGGGGACCTCCAGGAGGCACTGACATGCAGAGCTGGGCTCACGGGCCAGGCTTGGCTGGGTCACCTGCAGTCTGCACAGGGGAGTGCACGGTGGTGTCACTGGGCTGCTTTGGACGCTCAACCAGCCCGCTTCCCTGCACGTGCTCGTCGGCGGAGGGGAACTTTGCTTTTCCATGCTTCCCTGCACGTGCTCCTGGGCAAAGGGGAATCTTGCTTTTCCATGCTTCCCTGCACGTGCTCCTGGGCAAAGGGGAATCTTGCTTTTCCATGCTTCCCTGCACGTGCTCCTGGGCAAAGGGGAATCTTGCTTTTCCATGCTTCCCTGCAAGTGCTCCTGGGCAAAGGGGAATCTTG
>CM052440.1:149812750-149832365 GCA_028533085.1 Varecia variegata | reverse complement strand
ACTCCCTGATTCCTGCTAAATACAGCATGAACTTGCACTCGCTGGGTGAGAATGATTTCAAGAATCGGTGTTGAGTTAAAGAGGGGTCGGCAGAGAATAGAATATTTCTATTGTGTTCGTTTTTCACAAGACTCAGCACCTAGGGAATTGGAAAACTTGGTGTCAAAGTATCAGAGTTTACATTATTATTGTGTTTTGATCAATACCAATAATTTAAAACAGTGGGAAGTATTTTAAGCACTACAGTCCCTAAATCCATAAATTGGTGAGCACTCTGTTAATTGGTTGCTTTTCAAAATAATAATTAAAATATAGAAAGTAGATTAAAATCCTTGAGGTCTGTACTACTTTAATCTTCATTTTTTAAAACCATTCAATACTGAATGGTATTGAAATTCTGTACTGAATTTCTTCATTATTTAAAATGGAAGAAAGCAAGATGTGAACTTGTAGCTCTTTCGAGAACTGACAAAAAGAATTTAGTTTTAAAAGTAACTGTTACTAATGACTAAAAGCAGGCACCTTTCCTTTTAATAAAATGACCCTCAACACTCTTCTTGGAGGCAAACGTTGTCAGGCTCCTCAAGGGACCTTGTCCTCTAATAACAGCAAAATTCTATATGTCACAATGATTAAACTTATGTGGCACTTATAAAATGCACACACGCGCACACACACACACACACATACACAGATACGTAATCATTCAAACTTTGCCAGAAGCCTAAGACTGGCGTCCCCCCAAACTGAGACCCAGAGAGGGAAGAGGGACTTGCGGACGGTCTCGCCCCAGGGCCCAGGTTCTGAGCCACCACCTGGCACTTACAGGTATATCAAGGTGCTACCTGAGCGAAAAATGAATGACAAAAAGATTTTTAGCATTTCACTAATGAGGCAGCAATATTACTCATGGGTGGGCTTGAGGCAAAATTCTTGAAGCAGTTTAGAAATACAATGAAGGAAACTTAAACTTCCATAAAAAAACTATCTGCTAATGACGATCGGATTTGTCTCCAAATTCAAGTTCAGACAGAGCACCTTTCCACGCAGGGCTTCATTCACTCGCAGGATTGCTGGACATGGGGTGCATTTTTGAGTGTGCTGCTTCTATAATACAGATGCTAAAGGAGATCACAGTAGATTTAAGTAAGAGCCTATCACCTTAATTCAACCAACATTTATGTAGAGCGAGAAGCGTCTCTACAAAAAATAGAAAAATTAGCTCGGCATGGTGGCACACGCCTGTAGTCTCAGTTACCCAGGAGGCTGAGGCAGGAGGATCGCTTGAGCCCAGGAGTTGGAGGTTGCAGTGAGGTATGATGATGCCACTGTTCTCTACCTGGGGTGACAGAGCAAGACTCAGTGTCAAAAAAGACAAAAAAGAGCACTCCAGACAGAAGGAGCGTGCAGAGGCCCTGACGGGGACGGCCAGTTGTGCCCGAGCAGCAGGGGGACGTCAGGTGACTGGGGCATCCCAGGGCAGGGGCAGCTCAGAAGGTCGCACCTCAGCCCCGTTAGGTGGGACATGGGGCCTCGTGGTCACTGGTGGCAGTTTGGCCTGGATCCTAAATAAAATCACAAATCATGGAGGATCTCAACTGACTTGTATTTTTAAACTGTTGCTTTGGCTTAAAACTGGGGAGACCAGCTGGAAGCCGTTCGCAGCAGGACAGAGGAGAAACGATGCTTCAGGAAGGTACAGCGGTAAGTGGGAGAGAGAGTCAGGGTCAAGGTAGAGTCCGGAGGTGGATCTGGAAGCCGAGGTGGTCAGACAGGAGGGTGAGGGGACGGAAGGGACGGAAGGGACCGGGCGTGACTGTGGATTCAGCTCTACCCTGCGTGGCCCACCCTGCCAGTCTCTGCAGCGGGCAGCCTGGAGAGGATCGGACTGGGGGACAGGGACTGAGGGTCTCTTTTGAGTGAGCTAAGTTGGGATCTGTTTGCAGAGCAGGCAGATGTGTCCGGTCAGTCACAGACATTCACATGCAGGGCGCAGAGCGGGGAGACTGTTGGGGACCAGCAGGGTGTCGATGGCAGCTGAAGCCGTGGGACTGGCCGTGCCACCGGAGAGACCAACCAGGGAGAAAGGTGACAAGGAAGGGCAGGGCCTGATCGGAGCCTGGGACACCCCCACATGTGGCGTCACATGAGGAGTTGCCAGCAAAGGAGGTTAAGGAGGACGAGCCCGGGTCAGAGAGGAGCCCGGCACAGAGGTGCAGGTGAGGCAGGAGAAATCGTTTCCGGAGGAGGGGTTCACACCGTGTGATCCAGCCAGAGGAGCGCGAGGAGGGAGCCCTGGATTCGCAGCATCGGACCTTGTGGGTGATTTGAGGGGCTCGAGGGGCCTGGAGAGGAACAAAGACCACAGAACACGGGGTGAGGACAGTTGTGAAATACGGAGTGTAGCAGCAGGTATTTAATGATAGGTACTTCTGGGGACGTTCTGCTTCACCACGGCAGAGACACGGCCGGTGTCTGGGAGGAGCGTGGGGTCGAGAAAGGTGGTTTTGTGCGGTTTGTGTGTCAGGCAGGGGCTGCTAGAGCACGTTTGTACACGATGACAGTGGTGCAGGAGAGAAAAATAGATGCTGCGGGAGGGAGGGGGCTGTGGAGTCTCTAGAAAGGAGAAAGGCGCAGAACCTGCCCACGTGTACCCCGGTGGGGGCCCTCGAGGACTCGCTGGCAAAGACGTTCTGGAGAATTTCCTGCATAGACAGGGAAGATCAGTGTGAACACGTGGAATCAGTACAGGCGTCCCGCGTTTCCCGCTGCCTCCCCAGGACTGGAAAATGGATCTCAGACCCCGTAGCTTTACGGCTCCAGAGGGGGCGGGATGGGCCCGCAATGCGGGGGAAGGAAGCTGGATTCCACCGACCCTGTGGCCAGGGCACATGGGGGCCAGGTGGAGGGGAGGGCAGGGCACCACAGGGGACGAGCATGACGCGGTTGGCATGTCCTGTTGACACACGTTCTCAGTGCCACGAGTCGGCAGGTAAAATGTGCACCCCTGGAAGTGACATTAGCAGTAGCTGTGACGGGTATAATCGCTCCAGCTGACCCCAGGGGCCGACGCCAGGACCCCTGCCGTGCCTCTCTTCTCCTGTGCCGGATTTGGAGAAGCCAGAGGATTTAGGCATAGCTCTGGCCATTCTTCACAACATTCTTTTTTTTTTTTTTTTTTTTTTGAGACAGAGTCTCACTCTGTTACCCGGGCTAGAGTGAGTGCCGTGGCGTCAGCCTAGCTCACAGCAACCTCAAACTCCTGGGCTCAAGCAATCCTCCTGCCTCAGCCTCCCGAGTAGCTGGGACTACAGGCATGCGCCACCATGCCCGGCTAATTTTTTCTATATATATTTTTAGTTGGCCAGATAATTTCTTTCTATTTTTAGTAGTGACGGGGTCTCGCTCTTGCTCAGGCTGGTCTTGAACTCCTGAGCTCAAATAGTCCGCCCGCCTCGGCCTCCCAAGTGCTAGGATTACAGGCGTGAGCCACCGCGCCTGGCCAAATTCACTCTTAAATATCAAAAGGTAAAGCAGCTACAGAAGGATAAATTTCATGACTCAGTTCAGTAAAGTCACTTAGGGATTTAAAACATATATATGTATATGTGTTTTTTAATAGTTGATATCTACCTTTATGAAGACTTCCTATTTCCTGAGGCTGAAGCTATATGATTTACATCTAGTTTTTTGCCACTTGGAAATATATATATTTTTAAATTAAGGATCAGATAGACAAAAATAAAAATAATTGGAACATAGTGTTTTCATGAATGTGGGGAAATGGATGTTTTGCTATATTGCAATTTTATACATCTTTCTGGGCAGATGCAAAAAAAAGAAAATAATAAATATATCCAGTAATAATGGAATGATAAAATTATGGTAAATCCACACAAATCTGGATTTATGATTTAGAAAATCATAAACTACATGTTTATTTATTGACATGGGAAGGTGTTTCACAGCGTATTAAGTGTGAGGGGGAGGCAATAATTGAACAGAATACAGAGCATTGTCTGACTTTTAAAAATATATTTATTATCTACGTACACATGGATAAACTTAGAAATGATATACTCCAAAATATCTGAATTGCAGTATTCCAGATGACTTTTCTCTTTAATTCTTGCTTTTGTGTATTTTCTAGATCTTTTCTTAAAAGAAAGTTTTAAATGGGGTAAGTTTTAAAAACGGAAAGGGAGCTCCTTTTAAAGTCAGGACAGGAGGCGTGCGTGACACTGCCCTGGTGCCCCTGCCAGCGAGTGGGGCCAGATCGGTGGCCTGCGATCCCTTCCCTCTGTGTGCAGGAGTTGAGGATTTAGGAAAACAGGGCGAGTTAAGATTTAGGCAGGTAAATACTAGATGAGCAGATGATGGTAATTGCAAGGACTAGAACATGCAACTCTTTCAGACTGGAGCCTCCATCAGAATCTGAAAGTGATGGCTGATAAATGGAAGGAGAATGTTAACCTGAGACCGGGTGTTTTCTCCTGCGGGGCAGGTGCAAGGTGGATGGCTGGCGGGAGGACAGGGTGGGGGTGGGAAGAACTGCCCCGAGGAGGGAGGGAGCCGCTGCAGAGGGGAGATTTGATCTGCCGCCCCTGCAAGAGCTGCTCTGACACCTGAGCCACAAGGTGACATTGAGATTTCACAAGGGTTGGACAGGTGTGCGAAAACCAGCAAACGTGTTCTTATTCGGGGACAACAACCTTTTTGGCCCTTTTCCTTTCTCTGAAAATCAGCTAGAAAAATGCAGCAAGAATGGCTTTCTAAATGGAGGTTGTCGGAGGATTGTTCTATGTGTGTGATGATTTCAATGTTTGGAATCAGGTGGAAAATAGCGATTTCTCTCCCCAGTTTTTGGCCACTCTGAGAGTGTCTGTGATCACTTCCATATGGCTTTTGCCACCCCTCCCCTTCTCCCGAACTCTTTTATGACTCCAATAAAATGGTCTCTCAGGTGACCTTGACCTTCTGATGGCCGAGTCTTCCCTGGTGTCCCGGCTCGGCTCTCCCTGCCCTCATCACAGTTAAAGGTTTCCTTGTCTGCAACCTACTTTTGAGGGTTTGTTGTTTGTTTTGCTCAGTTTTCCCCCCTCCTCCCCCAGTTAACCCTGCACAGTGAATCTCCCCAGCCCCACACTTGATGCCGCGACAACCATGTCCAAAAGCAGAGGCCCCGAGTTCCAGACCCCGCACGAGCGTCGGGCCCGGCCTCCCACCCTCTAGGCGTGCAGCCTCCCCTGTCCCATGCGGGCCTCGCCGTCCCCGGCTCCGCTCGCTCACCCAGCACACGCGAAAGGCCCGAGGAAGATGGGCGTGCGCGGCACAGGAGGGTCACGTGGTAGGAGGGAAGGTCACGGACCTTCCTGTCACCACTGCTTCAGGTCATGTGACCTCACGCGAATTACGTAACCTCTTGGTTCCTCGGTCTTCTCATCTGTAAATTGGAGCTCACTTCCTGCCAAGGTTCACTATTATAGTAACTATATGAAGTAGAGCACCTAGCAGACAAATAGGGTGGTTGAAAGTTGGTGGTTCGCTTCCTAAGCCCACGTGAATTCTCAGGGAACTAACGATTTCCTGGCGGGTGTGACACTATAGGTGACGTGAGTGGATCGACGGGAGCACTGGGAGTTCAGCGAAGAAAGAGCACAGAGCGACGCCTGGCTGATCTTGAAGGACAGGACGTGAGGAGGGACTGGAGGCCGAGGCAGGAGGGTCCCTTGAGCTCAGGAGTTCAAGACCAGCCTGCGCAAGAGCGAGACCCTGTCTCTACCAAAAACAGAAAAATTAGCTGGGCATGGTGGTGCATGCCTGTAGTCCCAGCTACTGGGGAAGCTGAGGCAGGAGGATCGCTTGAGCCCAGCAGTGTGAGGCTGCAGTGGGCTGTGATGACGCCACGGCACTCCACCCTGGGCGACAGAGCGAGACCCTGTCTCAGGAGAAAAAAAAAAAAGATGAAGTGTAGGAGTTTCCTAGGGAGTGAACACTATAATTAAAAGTACAAATATGGAAAACAAGCAAAGCGGGAAAGCCCCCACCTCCCCTGGGTCCGGTGGAGCCGCAACCGCTCCCGCCACACGCCCGGCACGGCCTGGGCCCTCCCCTGCTCAGTGCTTTCCCGCCTCACCCCCCGCCGTGTCGTGTGTTTATTTCTCGTGTGTGTTCTCACGAGGGCAGGTGCGTGCGCGTGTGCGTGTGCGTGTGTGTGTGTGTGTGTGTGTGTTCCTCACCGCCACCCCCCAACCTGCGGAGCACACACACACCAGCAGGTTCAGCTCCGTGGCTCAGGGTTCCGTGCCTTGGAAGTGCGGGAGGTTCTGGCAAATAAAGCTAGAAAATCAGGTTAGAAATCATGAAGTCCATTAAATGTCAGGCTTGGGGGGGTTTTAATTTACTGAGTGGAGACTCAGATCATCTGCTTTCTTTAACAACAAACGTGCACTCTAGGAACATTAATCCAATGTAGCAGGGCACAGGTGAATTTGAGAGGGAGAGAGATGGGAAGATAAGATAGGAGTCTATTGTGGCAGCCCAGGAACCAGGTGAAGGAAGCCTACACTGGGTGGTGGTTACAGAAATAAATAGGAAGGGACAGCAAACATTCCAGCAGAATTACCTAAACATGACTGTTTTCAATGTCAATAAAAGGCTAGAAAACACACTGCAGCCGAGTCTCGGGAGGGAGCACCAGGCAGCCGTCCAAGGGGACCGAGTGATGCACATGTTCTAAGTCTACTGATGGCAAACGTAGCCAGTTGCAAAGCATGCGTATGGCGTGAATCCATCTGTATCATCATGCACACTAATGTGTGTATGTTGACACAAAGTATTTAACTTATCTGAAAAAATGCAGACCGGGCTCTTAACATGTGCAGAATGGTATTTACTAAGGTTCCCACTGATTGTGACTATTATGTCACACAATTCTGTGCTATTTGGTTATTTTTCTATAAACATGTATTATTTCATAAGGTAATTTAAATAACCCAAGTTAAATATATCCTAGAAACATCAAGATTATACTTTTAACTCTTGCAATTATTTTAGAATCTATCATCTAAAATCTCTTGATACAAAATAGATAGGCATTAAAATCTGAGTGCAGTTTATTTACATTTTGACTAAAAAGCAGACACAGTGACCTTTTATGTAGCAACAGTAATGATGCCAAGGAGTTTGGGAGAGCCTGGTCCAAACTCAGAGGCCCTCTCCTTCAAGAGCAAACCCACTGCTACACTTGGTCTTCCCCAAGAGGCAGACGGCATCTTCCGGTTAATGAGAAATGAGGATGTTAATAGTCCACACTCCGTAATCTCCTGGAGAAGGTTGTGGTTTAAGAGCGTGGATGTTTCTCACACAGACACATTATGCACACGTATTTCATAGTTCATGAGCCGTTTAAAAGTGGGGCTGTGGTGGCCACAGTGATAAAAACAAAACCAGAAATAAATCTGCCATTAAAAGCGTATTGCTTTAAAGAAAGCTGTTTATCATAATTCTTTTTAATGCTTTTCCGAAGAAATGGTCCAATGGAAAATGGTCTAAACCTGAATCATTCTCTAGTCCATTGTGTAATTAGGTCAAAAATAAGAATTTGTATGTTATTATTTAAAATGAGTAATATAATTCTTTGAATTCTTGTAAATACTGCTGACGTCTTAACTTTGTCGTTATCTTTGATGCTTCCCCAGGCTCCAGTTCAACAGATTCTGACAGTGGAAGTTTGGCTTCCAAGCTAGAAGCTGGAGTTATGCCGCAGTAAGTGCCTACAATTCCATCAATTATCCATGAACAAAGAATGGCGGCAGGGTGACTGGGGTCTGCAGCTGTGCACGCCGTGCTTTGAAGGGAAAGGTCAAATGATGTCAGCCAGAGATCAGATATGTGAAGTTCTACCGAATTTTTTAACTTACAAATTTGAACTATGAAGTCTGCATTTCGTCATTGACATGCCCAAATTTAACCATAAACATTAGTTTCAAAGACAGCTCTCTGATTATAAATGTATGAAAAAAGCTGTCACATTGAGAGAAAATCAGTTAAATCGTTACTGAAATGTAAATGAGAACCAATTTATCTATACAAATTGGAAAATATCTAATTAGGCCAGAAATGGATTTTCATTCAGAGAAAATCTATTTCTATTTAGATCTTGTACCTGAAAAATCACAGAATTTAGTTATTCGTACAAAGATATGTGGGCTTTTAATAAAATGTTAATAGCTTAATTATTTAGCAAAGATAAATCTACCGGAAATTTGTAGCAAACTTCATTCATATTGAGACTGTGATAATAAATTCCTTTGATCTGCTAGTATATACATGGCAATTATATGCATTCAGCACCAAATAGTCACAGCTGCTAAAGGGACCTCACAAGACCAGGTACTTTCCCACCCCTGATTTTAGACAAGAAGGTCAAGTTTAGAGAAGTTACATGACTTGCTTGAGACGGCACTGCCAGCTACATGGACAGCTGGGCCGGGAACCAACTCTTTCTTCTTCATCTTTTCTCTACACCTCACTAACTTTTATGCACTAGGAAAAGACAAAAATTCCAAGATACTCTCAACAAAATTAGAAACCAGAACAAAGAACAGCTGCTAGACTTAAAAGAGACAACCAAAACTTTCAGTTAAATATAGGACCCTAACCCTAAACATTTCAAATATCTGCTGACTGATAAAGACTGGACTTTTCCCAAATATTGTATCTTAAGATTTTCAAGTTTGATACTTTGGAATCCCCAGCCATGTCTGAGTTACATCTCGCTGCTTTTCTTTTATTCGTGTGTTGACTTTTGCTAAACGTCTGTTCGATGCAGTCTGTGCGTGTGCTGAGCGCAGGTGTTCTGGCCGCCGGTCGCGGGTTCCCGATTCTAGAGCAATTACAGCTGACGTGGATTGAGCATGCGAAAAGGAACCCTGCTCTTGCATGGAAGTGTTTCAAAGGATAGTTCCTGCTAAAAAAGATTCTGGCTTGAACACTTGCCTCCTGTTTTCCAGAGCTCAAAAGAAAACAACTTCTGTGTCCTTGACAATAGGAGCGTCATCTCCAAAGACAGGAGTGACCACAGCTGTGATCCAACCGCTGTCTGTCCCTGTTCAACAGGTAGGTGCGCCTTGCCCGGGGCCTGCGAGGAGGTGAGCTCATGAGCAGACTTTGGCTTTAGGAATATAACTTTGATTCTAACTAGTATATACTCCTTCGAAATAGTTCCTACATGGAAACAGAACTGGGAGGAATGAAAATGGTAGATGATGCTCTTCCTTCTCATCCACTGAAAACAATCTCTAACCCCAGCCACACCACGCATTAGTCAGCATCTGCATGTCTACTGGGAACCTCTTTCCCGACCGGCTGATGATCTGACTAAATGTTGTCTGTTTTAGCCGTAACTATTTGACTGTTCCCTCACACATGTAATCTCTTCATTTAGCCAAATTCATTGGCTCATTTCAAACAAATTAAAAGGTAAGAAAAGTCCACATGCCAACAAAAAGCTTTCCCATTCCTAAAATCTAAACAGATAAGAAAAACAACTCAAGTCCCTTGACTTCACCATGCTTTTTGTTCCTGCTTTTATTTCATTGCAAGACCGTTTTAGCAGAGAAAGAACAATACTATAACCTACCGAAAAGTAATTGTAGCAAACTTAACTTTGCAAACACAAGCAACATGAACTTTTTTTGAAAAAGTAAAAAGTGTTTTATCTAAATGTCTCTAAATCATGATGATATAATGAATATCATTAAAGACAACACCCACAGAGGGGGTTTTCCCACACTCTTGAGGTGTGAACTCATTCCTAACTGGCGACTGTGTCCTGCGGCCACCCCACGCTTGCCATCGGCCTGTATGACCCACCGAGTGCTGAGGGGTGTTTTGGTAGCTACAGTGTGTGACGTGCACTCCACAATGTGCAGAAAATGCTGACAGTAGAGAAAAGACATTTGTGCTCATAAACTTAAGTCAACCGGGTTAGGGTACTACAAGATGGCGTATAACATAAGCATTAACCCCTACACCAGAGTGAATTCTACAGAAATATTCTGATTAAATCAGTGGGTTTTGTGTGTGTGTGTGTGTGTGTGTGTGTTTGATGTTTAAATATTGATAAGTTTCTATTGAATGCTTAGCACTGAGCTAGGAGTTTCATGGCAGGAAGAAATAGTGACCAGCCCCATTTCCAAATAGTTTACAAACTAGTCTGAGAAACAAGAAATACACATGAAACACTTCTTGGACAGGACAGAACGTGTTGAGGTGTGACAGAGGAGCCTAAGAACAGAGAGATGTGCGTATCGTTCTCGTGCAAAGAGCACATTTCTAAGTTGTGTAGGTTCTACGGGAACACTGGATGGAATGAGGTATGTCTGTCCCACGTGTATAGCTAGAAGCATGACGTGCTCAGAGACTCTGTCACTTGGTGTCGTGGGCAGCATGACATACAGGTTAGGGCTCTGGAGCCAGACTGCCGGGTTTGACCCCAGTTCTGCCACTTCCTAACTAAGGGACTTTAACAAACATTGTCATAGAGACTGTGCCTCGTTTATTCATCTGAAAATGAAGGTGATTTTACCACCAATCCCATGGGGTTGTCGTGGAGATTCAGTGAGTTAATCTTCACGTGAAATTTAGGACAGTACCTGGCCCAGAGTAAGTACTATAAAAGTGTTCATGTATTCTTTGGACATAAAAAAAACAGTGACAAGCGAAACCCAGACCTCCTGAATCACAGGCTGGTGGAGAGTCCTCCAGGTGTGGGGACAAGGCCGGCCCCCGCCCGGCATCCCTGCTCCTCTGCCGGCGGTCACGGTGCCCTGCGGCAGGTTCAGGCACAGTCCCCGGGTCACCATCATCTGGGGTTGAGACGCTAACAACCACTTATCTAAGTGAATGAGTCCAGATTATTTGAAAATAAGTGTTTGTGCACAAAGAAATATTTTCCATTCATGGCTCTGAAATCCTTACATTTCCCTAGAGACAAGTGCCGTTCAATCAGTGTTTCAGCACCTTTGTTTTGTTTTTTGCACATCAAGAAAAAAATAATATATATTCCTTTCCCCTTCTTTTCCTATAATCCCTATATTAAAAAAAGAGTGGACGTTAAAAATAAGATAGGTAGATATTTGATAATTTACTTTAGCCTCCACTGCCAATAGCTGATGCTTTTAATGTAATGAATCCAGGCTGTACTTACAAATAAAGCGTAGGGTCTGGGAGAACTGTGAAAAAGACCCTGTGGGGTCCCACACACAGAAATCCATTTGGTAATAGCATTTAGCTATTTAGGACTGGGGAACTTTTACCGAGTGTCCTTTAGAGCGGAGCGACAGCTGTGGGCTGGGGAGGCGGACGGGGGCCGTGGCCGTGTGTGCTGGAGCCCGTCTCTCCCGCAGTTTGTGTGTTTGGAATTTGATCCCGGTGCCTCTGCTGTTTCAGGTTCAGAGTCCGACCTCATACCTCTGCCGACCGGATGGAACCGCTGCCGCCCACTGTCCTCCTGTGTTCACAAAGGTCTGACATCTGGAAGGCTCGTTCCCTGCCTTTGCTTGGTCCTCAGGTCCCACCCACACGTGGCTTCATGGAGCCTCTTTACAAATTAAAGTGAACAGATTAGCAGGCTGATTCTCACGGTTACCTTTGAGGCTGACTAGATATGTGTCGAATAGCTGTTGTGTGACAATAATCTGTGACAAGTCTAAAGAGGTGTGTGTGGGCAGGGATCTCAGCGTCAGGGACTTGGTGCGTGACGGGAGGGCCCTTGCGTGCACCCTAAACAGCCAGGCCCCGGGGTCTGCACCAGGTGACCGGCCTGCCGGGTGCAGCCCCCAGGGCTCGACGTGCTGTCTCCTGCGGGGTCCTCGTGTCCTCCTGAGGGTCTCCTGGCGGCTCGCTGTGTTTGTCCGTGGCTTTTTCCAAGATAGGAAAAGTTTGTTCCAGGAGGGGCCAAGCTGTAATCCGGCATGATTACGGAGTTTCGGCTGCGTGAGATCCTGGGCATCTGCCCGTGTCCTACATCTCTGACTTCCCAACACCGAAAACAATGCACCATTTTAGGGACAAATCAAAGTCTCCTTTGGTGCCTCAAAGCTCCGGGGTGAAAAATACTCGGGTGCCATTTGCAGTTTCCCGTGCGTGGCTTCCTGGACAAGCCTGGAGACAGCTAACACGCTGCCTGCCGTGTGAGCTGTGTCTAACCCAGGCTGGCTTTGAGCTCGGCGCCGCGTGAAGCAGAACCCTGCAGTCGGTCCGTGAAAATCGTACATGTTGATGTTCTCATTGTTACAGTTAATATTGATAATTTAATTCTAAAAACGTGGATCATGTTGCATGTAACTCATGCACAGAAAACAATAAAACATAACAAATTAGAAAGGATCATTTTGTTTTAATAAAGCACCGTGGCCCCAGGGAAAATGTTGTTTTCCAGTGTGGCTGTCACCGTGTTAACAGGTTGATCCACAGAAGCTGGACCCCGTGACTAGCCCTACCCTGTGTGATCCACTAAATTCCATCTTTTCTGGACCCAATCAAAGTTAAAAAATTGATTTAAAATCAGAGACTTTCTACATTTTAAAAATAAGAAAGGAGAAAGAATACAATCAGAAATAGTTGGTAATCTTAATCTTTTCACTTGGAAGAAAAAAGTCATTCTTGTTACCTCCCAAAATTCTCATCAAATCCCTTCTCAGACGCCACATGAGGGTCCCTGGTTCTCCTGCTGACGTCGTGGGCCTGGAGCTTCGCGGTTCCACACACTCACGGCAGGACACCTGCCATGGGGACGTCATTTGTTGTCCCCTCAGATAATGCAAACCAAACCAAACAAAGCCCACACACTTCCTGGTGTAAAACTTTACGGACCGGTAAAGTACTTCACTACGATTGAATTACTTTAAGAGTCCTGCGTGCTTTACGTTGGACCCAGTACTCTACAATCAGAAAGTTTAACCGAGCCCCTTGCTAGTTAATCCTAGAGGAAGAAGAGAGAGGATTCATATGCAGGAGCTATTGATGTCCTGATACTTAATAACAAGTATAAAAGCTTCACCTCTCTGCACCTAGAAAGCCAAATTAATTTCTAATCTGTTGGATTGTGAAGATTTATTGGTCTGGAGTTGGAGTGGGGTGAGGGACCACAAAGGCAGTGGCAGGGAGGAGGAATTGAAGGCCGATAACGGACAAAGGCCTCAGGTTTATGGTCTTACTCAGAATCTCAAAATGAGAAAGCACCGAAACCCATGCGCTTAGCAGACCCGACGTGGGAAACGAGGCGGGCAGAGGCGGTGGGGAGTACAGACATGAAGAGGTTAGAGCACGCAAAAGCAAATGCGTGCGGTTTTTCTTTTATCTGGTTTTCGTGAGAATGCACGTTCATTTGGAGTGCGGTAGTGCTGAGAAGTGTGCAGATGGAGAACGGTAACAGTGGTGACCAGCAAGTTCCACAAATTCGAAAGAGTCAATGCAAATTTGCGGACAGGCCGGAGAGTTCTGCAGGGCTCGTGGCAAACCTCACTCATTTCATGAACAGCTCTTCATGATCATGAAGAGCTGTTGGTCGGCGGGTGCAAAGGTGTTTGTCCTTACCTGAGTTGGCGGCCTTATTGTATGATGCATTTTGTATTTAGTATTTTGGGTTTTTTGTCTGTAGTTTGGATTTTTATCCTGCCCTGTGAAATTGCTTAGAAACACAGAGAAGTCTGAAGGGTGTGTCTGCCTTGATTTCAGGAGCTGCAGAGCGTGGCGGCAGCCGAGGGCCAGGTGGTGGTCCTGGAGTGCCGGGTGCGGGGGGCGCCCCCGCTGCAGGTCCGCTGGTTCCGGCAAGGGAGCGAGATCCAAGACTCTCCAGATTTCAGAATTCTACAGAAAAGTAAGCACAGGTGCCCATTTCCCCAAATCCGACCGTTTTATTCTGACTTCAGGAAAACGAAGAAGGGCTGAGTCATCCAGATGAGCTGGATTCTATTCTCAGAGCGTGGTCAGACCACATAATCCACCCCGTGTGAGAGCTAAGAAAGTAGAACTCTGGCCCCTTGGAAACACTGATGAAAGTTATATATTCCTCCTTCAAAAAAAGTGTATATACACATCAGGCCTCAAAGTTGAGTAAATAATTTAGGAGGTTCACAAGCCCATAGCTCAACAGAGAACTGCAGTTTAAAAAACTTCCTAGAGTACGGTGTTACTAGAGTTCCAGTTTCTATATTTATAGAAATACAAGCTGACCTACTGTCACTTTCACTGTGTCTTTTGTATTTCGGAGTTTGACTGTAACGTTTCTGCAGACATGTCCCGGGCAAGGCTATAGAAACGGATTGGTAGGTTTATTATGGAATGGAGCCCCATTCTAATACTTTGTTCTGATTTATTTTATTTTATTTTTTTCATGTGGCAAACAGAACCCAGATCTACGGCTGAACCTGGTAAGAATCTCTTTGTGCGGGGAGGGAGGAAATGTGTCTTTGGGTTTCAATAGCTCTTTGTCTCTGCTTTAGAGCCATAAGCAGGATGATGTTTTTGCAGTTCCCTGGAAACGCGAAACCCCCTTAAAGACAATGTCTTCTTTATCTTGGGGTCTGTACGCTGCATTTTACATCAGCTTCTTTATTAGTGAAACATTAAGTTCCATTCAGACAGGAAGGTCAGGCTTTTTAAAATATAGTCTTTTATGCTCAGAAAGCAAAGTGAGCTAACGATGGAAAAACATCCTCCTAAAATTCGGGCAGAAAAGAGCAATCTGCTGTGCACTGACCCGACCCAACCCGACCCCTGGGCTCCTGGGCTCAGCATCGCTCTCAGGGGGCGGCCCAGGGTCACGGGCAGGCGGACCCCGGCAGGTCCCCTTCCTGTGCCCTGAGCCATAACCCCTGCTGCTCTGCGTGAAGACAGTCACCTTGCCCTGGGCTCCCTTAACCAGGGCTCACCTGACTGCGTCAGAGCGCTCCGAGCCCCAGAACCCCGCGGCTGCGCCCCAGCCTCAGGCTCCTCGTATTCACGAGTCCTCGAGGACTGAAACAGTGTTTGTAAAGGAAACAAAACTTTCACGGAGGTATTTCCTGGTACGTCCTCCCTGAGACTGTTTTCTTTTGTGTTTTTCCCATCAGCAGAGTCCCGGTGCCACTTATTTCTTAGCAAAGGGCAGAAAAACAGGCCGCTTTCCTGTCTGTGCCTCTGCCCCGTGTCCAGCAGATCTTGCCAGATGTGCCTTAGGAGCCATGACCCTGCTCTGACCCTTCCTGGGGATGGGAAGGGTCTCTCTGGGCCACTATGGGTCAGATTCCGAGGTCAGCCCCTGAGCCTCTCGCACCTGCGTTTGGGGTTTTAAAAGCAGTGCGTGGCCCTATTGGGGTCCACAGCACGGGAGGCTGAGTAGCGCCCTTGGGGAGGAACTCAGTGGACCCACTGTCCTCTTGTCACAAGTCACCACTAGAGCCGGCCACCGCCGAACGTGCCAACCACCACGTCAAACACTGCGGTCCCTTTCCTGACTGGAAACACACTGCGTATCTTGTCTGTGGTATGTCTTTGTGTGAAATGGTGTGATGCTAGTTCCCTGGCACACGGGACTTCTGAGACTAAATCTACTGCATCAGCTAGGACGGACATCCTGCAGGGAGGTGGGACACATCTTTTGCTTTTACTATATTAAGTAGACTTTAAAATAAAAGTAAAAGTAGGAACTGAACATCTCTTTTGTCTACGAGAAATAGCTTATTATGTGAAACAAACCTATAAAGCAATTTATGTCTTTTAATGTTTTATGTACAAATAAGACTGAAATCTTGAGCCAACAATTCTGCGAACATTATTACTGGAATGGATTAAGGCTGGTTTTGATGTCGCATTTTGGACTCTGAGCAAATTCGTGCAACTCATTCTTCATCATGCTGTTATCCGTTGTCATTAAATGGACATTCATTAAACATATGTCTCCCATAATCTAGGCTGGAAAATCAAAAACTGGCCATCATCTAAAAATTCAAAACACTGGTTAGAAATTGCAGTTTAGTTTTGAGTATGTGCATATTTGAAAGTTGGAAACACCCAGAAGATACTGGCTAATGAGGAATAAATTTGGATAAGGAGGGAGAGCCCACACCCCACTGCCCACCTCCTCACCCCTTACTCTGCAGACACCCCCTCTCTTTCACTTTTGGTTTGCTGTTTTGCTTCTAGAATATAGTTTTGATCGTGAATTATTTAATAAAATTCCTCCTAAGCAACTTCATGGAATCATCTGACCTCTAGAACTTGCTCAAATGCCTTTTGGGTCAAGGTGGCGAAATCATGAAGAAAAGAACAAGACAGGGCAGGCCTTCCTTTCAAACCCCTTCTCCTGGCAATGTGTAAAAAGGTTTCCTCTCCATGTTCACTGAATTTTCTTATTTTTATTTTCCCTTTAGTTAGATCTGGAAGTATTTAAGAAAACAGACTCCTCCATTCCAACCACAATAACAGCATTTGCTGAAAACAAATTTTTCTTGGCAGAGAAATATTTCAAGCTAATCTGTCAATATAAGAAAAAAACATATATAGTCAGGAGCTGTTAATAACTAACACAGCAAATTTTCCCTGACCTCTCCAGTGACTTCTCTGCAGTTACATTCACCGTGGCACTGTGAGGACTGGCCTTCTCCCTCGCAGAGAAGCATTGCTGTGCTCCACGTCAGCAAATCTGCAGTGCTAAACCAAGTCTCTGATCGCATTTTTAAACAAACAAGCCCTCAGACACATGAATGACTACTCAAGGGACTGCTTATGTGCATGGTTATGAGTAAGAACCTCAGAACAAGCAAATGTTAAAGCATATTCGTGTTTACACAAAGCTTTGGCGTGCCTGACAAAACCAGGTCCGATTCTTCTACGCGTTGCCAAGTGTTTCCCTTGCGTTGACCTTGAAGTTGCTATGTCAGGGGAAAAAGCAAAATAAACATGACCGTCTACTCCCCATCAATGAGCGGATGGGCTGTTATACCCAATGGACCCCTGACCTGTTCGACTGCGTAGAACGTATCAATTGTAGGAACTGCCTTCTGGATAACTCTTTTTTAGCCCTTGTGACATGGACAGGAGAGAAACAGACATGACTGCAATACATCTGCAGGAGATAAATTTTATAGGACTAGGTCAGGGATGTTTTCCAAATGCTAAACATAAATAGCCTTTGAAATTCAGGAAAATATTCAAGCTTTCAGATTGTATCACCCACCCTTTGTCCTGTCTCCCCTTCTCCTGACATAGTCACTGCCTCCTTGGTGGCCGGCTTTTGTGAGAGCTCTCCCTGTCTCTCCTCTCTCTCTCTGACACACACACACACACACACACACACATACACACTCTCACTCTTCCCTCCCTCTCTTCTGCTCTTTCTCCATCTCCATCATTCTTTTAATCTCTTTTTTCTCTTCTCTTTAATGACCTTCCTTATTCATAGGCAAGATGTTTTAGTTCTAGAAATAAAATTGAAGTTCCCTAGCATATAGCCCCATTAGCGATTAGATATGTAGATAAAGAAGGAAACAGCAGGTTCCCTCCCAATGCATTTGTGCAACTGCGGCAGGTTTTTCTTGTCACTGCTGTGTTGCATCTGTCTAATGTGTTTTACACGCCCCGCTCTGTCTAGACAGAAGTCGGCTTGCATCATAGATCTTTGCAGACTGCTTTGTGAATTAGTAGCTAGTCGGCCTACTTAAGACCAGCATCCGTTTGTTACGTTACCTGCTCTGGCCTTCTTCTTTGACATGCTGACTCTACACCGATTGCATTCTTCAACGCCTTATCCGGGGGTGGGGACAGGAGACTCACTGCACAGCTGTGAATGCTCAGGCTCTTACTCAGCTGTCTGCAAACAGCCGCAGACCACACCGAGTTACTTGTGTGTCACTGTCTAACGGCACGCAGAATTACAGACACAGAGCGTGTCTTCCTGGTTGGAGAATTACACATATAAAAGTACGGTGCCTCCTGCTTTCAGTGTGAATCTCTGCTACCCAGTGTGCTCCATCCTAGGTCTTGTACGGTAGAGTTCACGTTTGATTCTGTGATTCAAAGCCAGGTAAATTATCCTTAGCTAATTGCACAAGGTGTTAAGTGGTAGGAGGGCAGTGCCGGGGCTGTTTGTTGAGATCCCAGTAGGCCGTGCACAGTTAAAAACTTAATGCAGGTTCCAGGTTAGGATGGTGGGTAGAACAAAAGGTTGCAGGACAAAAGTAGGCTGTGGGAAGCCTGTGGTTCCCGAACTGCGTGACAAGGTGCCCCGGAGTGGGGTACCAGACTGCCAGGGGCGAAATTTTTGATGCAAACACATCGAGACTTGACATCTGACAGATATGACACAACTGCTAGCTTTAAATAGTACAGAATTTCAACATTAGCTCACCCTCCACACTTTTCTATGACATCATATCTTTGTGAAACTGAGTTTTCGATGGGTGTGTGATAAAAAGCAGGTGCCCCGAGGACGAGGCTGCTTGCCCAGTCTGGGTCCGAGAGGCTGCACCGTGGCCTCCACAGCCACACTGCCCTTAGGAAGTGGGTGTGGTTGCTGGAGAATAAAATAATACCTTTCTTTCAATTCATGTGTATTTTCTCTAACAGTAACTAACTAGCTTAGACACAAATACTTATTACGTTCTTCGGAAATAACTACATAATAAATGGAACTATTATTAGGTACGTCTTTTAGGAGCACCATAAAAGAATTACTAAGATATTTAGGGTTCCATGAACCAAGAAAGGTTTTTTCAGTCTTTGCGGGGAGGGGCGGACTCCAGGCCCATGTGAGGGGACACCGCAAAGAAAGCCGAGAGACCCTTTGAACTCTAAAGCTGAACGTGCCTCCTCCGTCTTCCCGCACTCACCGTCTAGGATGCTGGCCTGTGAACTTTGCCTCCTTGGCAGAGACTGAGGGACTTTTCTCTGAGCAATCTGAACATCCCAAGAGAAAAAAAAAATTCATAGATAATGATTTGGGAGTTTCTCCTATAAAGACGCCACCTAGATTATGCTCCAGGGAGGCCGAGGCTGGCACGTTCCTCTCTCGTGCTCAGAGCTTCTGGTCAGCTCACAACCATGTCAGAGAAGCTGAGATGAGGGAAATGTGAAGAAAACCTCTAACATGAATGACGAAAAAGTAAAAAAAGCAACTTTCCTGAAAAGCAACTTAGAGAAAACAAATTTGCAAAGAGAAGAAAATATTAATCTAAGACAAAACAAAATCTCTTCTCAGGCAGATAAGAAAATCAGTGCATGGAAGAAGTAAAAATGAGAAGCTGTTTTGAAAAATGGAAGGGGAGGACATTTGGAAAACAAAAAGCGTTCTGGAATGAAAAAGTCGGTGGTGGAAATCAAAGTTGAGAAAATGTCCTACGAAGTAGAGCAAAAGGAAAAAGAAGGGATGTAAGAGAGAAATGGAAGGAAAGTTGAGAAACCAGAGGACCAGCCCAGGGTTCCAGGAGGAGAGAAGGAAGAAGGGCACAGAAGAGATTATCAATAAAGTAATTCAAAAAATGTCCCCGAACTGGAAGCCATCAGTTTCCATATTGAGAAAACCCACCAAGTGACACTGTTTGGCACAAACTCAGAGTGGTGCACGTCATCA
>CM052440.1:149753383-149812250 GCA_028533085.1 Varecia variegata | reverse complement strand
GCTCGTTCTTTGTGCAAGGTTGGATAGGAAGCCATGCAGAAAACACTGTTAACAGAACCCCAGCCAGAGCACTCTGTGAGACGTGTCACACTGACAGCTACAGGCTGAAAATTAATACCTACTTGTCATGCTCTTTGCTTCCAAATGCTGGAGCCCCCCAAACATTTTGTTTTAACAACCAACTGAGATGCCATTAGGGAGTTGTTTCTGAATTTGCTACATCTCATCCTGTGACAAAGTACTGTGCAAAGTAAAATATACCCAGAACTTTCATGCAAGTCTCTGGCACTGGAGCAAACCCCATTCCACAATATCGTGTGTGCAAAGTTTTGAAAGAATTTCTGGCAAGGATTTTTCTTGTCAGTTCTCTTGAAGGTCCCACTTCCCCTTTTTGCCTTCAGTTAGCGGGTAATTGGTTGACTTAGAGTCAGTGCTAAGTAGTAAATAACTCAAATCTAGAGATGGTCTGGGGAAGGCCTGAATCATTATAGACAGAGGAGATTTAACACATTTGATTCGGGGCAGCCCTGAAACAGCCTGAATTGACAGTGGAGCAGCCCGGTGGCCTTTTGCGGAGAAGCCAGTCACTCCTCCACTCGTGTTTGCTCCCAGACTGCAGAGCACCACTGGCCGCTCAGAAGATGCAGGGCTTATTAGAAATGTTAAAAAAGCAAAAATGAGCACAAAGTTCCTTAGAGCCAGGGAACATGACCAGAAAACTCATAAAAACATAAGATATTTAAGAATGGTTCCAAAATGACCTCAAAGTGCATTTCTTCCTTTTCTAAATATTAAAGTAATTCAGTTCTTATTTAAGCTGAAACTATTCAAAGAAAAATAAAAATGTTAAACTGATTTAGAACTTGATTCATCAGAGCAGTAAAATATGTATGATACGGATTTATTTTTACACAATCTGATGGTATGTTCTTCACAACTCAGTATCTGCTCCATTTAAACTATTTCACACAAAAAGTCCTAATTATAACATCGTCCTGTGACTGGGAGCTCCGTTTGCAGTAGCGGCATAAGTCGGAAAACTTACGGGCTGTTCCTCATTCTTACAAAGAAATGTGATGTTGAGCATATAAAACACACAAACTAGAAACTTATGGTGAAGAGAAATTTTTAGGACCTCATGTAAACATGAATTCTTGGCATTCTTAATTTAACTCTCAAATATAAAATATTTTCATTTCCAACCTGAAATTCTGTAAATTTACTGCTTGTGACTCACTCCTATATGTGTTCTCTGCCTTTTATGTAGATAAGTGCTGAATATTAACTTTTGTTCACCATTTGACTATTCTAGTTTTTTTAAATTTTTGAGATAAGTTGAAAAATATGACCAGTGTGATGAGTATAATTATTTGATCATAATTTTTAATAATAAAATATTAGTGTGCTTTAGATGTTAGCAGATAAGGACAAGTGAAATGTTTTAAACAATAATGCTGTTAGCAAAATCTCAAATCCTAACTACTTGACCTATTGGTTTTATACTTAGAAAATCATGAGCTCTGGAAACATTTTTCAAAGATGTACCTAGCATTTGAACTCAAATTTTAATTAGTTATTAACTATAGCAGCTCACTTCTTTCTAAAAATTTTTTTACTATTTTAAGGTTAAATATTATTAGATAGTGTTATAAGTCCTGGGGTTTGATTTCTGTTTGAGCTGAGCAAGTTATCTGTGTTCAGCGGGTTGGGAGACCCAGCGGTCCGTCCTGCTTGCACAAAGCTACTCAGTGGCCTGACAGCTCCGTCGAACACCCTCGCAGAACGTCTTGGCCATAATCTGTGTGTCTCCCGCATCGTTTCTCTTTTAAAAGGTCTGGGGCGGGAGGCGCATGGCGGAGGGACGGTGCAGCGGGAGATCGTACAGAGTTGCCAATTTTCTTTTCTCTAATTGAGCATGTTTTTGGTTTGAGCTTCTTGCAGCTCAGGGATTCGTTTTCTCGTGTTATTTCATGTCTTCCTCTGTCTTCATCCCTGTGACCCTCTACTGTGGACAAGCTCCTGCAGAGGTTTTCAGAGTTCAGCCTCAGGACTACAATATTTCATAAAAAATGAACTTTCCAGAAAGCAAATGAATAGTGTTAGTATTCCTTTAAGGGCAAAAATGACAAAGATGAGAGAAGAAGAGGGGAGATGGAGTAATAATAGTAACAGCGGTAGTATTAACAGTAATAGCAGTAGTATTAATAGTAATAGCATAGTGAGGATGGAAATGTTCTGAAATGTGTCCCTTTCTGTGTAATGACTGAAACTCTTCTTGGAGGCTCAGAGTCGTCACTGTGAACATCGAAGACTGAGCCTGTCATCCACTGAGGAGCGACCTGGCATTTGGGTCTGTCTGCCCCAAACACCTTCCTCTTGCACAATCAGCACAGCCACTGGGTTCAGAAGATGGGTCGGAACAGTTCTGTGCTCTTCTCGCTGGCAAACAGCATCCAAACTGCCGGCCACCCTCCCCCACCCCACTGCTCTCACACCATCCTCTTCCTCACCCCTGGGTTCCTTGTAGCAAAGCCCCCCACCCCCGCCCCCGCATTCCCACCACCTGCCAGGGAGAAGGAAAGACGATACTTTGTGTCTTTCTTGTGAGGCCGCTTTAAGAAAAGCAAACCTGACTCATGTTACCCACCTGTGGCCCTGCAATTAAATGACAGTACTGCGCTCACGGAGTCTGTCTGTCTGCTCCATCTCTCCACCTGTTTCTGTTGTGCTGTGGGCTGGGGCAGGCAGGGCGCCAGGGAGGTGGGGTGGGCAGCAAAGACCCGTCCAAGCGTTAACTCTCCGTGTCTCCACAGGCTTTCCGACCCCGTCTTCGGCAGGCGCTGTTGTTTCTGGGTGCTTGCGGGGGGCTGCCCCACCGTGCACACAGTCGGCAGCGAAGTGGGTGCAAACTCCCTCAGGGACTGTCCCTTTGGCTGGAAGCAGTAGGTTTCCGCTTTGGTCTTGGTGGCTGATGGTTGGGGGAAGTGGCTCTTCTGGAATAGGGCGATTAATCACATCACTTTTGACTCTGGCTCTGTCCCTGTTCCTCTGCCTCCCACACTTGCAAACTACCTTCATTACCACTCTGTGAAACATGGAGTCACTCCTGTTAATAGCCAGGCATTTGGCTAACGCTCCATGGTTAACGCAAACTTTGCCCAAAGGACACAGCAGAGAAGGTGCAGAAACTCTCCAGTTAGGCGGTACCAGGGGCATGAGCTCTGCTATGGACAGTCCGCCTCGGACCACGTCTTTAGCTTGACTCTGCTCATTGCCTCAATTTTGCTTTCATTTTTCCCTTCTCAAAAATGATCTCATCTTTTGAGTACAAAATGTTTGCACTAATAATCAATGCATCTTAATTTTGCCATGTGTGCATACTTAGGCAAACATCACACGCACATGCACACGTATGCACACACACACACACACATACAGTATATATGTACTGGCAGCTCCATACGTATGGCGTTGGCTTAGTTCAGCATCTCAGCGATGTCAGGGCCTCTCGGCCTTTCCTGCACAGAGACGAGACGGCTGCAGCCGCCAAACGCAAAGCCTTACACACCTCCAGAGCAGGGAGGACGGGCGGAGGCGGTGAGTTTCGTGAGACTGTTCATTTCATTCTGAGGACGATGCTTCCCAGCGACTCCCCTTAGGTGCCCTTGGCCACAGCTGTGTGTCAGCTCAGCTTTGAGTTCCCAGAAAGGCTGGGAAGGTGAGTCTCCGGCAGAAGGGACAGAATCACCACGACTGTGGACACCAGCATCACTCATCCCCGGGCTCACGGAGGCCCGAGACGCAAACGACCCCATCCACTATCTGGAGAGTCGGGATTGTGCGGGGTGGGGCGGGACGGCCGAGGGGCTGCAAACGGTGGGGCAGCGTCTGCCGCAGAACATTGAAAACGTTCACAAAGATCGGCTGCAGCTCGGGCTCCTAATTACAGTGACCTCGGTGTCAAGAATGTGCTGGCAGTTGTGAGACAGGGACCAGAGAGGACAGCAGAGCAGCGGAAGTGGCGGGTGGGAGCGGTCAGTAACGCGGAGAGGGAGCCTCAGAGACAGGAAACAGCATGATCTGCTCGCACAGCAGAGTGAGGACCATGTGGACGCAGCTTCAGGGCCTTTGGGGGCAGTCGGGATATTCAAGCTGGTGACTGTGGCTGCCATAGAACGTTCTCTGCATGCAAAAAAGAATCCAGTTTTTGTTTTCTCTTTTCAACACCAAGACTGAATCTGAGCAGCAAAATGAGCAGGGCTCCAAGCACGGGGCGCATGTCCATAATCCTCAGGAGAACGGGAGGAGGCTAATTAGCAAACCGCTCACCTCCCTGGGAGGGTGCAGAGATTCTCCTGCAGCACACATGTGGGGTCTGCTGTTTTTAAAAAAGTAAAATTATATCCAGGTAACAATATTTCTCAGTGCCAGCTGGAGAAGACATCTGCAGAGTGAGAAACCAAAGAAAACACACCTCTAAGACTCAGGCACATCAGAAGAAAATCGTTGGCCGAGTTGGCAGCGAGGAGTTTGGAGAAGACTCTCCATGAGTAGCATGTTCACTGTGCTTATCGGGTGACATAAATGGCAGGTGCCAATTTTTTTCCTAAGGCAATTTTCTTTACTAACCAGGTGTTCTGCAGTAAAACAAAACACAGAACTTTGCTTTCTCCTGATGTTCTTGTCTACGTTCCTCTGAGAGATTCCCGTGTTTCCACTAAGGGTGGCAGGTGTGTCGCTCCTTCCACATACACTTTGCTTGACAGAGAACCTGTCTGGTGGAATTCTTTGTTCCCTGGGTCTGCAGCGACCCTGTGTTAGTCACGAACAGATCAAGACCAAGTAAGAGAGAGAAGGAGTCATCAGCCCATAGCTCTAACCCTGCAGAGCGGCACAGCGCAGCGGTAGTGTCATGCTCTTGTTTCGAAGACCAGGGACAGGATGACTCGCCCAGAGGCCGCGCCAGCGGTTTCAGGCTGGGCGACCAAGCGTAGCTCACCCACCAGAGACGTGGCTGCGTGTGGCTCGTCTGTTCCCGACACGTTTCCTGAACTCCGGAGTCTGCTAGGAGGAGCATCGTTGTGAACTCTAAGCAGGCAAGGAATCTAACCACTCGTTTTCACTCGAAACCCACGTTACCTCTGTCCTATTCCTCAACTCTCGAGGCCATTTCACTTTGCATTATTTCATTGATTTGAGGCCAGAAATTGATTTGAAAAAGGAGAACTTAAGACCTGTTATTAGTCAGGGTTTGGAATCAATTATGCTTCAAGAATCATTTTCTTTTTTTTTTTTTTTTTTTTTGAGACAGAGTCTCGCTCTGTTGCCCGGGCTAGAGTGAGTGCCGTGGCGTCAGCCTAGCTCACAGCAACCTCAAACTCCTGGGCTCAAGCGATCCTCCTGCCTCAGCCTCCCGAGTAGCTGGGACTACAGGCATGCGCCACCATGCCCGGCTAATTTTTTCTATGTATATATTTAGCTGTCCAGCTAATTTCTTTCTATTTTTAGTAGAGACGGGGGTCTCACTCTTGCTCAGGCTGGTCTCGAACTCCTGACCTCGAGCAATCCTGCCACCTCGGTCTCCCAGAGTGCTAGGATTACAGGCGTGAGCCACTGCGCCCGGCCAAGAATCATTATCTATAGCGACGATCTCGTTCGTAAAAGACGCACATTGAGAACTGTGACGTGATCATGGATCGGGGTGGGGGCGGACGGCGCAGATGATGACGGATGGAGTCCCTGAGCAGACGGGGAGCGCACACGTGAGACCCGTATGTGCGAGTGTCTGGACAGTCCAGTGTTGGATAGTGTTTATTTACTAGTTCATTTAATACGAGTTCTGCTTTTCCTTTTCTAATGCCACCACGCTGTTGTGGGCCGGGACAGCTCCTTTCCAAGAGCCCCCACAACACACAGACTGACCTTCCTGCCTCCGGCTCTCCCCACGTTAATCCTTCTTAAACCCACGTTCACACGTGCTCCCACTGATAGCAAAGCAATTACTTTAGTTTTCATTATCTTTTATATTTGTTATTAAGACCTAGCATATTTCAAGTTGCAAATGGCAACATTAATAAGTATTATGTAATATTTATTAAACAAATAGCTTAAATTATAAAGCTTTCTTAGAAAAAAAGAGAAGACTTCCAAGCATAAAGTCCAGGCAGGTATGTATCATGCTACTCTCTACATCAGTAAGATCCACTTTTTTTAGCTCCCACATCTGAGTGAGAACGTTTGGTATTGGTCTTTCTGTTGCTGGCTTATTTCTCTTAACATGATGTCCTCCAGTTCCACCCACGTTGCTGCAGATGACAACATTTCATTCTTTCTCATGGCCGAATAGTATTCCATTATGTGTGTGTATATGTATATATGTGTGTGTACATATACATATATATCCCATTTTCTTTATCCATTTGTTCGTTGATGGGTACTTAGTTGATTCTATATCTTTGTTATTGTGAATAGTGCTGCAGTAAACATAAGGGTGTAGGTATCCCTTTGATATACTGATTTCCTTTCCTTTGGATAAATACCCAGTGGTGATGTGCTGGGTTCTATCCTAGTTCCATTTTTAGTTCTTTGAGAAATCTCCATACTGTTTTCCATGGCAGCTGTACCAATTCAGATGCCCACCATCTGAATTGTTTATAAGAATTCCCTTTTCTTTGAGGCTGGGAAGGGTGTGTGGGTGGGGAAGGGATGAAGAGAGGTTGGCTGTTGGGTACAAGCATACAGTTAGGGAGAAGGAATAAGTTCTAACATTCAGTAGCACAGGAGGGTGACTATAGATAACAGCAATATATTGTGTATTTCAAAACAGCTAGAAGAGAAGACTTGAAATGTTCCCAGTACATAGACATGATAAATACTCGAGGTGATGGGTACCCTAAAGACCCTGATTTGATCATTACACATGCTGTGCATGCAACAAAATATCACACGTATCCCATAAATATGTACAAATATTATGTATCAATTTTAAAAAGTCCAGGCAGGGAGAAGGCCCTTCTGATGATAACGAAGACAGAAGCTGTGGGCCTCCCCATCACACATGTCCTAACAGCATCACCAGAAACGAGCCATTGCCCGAGATAAGTGTCCCACCTACGGTGTGGATTTCTGTTTCAAATCTACTTTATCACTGCTCTAATTAGAAAGCCCCATCATCCTTTTGCTTCACACTTGTAGCATTTATTTGTCATCTCTTCCCTGATCTGGAAGAGCTAATTGTTTCTGTTTAAAACAACTGATCTGTAGGTTGCGGGGGATGCTTATATGAACAGGCAGAGTGACAATTCACTGCTTCCTCTCAGTCACCATGTCAGCGGGAACTTGAAAAAATGAGGCATGCCATTGTTACTAGACAGCCGAGCTCACTGTATGAAAAGTATTTGTCCTTGTGCATTTTGTAATGCTACTTGGGACATATGTCAGTAATGATCAGATGGTTTCAAACACTAGAAAACATCTTAAGAGATGTTTGAAAGGATGACTTACAAAAGAAGAAAAATAGGGACAAGATTCTAGTTCCTATTTAGTTACTCTACATTTTCCTCTGTGAATATACTTTTTAAGAAAGTTAAACCTGCTTCATCTCTTCAGAAATGGCATTTTGATTCTTTAAAGAGAACTTTGTAGTTTTTAATTTTGGGTATAATATTCCCCAAATATTTGAAAAAATACATTAAACATCTAGTCGTGGATGCCTGTACTTGAATTAGCTATGACTTTCATTTCCAAACGTCTCGTCATGCTGTGGTTTTTCTCTGAGCTGGAATTGGCAGGTGTCAGTTTCCTAGTCACCCTCGCAGGTGCTTGCCGGATAATTGAGCCCGAGACTACCGGAAAGGACCATTGAAAACTGGAATCGGAGTTGGTGGCGTGGAAAGTTCTTTTGAAAGATGGAAAACGTTAATTTTAAAGAGTTCAAGAGTTTAAGCCAAACGAGCCGGTCAGTTTGAGGAGGAAAAAAAATCTCTGCAAGGCCTCCTCCAACTGTACTTGCCTTTGAGAGGCTTTCTGCTGCCAGTTATATGAAATTGATATAAATCCCCATTCCAGCAACTCTTGAACTTAAGTTCAGGGTACGATAGCAACTGCCAGTGAGTTTAAGAAAACAGGCTGAATGTCATTAAAATCTTTTAAAAATGTTCTGTGACATCTGCTTTCCATTTCGATATGCTGTTTAATTAACTTCAGTCTTGCAAAATTGCAGAAATCTTATTTGCTCAAAATAGTATCTTGAAGGAAGTGACCTTTATTTAATAGAGAAGAATGTTAAGTGTAATATGGGCTTGATGAACTTTATCCCAAGTTTTAAATTTTTCCCACTGGCTTCATGATCTATTCCTACGTATGGCTCATTTCTGTCCAACCCAGTCAAATTCTTGGTGGTGGGTAGCTCTGACCCAGCTGGTGCTGCTGTCGTATTTCTAAGACACCAAAAATGGAAGAAATTATAAAGAGAATAGTCACAGTTCAGAAAACCATGCTTATTTGTCTTCCTCTCTATGATACGAGGTCGCTGGCTCCGGTGCTAGTGAGGAAGTCCAAGTGCTGGAAAAGATCTCCCCCTTCTATCTGGGTGTGTGTGTGCGTGTGTGAGATCTTTTTGATAAGAATGGGTGAGGGGGTTAAAAAAGAACAATTCATTCTGCAAAAGCCTGGAACACGAGTGCCTCTTCTGACGCGGTTCAGGGGTCCTCGAAAGCTCACATGGGCAAATCTTGGAGAGCAAATGGAAACATCGTGGAACGGTGGCAGAGTGGGGGAACTGGACGTAATCAACAGCTGACTTTATTTTCCTGTTCGCCAGAGCACACAAAGGCTCAGTGTCCCGCAACCAGGACACGAGGGCTGCATGGCAACGCGCCCTGGCGTCACCAGGCAGAGCCTGCCGGGTCTCCAGCTTGCCAAGCGGACAACGGCTGGCGTGTCCGCTGCCCGGGCTCTGGCTGCCAGCAGCCAAGTGATCTCTGAGGAAGCAGCGTGGGTTGTGCGAGACGGGACTTTCTGTGCAGAGCGTTCACGGGCTTTGCCGTGGAGACCACGGCTGCTCGTCCCGCCATCCTCCGTCAGCACTATCCCCAGCATCTCTGAGCAAATCTGTCTCCCTTACCTGGCCTGGGCTGGGTCCACCCTCCCAGCTCCTCCTTTGCTAAAACCCTCAAATTTTGTTCACTTCCTAGTGAGTGAGCGGTTCCGTGGCTTTAGGTCTGCGAATAATTTAGCGTGAACTCTGGTTGGAGGTGGTCACCCTCTCTGTGCTGTAGATGGAGCTTGAATGAGGTTGCTGACTGGGCCTTTTACTTGCTGTTCTTGTTTATTTTCTGCTTGTTTGGTTTGGTCGGGTCTGGCGTGGAGCCTGAAAATAAGAGCTCACTTGCAGTTTGACTTTCCCTGTGATCCAGTTTTGCAATCTCTTAATAACATCCTTTAGGAGACTCCATATATCTGTCTGTGGACATCTCCCAGATTTTCCAAAACAAGCACAGAGTGAATAGGGGAATTTGGAAATTTCCACATTGTACTGGAGTGGAATTTGCCGCCATTGTCTGAGCAGCCTTTGCTCTAGAGAGGAGAATCCCGCGGGGAAGCTGCGTCTGGGCGCGGGCCTCGGGGAGGGAGGGAGCGCGAGCAGCTGTCAGAGCAGCGAAGTCCTCCGGAAAGCTCTGGGCTGGGAGGCCGTCGTGTCAGCCACAGGGTGTTTCCCTGCATCAGCACTTCTTCCTCCAGCTGACCAAGGAGGAGGACTCGCCTCAGGTGACCGTGATGTCCAGTTAAAGTGTGAGATTCCCACGTGTCCAGGAAAACAGTGCTCCCCACACCGCTCCCCGGGGGCCCTTTCCTGCCGGCGTCTGCTGGCCCACTGAGTCGCTTGGTTAGGGCCATGGACCAGTGAGGCTAAGGTGGTCTGCAGGGCCAGCCCCTCCTCCTCCGCACCGTGGCCAGGCCGCTGGGCGCCTGCGCACCTCCCTGACCCTGCGGCTACGGACTCGCCCTGCTGTCTCCAGGGTGCAGAACAGAACACAGCAGAGACGAGGTACGGTGCTGGGAGAAACAGGGCTCCCATCTCGTGGTCTTCCAACAGTGGGTCGAAGGATCCATAAAATCTTAAAGCCAAACGGGACCTCAGAGGTCACCTGGTCCAACCCCTCTATCGTAGGAGGCAAGAGGAGACCACGACACCGAGGTGACTGGGCAGATGTGGAGCAGGGTGACAAGGACAGTACGATGGTCCCCGACTGACGAATCTGACTTAATGTTTTCAACTTCAGGATGGCATGAAGACAGCGTGAGTTCAGTGGAAACTGTACTTCGAGTGCCCATACAACACTGTGTTTTTCATTTTCAGTAATGTAGCCAATAAATTACGTGAGCTATTCAACACTTTATTGTAAAATAGGCTTTGTGTTAGACGATTTTGTCCAACCGTAGGCCATGTGTGTTCCGAGCAAGCTTAAGGCAGGCGAGGCGAAGCTGCGATGGTCAGTAGGTTAGCACGGGATTAAACGCATTTTCAGCTGCCGGTGGGTTTACTGGGACATGGCCCCACCGTAAGCCAAGGAGCGTCCGTACAGACTCTGGGGTCCCGCATGAACCGGAGTCCTGCTTCTCCTCTCTGGTTAGGCTTTGATCTTGAACGAGTCAGTCACTTACCCTTTGAGCTTCAGCTTTACCATGTACAAAATGGGAGTGATAATAGCACGGTGGGACCGCTGGGATGGTTACCTTGGGGAAATTCGTGTAAGCACTTAGCCTCATGCCTGGGGTGCAGTAAATGCCTAAAAGTGACAGCAACTGTTTATCTTCATCATCGTCGTCATCGTTGTCATAATCACCATCAAAGCCAGGGTCCTGGAGCCAAATCTCCTGTCAACATTCCTTTTGCCATGACCCCCGTGTCACCTTCATGTGTCGTGTATTGTGAGCACCACGTCGGGTCCCCTCCCTGCATTAGCCAAAGTACACACCACGGCGACACCATTAGTTAGAGACTGTGAGATGCTGGGCAAATGATGATTTAAAAATATATAAAACACTTCAAAAGAGCATATTGTCCATCAAGATAATATCATAGAGAACCTAAATTTTATTTTGGATTTTGTGTCCATGTGGGTGTGTTCCCATTATATTTTAATAATATTTCCTTTTGAAACATGTTTTCCAGTGTATAAAGAAGTGTGTATTAAGAAGAGTTCTCACTTATTGTTTTCATTCCTTTCTCGTTCCAATATAGTCACAGTAAACGTCTAATACTGAGTACTTTCTACTTTAAAAATTCCAAGTGACTGTTTTGACGTGAAAACTGCCTGTGCTGTTTTGCACGTGATCTGAACAGTCGGAAGAAACCGGCTGCCCCTGGGGGCAAGCTTAAGGGCCATACGTAGGGGAGAAGGGGGGGTTGGATGAAATTTTTCCAACTTTAAATTCAAAAAATATGTATTTGCTACGTGTGCTTTAAATGCATCTGCTCTGTGTGCTCAGGAATGTCGAATCCGACCCCTCAGATCTGTTCGTTAAGCTTTGCCGTATCGTGACCACACTGAGGTCAGGAAATCATGGGTCCAAAATAAAACAGAGTTGGGCTCCGCCTCACTCTGGCCTAGAAAATGTCCTTGTTCTTATCACTTTTCTCTCCTCTTTCATCAGAGTCTCCTACTCTGATGCCATTTCCTCTTTTTCTCCACCCCCCAACATAAAATACAGATACGTGACTTCTAAAAAGCCGGCTTGGGTAATCAGATCACCCTAATCAACTGTTCCCTTCAGTAAGAGGAGGGACTTGAAACTCTACCGCTGGCAGTCAGTAGCCCCTGAGACAGAAACCCCTGTGACGCAAAACCTGGGCCTTGGGCGCAAGGACGGTGTTTGTTCACCCACCTTCCTGGCGCTGGCACGGAGCTTAGCACGTGGTGCATTTCGGTGTTTGCATGAATGACAAGCCTTTCTCGGTTCTAGTTAACACGTGAGTCTTGTGGCAGTTCTCTTACCCAGGCAGAAAAAAAAAATTATGCACCCCGGGTCTTACAAAAGTTATCATTTGTAATTGCCTAGACAGTAACTCCCAGAATCAGAAACATAAGAAACAAGTTGGCACACCAAGAGGCCAAGAAACACACATGATAACAACCTGGAAATGTTGAAGTTGTGAAGATTCTGCTTGGAAGAGGGAAGTAACCAGAGGAGTCGAGACAGCAGCTGAACCACCGAGACGCCACTAATGAGAATGACACGGGAGTGTGATCGTAGAAGAGGTGCCGGACATCCTTCTGGGCGAGAAATCTGCATGATCAAATAACCGTGCATAGGTGGGAGATCTCTCCCCGGAAATTCGTTCCTGAAAGCCAGCCGTGAAGTCCCAGAGCTGAAGCAGTGTTTGCGTGACACACAGAGACGCTGAGCTAAGATCTGAAATGAAACGTACTTTAGATCGAGTTGGACTCTGTCTACCACAGACGGCTCAGTGTGCAGGTGGAGAAAGGCACACAGTAGGTACTTACTAACAGATAGCTGTTACCATTACTGTTTCTCTCTCGGACTCTGAGGTTTCTCACACTTCGCAGTGTGGCAGCGTTGGTGTGACACGCTGACCAGCTGGACACGTGGGCAGAGAATTCGCCACGCAGAGGCGTCGGGGAGGAGGCACATCGAGGACGTGCCCTGTGTTGAGGCTGCAGGTGTGACATCCAGCCTTCGGGAAAGCACGTCGGCTCTCAGCGGAAGCGTGGCAATCAAGAGAGGACAAAAGGCCTGGTTCAGCTGCAGGTCTTATTCCTAACAGTGGAAAATGTAGGTGTGGCAGCTATTTTCAGAATCAAAAATTCAGACACGTGCTATGATAGACGAGACAACACATTGGAAACTACGGCTGTCTGAGGAGATGCAGGCTACATGGCCATCAAATACACAGAAGGTGGAAATTTAACTGTGTGTAGAGGACGAGACCAAGACTCCACTCCACAAAGCCAGAGATCCAGCGTTACGGGGGCTGCCGGTCATCTGGCCGGTGCACCTCGTTCTACAAGGAGAGATCCCAGTCTCAGCGAAGCCAGGAACTTCCCCAAGCCACTGTCAGCTTTTCACTGGGGGATTTGTAGAGATACGATGTAAACATCTCGTAGGCGAGATAGACGTCACCAAGAACTCCAGCATTGTGAATGACTGTGGCTGCTAAAATAAGAATAATTACTTTTCCACCAATACTCTGCCCATGTGTTAGTATTTTCCAGAGTCTTTACCAAGTCACGACTCAGATATTGGGAAAAGTCAGGTTCTTTTCTCATCAGTTCCCACTTCATGTTCCCCATTGTGTTCAGCTTTCAGAACTTGTAATATTTCTTCAGAAAAGAGCAATATGGATGAGAGAGGGAGGGCAGGAGGAAATGCTAACATCATGTTGACCCGAAGGTTTCAGTATTTCAGATAATAAAGTAGTTGAAACTGCATGTAGTGATCCTTTTGTTTTAGCGATGGACAGTGACACGTTGTTTAGAAAGTGCATTGATACCGATCAGTGGGTCTCAAAATGTGACCCCCAAACCAGCATCTTCAGCTTCAGCTCAGAACCTGTGGGGACGCAGAGTCTCGGCTCGCCCCAGGTCAAGTGAGCCGGAAACTCTGGGCCGGGGCCCCGCAATCTGCACGTATTTCCAACAAGCCTTTCAGGTGATTCTAACCGCCGGTATAGACAAATCATTCAGACAAGCACAACTGGATCGGGGACAGTTCTGAGTAAGATAGGAGTGGATACCTCACCTCCTTTGGGGGAGAAAAACTTTGTTGATTGCTGTAGTGTATCGGCTTCCTATTCTACATAACAAATAACGGTGAATTTCGTGGCGTAACACACGGCGCACTTGGTGAATTCGGTACGTTTCCGTGGGTTAGGATCCACGCACAGGTCAGCTGGGGCTCTGCTCGGGGTCTCCCAAAGCTGTCATCCAGGGGTCGCCCAGAGTTGGCTCCCACGTTCCCTCAGGCTCTTGGCGGAATCCATGTCCTCGCGGCTGTGTGACTGGGTCTCGGACGGAAGCTGCCCTCGGCTCCCAGAGGCCACCACTCGGCCACCTGGGCCTCTCCAAGGGCAGTTCACGTGTGGCAGTTTGCTTCTTTGGGGCCTTCAAGGCCAGCAGGCGTCTCTCTCTGGGCCTCTAAGATGGAGTCACAGGTGACATCACATGGCCACAGGCACCACCTTCCGTCCCCTTTGCCCCTAACGTCACCTAATCAGCTGAGTGACTTCCTGTCACCTTTACATTCTGTGGGTGGGAAACAAGTGACAGGTTCTGTCTGCACTCAAGGGTTTAGGGTATGAAATTATTATTACAATTTTTTTTTTTTTTTTTACAAAATTGACCACTATTTAGTGTGCTTTTTCTTCTAAAATGAAGCACTTTTGAAAAAGAGTAATCTTGTAACCAAATACAGTCTTAGCAAGGTGAGGTCAAAGATTGATTTTTCTTCTAACTGCAAGAAAAATCAATGAGGTCAGAAAAAACAAGAGTTATCCTCAGCTGCCTTTGACATAAATACTTCTCCCCTGAACCCCTGCACCCACCTCCTGGTCATGCCCCATGGTGCCACTGAAACAGCTCCCTGCCCACAGCTTTCCTGATGCTTCAGCCGGAACCCTCTTCCCTTTTCCTGCCCCTGGTACCATTACACCTCTCTGGTTTGTTTTACAGTCCTTTGGGCGGGTGATTTGTGGATCACCTACAAATCCACGTGGGTAGATGGTAGGTCCTTTGCAGACAGGCCTGTCCTCCCCTCCTGTAGCACGGAAGCCTTGGCTCGGGGACGGCGGCAAGAGAGACTCGACAAATAGATGTCACGTTCACGAGATCACATTTTATGTCTTTGGAGCCTCTCGGGCAGCCTAATATATGCTAATGTTAAGGTTTGTTGAATTATAAAAGCAATTAATTAATTTTAGGTGTTGTGACTTCCTGAAATCTATTCGGTGCTAATTACCGCATCAGGGGAGCAACCTCATGTAACTCAGAGTTACTTTTTAGTGATCACAAAACTGATTCAAATTCCCAACGTATATTGATTATGTCCAGTATCTAAAATTTTTTTAAAGCTTATAGGGTAAATAGTTACAAAGTAACGTAGAGAAGGAATTTAGAGAGTGAGAAGGACAAGAGAGAAGAGATGGAGGAAGAAGCAGCAGCCAAGACTTGTGTCCAGAGCCTTCACAGGGTGAAAAACCCTACAATACATTAGTTGTGCGTTTATGAGACAATGGGAACAGGAGCAGGCAAGAGAAATCTTTGACAAATCTCAGTTGAAATTAAGAACACTCCCGTTGCTCATCCTTGGAGGAAATGCTGCAACCACTTGACCACTGAGACGCAGCTAATGCTATTAACAGGTTAGATTCTTCAAACTTCCCCTGTTAACAGCAGTAAACTAATTCCCAATTTACCATGCCGTTTTAAATAGAAGGAGAATGCATGGAGGTATATAATCAGATAGTTAATTCTTTTACAATTTGAGACCCCATTCTGGCCCCAAATTCAGATACCTCCACAGTTCTACCACTGACCTTCCTCCCTCCCTCCGTCCCTGCCCCCCCAGCCTGTCTTCCTTCCTTTTGAGTTGGAGGGATTTGCGAGGAATGAGCTCCTACCAACTCTGTTCACGCCAGCATTCAAGATGGCCCTGTGAACCCTGCCTCCTGGGATCCATGATTTTCTGTCGTTCTCTCCCACGTTGACTCAGAGTGGGTCTGTGTGGCCCGGGGCCTCCCACTGACACCAGCACCAACTTCTTGGCCCTGGGGCTGAGCCACCTGGGAGTGGATCTTCCAACCGCAGCCAAGCCTTTAGGCGACGGCGACCTTGGTCAACATCTTGGCTACGACCTCTCGAGAGGTGAGAAGCCAGAACCCTGCCCCCTGGACCACTGCCAACCTCCTGCCCCAGAGAAACTGAGTTTTGGGGCAATATGTTGTGCAGCAAATCCACATTATATGACAGATACAGTATTTGTACCAGAATACAAATACTTTAAAAGAAAAAAAGTCAGAAACCTAAAGGTACAAAGTCCAAAGCTTTCTTGTTTAATTAGAATTTTATCTCCCTTGAATGTTTAAAGCCTATAATAATTGTCCTCGTAAAAATTTAAGAAGGATGCACCAATGCTTTTCTCCTTTGTTGTTTAGAGAAAACTGAGATATGCAGCAAAAGCTCTAAGAAATCCCTGCTAATCTATTCTTGAGATACCTCATCTACTGCTAGCTTTTTTTTTTTTTTTTTTGGCAAAATATCAGTGCTGTTCCATTCTGTATTTTTAAAGTTTTAGTCATCCTTACTTAGTTAGGATTATTATGTATGAGTATACCTTTTAGCTCACTTCCTTTCGTCCTACGGCTTATTTCATGCCTAAGGTAATGGTCGATGTTAATCCAAACGAGCTGATGTGATTGCAGCTTCCTCAGTGCAATACAGTAAGATCATGATTAACGTCTTCCAGAACAAATCTGAGATAAGATCATCACCGTGGCTTTGCAAATATTACTTTCCAAATTCTGTTAAATTATGCTGACTGTTATTTTCCATTCTGGTGCTTCTTAAGCTCATTACATGGTGATGACTTTTATATGGGAACAGTCTAAAGAAAAACAATTGTGTGATTTTAGATAGAATCAAATATCAGGATTCGACCGAGATCTCATGGTGTGCCTCAGAGTGACACGGTGTCATTCCATCTTGCTGACTCAGTCCCATCATCCTGTTCCGCGTGCAGCTCCATGTCCCCCAGCGTGCGTTCAGGGCGCGCCGTGTGGACGCCCAGGGAGTGCCGGTGCGTGGCGTGTGCCCACGTGTGCCAGGCGCTGTTCCAGACGTGCGGACGGGACAGTGAACGAGGAGGGCATGGGCTCTGCCCTCACGGGGCTTGCGTTTCAGGCTGGGAGGCCGTCAGGAGGCAAACGAGTATTGAACAGCATAACGTGGGGTATTGATCAGCCCTAGGAGGAATAAGGGAGGGGAGGGGACAGAGAGAGAATGACAGCAAGCAGGAGGGTCTGGTGTAAACAGAGGACCCGGGGAGTGAGACGCACACAGCGCTGAGTGGTGTGGAAGGAGCGAACCGTGCAGAGATCTGGGGAGGAACGTTTCCAGCAGAGAACAATCACGCTGAAAGCCCTGTGTGAGGACTTGGCTGGACGCAGCGCGGGGTCCCGGGGCCGAGAGGGGCTGACTGGGGGGCACAAGGGGACCGAGAGGTGGAGGATGGGGTTGGAGAGACGAACAGGAAGCTCGCAGGCGGGTGAGGGTTTGGTGTTTACCCGATGTGTGACGGGAAGCCACAAGGACATTCCAAGCGAGGGAGTTATAGGATCCGACTTAGTGTTTTAAATAGCTGTCTGGCAGCCGCGTGGAGGAGAGCCCGCGGGGGGCAGGGAGAGCCTGCGGGGGGCGGGGGAGCCCGTGGGGAGCCTGCGGGGAGTACAGAGAGACTGAAGGGAGCACAGAGAGCCCACGGGGAGCACGGGGAGCCCGAGGGGGCAGGGAGAGCGAGACCGCGTGCTGGGCTGTCGTGGGTCAGGCCAGAAACCGCGGTGGCTTGTGAGTTGGAGAGTGGAGGGGTAAGACGTGACGGGAGCTGCGTCTGCTGCAAGAATAGCTGTCCCCGAAGGGACACACGAGGGACCCGCGGAAGGACTTTCAGGCACATCAGTGTTGGACTCAGTCCATCGGAGAGAAAGGAAGAGGCTCTGGTTGACAGACTGTGAGGACACAGAAGGAAACCGGCCACTGCTTGCGCCGTGTGTCGTCAGGTCAGCGCAGGACGCTTTGCGGGGCCCATGTGGGCCCCTGTGCCGGTCGGGCCGTGTGCCCAGCTCCCCGGCGACGCTGTGCCGGGCTGGGCCTCCTGCTGAAACCGGCGTGTCTGGGTGAAAACACGTCTGCCGGTCCGGTGAGCCAGGTGCTGCTGTTCAGTGTCCCATGGCCAGAGAGACGCGTCCGTCCTTGAAGGAAACAGCGTTGACCTTGTGTCAGACTCAGCCGCCTGGGTTCAGGCAGCCGCAAGGTAAAAGCGGGGACATCAGAAAATGTTCGGAGGGTTTCTGGGTCTCTGAACACGGGAAAATTCAGCCGGCTGGTGAGTAAGATGTGAGCGTGGTCCAGAACTTACAGAAGCGAGATGCTGGGTGACTCCTGAGACCTGCCGGTGATGTCCTGATGGTGCAGTGACCGAGCTCTGTGAAAAAGGACGGCAGAAGTGACGGGACTCGGGATACCCGTGATGGGCCTTTCTGCTGGGTAGCATTCAGGGTGGGAAGGAAGGACGGAATCACGGGCGACTCTGGGTCTGGTCTCAGAGCTGGCTGGAAGGTGACACTGCACATGGACGTGGAGAGCGGTGAGGGGACCGCTGGGAGGCAGGTGCGTGGCCGTGGTCTTCATAAGTCTGAGATGTTTTCCTGGATGTCCACGTGGAAATGCCAAGGAGGCAGCTGGCGTACAGATCACACGGACGCTGAACTACCGCTATGCAGTTGAGAGTCACCACGAAAAGGTGGCATTTAGGGCCACAGACTCTGCTGTCCCTTAAAGGAGCAGATGTCAGTGGAGAGGAGGACTGAGAACCGGCCTGGAAGCGCCTCACGTTGGCACGGAGAAGAGCAGCAGCACCCGGTGAGACAGCCCCGAAGAGCGAGTGCCAGTGAGGAAGGTGCCTCGGGAAGAAAAGAAGCGGGCGGTGGGTCAAACGGGGCCTGAGAACGAGCTTCGGGTGCGGCCAGACGGGCCTGGCTGGCAGAGGGGCCACCAAGGCTGCAGGCGGCGAAGCGTGTGGATGAGGGGAAGCAGGAAAGCAGACTCTGTGCCTGTTAACAGATCGTTCAAGGAATTTGCTGTGAAAAACAGAAAACTAATGCGACAACTAATGTCCTTTCCTCAGATTTCTTACCTGCAAGGTGAGAGGTTTTAGACGATTTCTGAATTCCAATGTTCTATGTGTCCAAGGCAAAAAAAATATGCCGTGGTGAAAGCTTGACAGGCTAAACAGCCAAAAGAGTCACTCACGGAGTCCCCGATGGCCCAGATGTGGAGGTGTCACCCCCACCGGGGAGCGTGTGGGCGTCGTTTGCATCACGTGCCCACCTGATGATTTGCACTCATCACGGAAACTCTAAGCAATGATGTGAATGTTCTATCATGGAAACAAATTACATCTATTATTTACTTATTCCACTTCTGTGATTCAAATAAGCATCTTGATCTTTTCCTGGCAGTAAGAAGGAAGTCTCAGAACAGATGCGGCCTCTGTAGGTAGATCCCCCGGCCAGGTGGGCACCCTGTGAGGTGGGACCCCTTGCCCACTGCTCTCGCTGCTGGTGGCAGTGACGACGGTGAGTGACCGTAGCAACAGCAGTAGGAACTGGTGTCATCATACCGCTTCAGAATTTGCAGAGCCTTGTCACAAAAATTAACTTATTTAATGACAGAGACCGTTTAAGATGCTCCTCCACACACATCAGATTAGTTCTGTGCCTCTGACAGTGTGAGCCTGGACACTCAGCTATCCTGATGGCCGCCCCTGCCGTTACCTCATTTCCAAAAAAAAGCTCGCAACTCGTCCTTCCACGCTGAGAAGCTGTTGCTTTGAAGAGGATTTGAATAAGCATCCGACACTGTCGGCTCGATAGTGATCCAACTGTTTCTGAGCGGCTACCGGAATGCTCTTGCCATGCAGATCAAAATGAACGTGCGGTCCTGCCTGTTCCCTTACTCCTGTCTTCCCCTCAGTGGCTTCACGTTCTCTGCAGTGACCCCAGGTCACGCTTTGATGTGCGTGTTCCACACGTTGCCTTCAGAAGGACGCCGTGCATCCCAGGCGGGTGAGGTCCTCGGCGTGAGTCATGCAGGCTCGGTGAACCATCGCCGCTCCCTGTGGATGTGTGTTGCTGGCATTTCAGTCTGCTTGGAAACAGTCTGAGAAACATTAAACCCAGCCTTTTTGAGGTTAGTCCAAATTATTTTTTTAGACTAGAGAAAAAAAAATATTATGTCTCCTAAGGAAACTTGTAACCACGAACAGTAAATTTAAAACATTTTAGAATGTTTTTTTCCCTCCCACATCCCCCACTTGTGCATAGCTGAAATCTCTCGTTTCTCTCACCAAAAGATCCTACATGCTGGACTGCAGACCGGCAGGCTAGGCCTGTGCGGACAGATTCCTCAGACTGAAAGTATGAACACAAGGTACATCCTCCGGTTCTCCCGAGTTCAATAATCCCCTACGCGTTCGTGGATAGTAGGTTTTTTTTAAAAATGCACAGCACCACTCATGCGTGGAAAAGCACCTTTATGTGTCATACGTGGACTCAGCTTGCTCTGTTGGCAGGAAGGCACAGGCACCTCCACTCACCTGTGCAAGGCAGCAGAGTCACTTCCTGGTTCAAACCCAGGCTTGTCCACGTTCGTGCAGTCTCCAGCGTGTGCCGCACTCAGCCTCGAAGGACCCGCCCATCCGGCCTTTCCTTCTTGGAAGAAGGAACCTGAGGGGAGAAGAAAGCCACGTGTCCCTGGGCCGCTGGGCATGCGGCCTCGGCCTCCCCCGCACTCGCTCTCCAGGTGTCACCTCTGTCCCTCTTGCAGACCCACTCCGGCTCCAGCCTCACACCTGCTCAGACTGTGCCGTGCGTGTCTCGGCTGCAGGACCTCCAGGGTCTGCCCCTTTCTCGCGTCTCAGCCACGGGAGCGCCTGGAAACCTCCAATTCCCCCTCGCCACGCTCTGGCCGTGGCTGCAGGGCCCAGACTCTGCTGCTCTGGCCCAGCTACCTCCTCGTGGCTGGAGCTGGTGACCAACTGCCGAGCACCAAACCGCACGTGGCAGCTTCTGCTTTCCGCGTCCTCCTCAGGCTGTCGGGGTTCGTGTCCCTCATGAGTTAGAGGGGAGTCGGGGACACTGGGCGCCGAGAAGGGACGCAGGTGGCAAATTAGCCGTGGTCTCATCCCCTCCACATCTGCCCAGGCCAGAAAGGGCTTTGCTGTGGCACTTGCCTCCGAGGACGGACACGGCCCTGCACCGTGTCCAGCATCTGCCTCGCTCAGGAGCACGCTGGGAAATTCTTTGGCCTCAGTGTGCAAAAATTGAATATGTGTATTCGGTGCCCAGCTATGGGCGACCAAGAAAAGACCTTTTATTAAAATTTTCTCCTTCAGCTGCCTGCTCCTTGAACTTGAAATCCAGACACTCGTGCCTATTGCTTTTCTTTGTAACTTTCAAAATCTGTTTTGAAAGTCAAAACCAACAATGGTTTTTTTGTTGTCCGTTGAGTTCTGCCCTTCTCAGGAAGTGGGCACTGCTGGACCTCAATAGGTGGAAAGCTATAGGAAATGAAAATTGTCAAGGAGGAGTGATGTACCACGTAACGTTTAGAAATATTATCCAACGCGTTTTTAATCCTCAATCATTCTTGCACTGGAAGAACTGAATTGGAAGTCAAAGTGTTTGCCAAAGTTAAGTCTGAACCCAGACCTAAAATCTCTCCATTGTTCTTTCCTTTCATTCTTTTTTTTTTTTTTTTTTTTTTGAGACAGAGTCTCACTTTGTTGCCCGGGCTAGAGTGAGTGCCGTGGCGTCAGCCCAGCTCCCAGCAACCTCAGACTCCTGGGCTTAAGCGATCCTCCTGCCTCAGCCTCCCGAGTAGCTGGGACTACAGGCATGCGCCACCATGCCCGGCTAATCTTTCTATATATATTTTTAGTTGGCCAGATCATTTCTTTCTATTTTTAGTAGAAGCGGGGTCTCGCTCTTGCTCAGGCTGGTCTCGAACTCCTGAGCTCAAACAATCCTCCCGCCTCGGCCTCCCAGAGTGCTGGGATTACAGGCATGAGCCACTGTGCCCGGCCTCCTCTCATTCTTAAACTACTTATACGCTAGAACACTGCTGTGTAGGAAAATGTATCTTACTTTTTCACATGGAAAAGTTTTAAGATACATATTTCCATGGAATATTTTTTCCCCACAATGTTTTCCAAAGCCTTTGTCTTTGGCTCTCAAAGCATTTCTCCAACGGGAAATGTCATCAGTGGGTCCCCCGTGTCCCCGGGACCCTCCGCAGAGGGTCTCTGCCTCATTCCCACATAAAATGTTGAGTGTCTTTGCCTCGAGTTAAATTCATAGATTCACACGAATTATAATTTTATGTCTGGCACTTTTCTTTGTAAGGTACCTAGAAAATGGCTTAAGGAAACATTCTTTTGGCTCTGGTGTCAGCAGAGGATTACAGGGTTCTTCCTGTTTCTTCCCGTCACTCTGGGCCTGCGGAGGATTAGAATTCAGGCCATTCTTTCCCAAGGAGCCTCGCTTATGCTTTATTACTTTGTAACGCTCTCACTCTGTTCCCTAAACCGGAAGTCTTGTTTCCCTGTCATTTTCTTTTCTAGAGGGAGAAAAGAAGGAAGGACAAGTCTATTTGTAGGGATTCATTAAAAATTCATCTCTCATTGTGAGATGACGTAGGACACAAATACATACACTTACAAATTCTGATTATCTAAAATTGCTTCATACTATAATTGCAAATACTGAACAGTTACACATATTGAACTTAAAACACATAAAAATGCCGTTCTTTATACAAAGCTTAATATTTTTTTAATCTCAGAACTTGAAATCAGCTCCTACATTGTTTTAATACATGGAATTATTTCAGTATTTTCCATGGAATTCAGACCCCATCTTCAGGCACTGCGGAGTAGCTCTCATATGCCAGGTGCTCTGACTGCCATTCTCCACTGGGTTGGCATTTCATTCTCAGAAGAGCCCTGCGAGGTGGGTGGTCTTATGTCCTGTTCAGCGAGAGGAAACTGAGTCCCAGGGCCCTCAGCCACACTTGGAGGAAGCAGTTCCGTGAGGTTTGAAGCCACGCTGAACTCTTGTAGGCAACACGATGTCCCAAGTACTTGAATGAAGTAGACAAAAGACTTTTTTCATTTTTTAGCCAATCCTGCACTTGTGGAAAAGGTAGTAGGAGACGAGGATGGGGGTCCCCCCTGCCGGGTGCCGCACCAGCAGCAGTGGGGACAAGCAGCTGCGGCTCTTGAGTCCAGAACCTCAGGGCTGTGCGGGGGACGTGGGGTAGGATGGACGCTGGCGTGTGGCGCGGCCGTGCTCGGCTGTGACTGTAGTTCAGACCAGCCCCAGGCACAGAAATCCAGAGCCAGAAAGAAACGGACTCACCTCAGATTCCCTCCGGGCAGGGGACGGGACCCCCAGACCTCGGCCTCTTCCCTCGCCACGAAGGCGGCCACAGGGCTTGGGGCCCCTTCCCGAATTCACATCCATGACAGTTTCTGATATCCACACGGATGTTGGTGACAGCAATCCTAGTGGGGGGAAGAAAAGAGAAAGCACAAAAAATGTATTACTATTTACTGTGTGTCTTATAGATGCAGCACTTTGTAAATAGTGAGTGCTGAATCAATACTTGTAGGTGAATGAACAAATGAATGAAAAAATAAAGACATGAATGACTGAGTCGTGCTCCTGGACCTAGAAGAACATACATTCAATACAGGACCAATTCTATCGTTTTCTTATAGGTAATATATTTCTATATTACATATGATATTTTAATATAAAATATATTTTACAAATAAATCACTTCTAGGCTAGAAAACACCCTCTATACCTTGGCCCTTAGGAATGTGGTTTTTAAAATATTTCCAGAAATGGGTCTCACCGTGTGGCCCAGGCTGGAGTGCAGTGGCTGTCCACGGTGCAGCCGTGGCTCACGGCGCCCGAACGCCTCGGCCTCCCGGGTAGCTGCAACTGAAGGCGCAACGAGCTTTGAGAAACACTCTGTACTTCTGTTTCCGCATCAAAAATCCTTCTCGGTCTGTGTACCTCAGACCCTTTAGAACTGACACCCGTGTCAGGCAGAAAGACTTCCACGCTTCCCAGACTTGCGTGTGGCCTGACTCAAACCGAACCCTCGGTGAGCAGGTGTGCTTTCTGTCTAACCTGCCGCTCGGATCCCTCGCCTCTCCTGGCCCCGGCATCAATCAGTAAGCAACGCCGTCCGCTCAGAGCAGGCAGGGAGTTAACTTTGTATCAAGACTCACTTTTGCATCTGACAACTCATTTGAAGCCAGGGTCTGTGTGTCTCCCAGTAGAGGATACAATTGCCAGCGGAAACTGGAAAGATGTTCTCTTTACAGTGCGTAGGCTCCCTCCAGGTCCTCTGTTACAATGTAGCTTAGGAATCAGGAAAAAATATCTCCAAATCTAATCTCTAGCATTTAGCTTTAACCTGGGCAAGTTATTTCGGTCATCTGAAAAATGAGGATAAAAAGAATGATGAGGAAATGAGATCATGTATGTAACACAGTACAGCACACTATTTGAAAACAGAGGCTGTTCAGTGAATGGAAGCGCTGACGGTGGGCAGCGGGGAGGAGAGAGGAGGAGTAGACGAAAGAGAGGAGGAAGTTGACAAATAACTAGCAGCAGTCTTGGGGACACAGGACGCCTCCCTGAGGACGTGAGCGCAGGAGCCACCACGTGTAGTAGGGAAGGGAATGTGAGGACTGGAATGCGCTGGAAACCCCGTCCAAAGAGGGCTCGCGGTAGTAAGAATGGGCACTCGGGGGTGTGGAGTGACCGCTAAAGACAGTGTCGTGTCCCGGTATCAGCCGCTTAGTTTGGGCTTGGCTCAGTTTGCCCACACATTCGTGGACAGTTGAGCTCAGCAGGCTCGCACTGCAGGACTGGGTTCCGCTTTCGTAGGCCAAGTTCCGGCTCACCAGAGATCCTAATCTCTTTCCCAAAGAGCAGACCTGCCAGGAGCCAGAAAAGAGCTTTTAATTAATGAATTTGTCGCCTGCAGTTCCTTGGCAATGAGGGAAATCCTGTGCCGTACATTCTTTCAGACGTAGGTTCAGGATCTGGATGTGCGGCAGCGAGGTCAGCAGCTCGACCCTTTTCCTACGATTGTGGCAGATAAGTGGCCGGTTTCTAACGGGGGTGGGTTTGCAGTGTGGACGGGGGAGGGGGGCGGGGGAGTCTGTCTTGGCAGAGGCCAAAATGAATGAAAATGCTTTGAGTGTTACTATAATCTGTTCTGTGACGATTTCCAGGTGGCATTCTGCCACGGCTCTGGGCACACCCACACGGCCTCCATCCCTTTCTGCAGGGATATCACAGTTCCTAGTTGGCAGGGCGGGGACCAAAACAGAAAGAGAGCTTTCCCCACCCAGCGCACCCCCGGCTCCTGCCAAGAGTGCGGTGTGGGGGCGACGTAGCAACACGACACCACCAGTAATAACCGCGAGGTTCTAAACAAACCGAGACACTGTACCAAGAAGTTTCCTCTACCTTCTTCCCATACCAACCGTCGTTCCTAAGTTCCTAGATTTCTCTTTAATGAGAGCTCCACTTTACACAATCCTGATTTTCAGGACATTTCCCCAAATTTAAATTGCAGTAGCGTAGACTGAAAGAGTCTTAGGGGCGGCGCGTTCCAGCATCCTGCCCGTCACAGACGTTCCCTGGGAGCCCCCAGACAGGCAGTCATCCAGGGTGCGACCGGACACTCCAGAGGCCGGAAGGCCACTCCTGGAGGCCGCGCCATCAGGGGCCCTGTCGTGGCGGCAAGGCAGCGTGATGAGGCTCAGCCCTTGTTCCTCCACTGACCAGCTGAAGGGTCTTGGGGACAAGTCGCTGCGCCTCACAGGGAGTCACTTTTATCAGCACGAAGCTGTTAGATATGATCTCAGTCACCTCCAGCCGTAACATCATGATTTAAAGTTGTCCGTTCCACGTCTGGCCCACGCTGCCTCCTGAGAGCGCAGCTGTCGGCGTTAGTCCCGATTCTGGGACGGTGTCTCTCTCCCTGATGTGGTGGCTCATCGAGTATGTGACAATGGCCACAGTGACCCTGAGTCCTCTGTTCTGCCATATGCACATCTCAGGACATTGTAGATCTTCCCGTTGTGACTCGGCTTTCAGACATGTTCCTCACGCAACGTCCTCCTCCAAACAGACTCAGCTTCAGCTCTTCAAACTGTGGTCCCGGAACTGGCTGTGACACTGCAGAGCCGTCCCGTGAGCGCAGGGAGTCTCGGGGCCACGGCTGCCCCCCTGTCTTTCCTCCAGACCCCTGCTGCTCCTGGGAAGGCTGCGCTCACCCCACGGCACCGACGGGCTTGCGCTCGGCCACAGCCAGCGCACCCTCCCCCGCGAGCCGCCCAGTCTTCCCTTCTCTGTGCACGCACATTTAGTCCTTGTCCCCTTCTTAATATGTCACTTTTTAATATAAGTAATATATTAATATAGTCATAGGAATGTAAAAAACGGAAAATAGCATCCAAAATTGCAGTACCAAGAGATAACATTGTTAACTTTTCTTATGCCAATACAAATAATTTTTTTGCAAAAATGTCAGCATTTATAGTTTTCCTGACATGCTGAGGTTTATATCAGTCCTTGTCTCTGACTTTGTCGTATCACACCTCGTACTCTTGGCAGAAGATCTCAGTCCAAGGCTGATGTTCACCCTGCACCAGCCCAGCCTTCCAGCCCTGCCTGAGCGTCACCTGGCCGTTACCTACACCCTCCACAGTCAGATGTCCATACTTCCTGTGAGCTCCCAGAGTGTTCCCCTTCTCCTGCACTTGATGTCCTTGGAAGCTCCTATTCATCCTTCAAGTCATAGTTCAGATGTTACCTCCTCCATGAAGTCTGCCTGGTCTCTGCCATCCCCACTCCATCAGGACTCCCATTCCCTGATCCGTGTCTCTGTTCTTCTTGGACCCTTTCATAACACATGAGATCGCAATTAGTGGGAAACGCCTGACCAAGGTCAAGTCCTACCCTGGAGCCAGAGTATCAAGGACAAACCTTGGTCTACCCAAACTGTAGCATCAAAAAACCGTGTCACGAAGGGACAAGCTAAGACAGTTCTTCTGCCTGTACTGACTCCTCTCTCAACGTTCACATTAATTACCCCATACCCAGGATACTTTTCTCTAAGACATGACAGATCAGATATTAGAATAAAGGTCAAGATTAAGGACAGAAGGAAGAAACAAAGATACGCTGTTTAATGGGCTCAGGGCAATACGTTTCAGAAAGGTTTCTTACAGTTTATACTCCTCTGTGTTCACGATTCGTATGCCTGCAGTCTTGTTTGTGAAAACTCTTTTCATCCGGCATGTGCAACAGACCCAATCTATTTTTGGAAAGCATAGACTAGATTAATATAAAAATGAATCTGGCCCAGGCAGCTAATTTGAATGGTATGCATTTTATTCGCGTGTATATTGGTGACTTTTCCAGTGACTTTTCCAGTGAAGAACATCTATTTTAACCAGTCAATTATTAAAAATGAGCTGTTCTCCTTGCTTACATAAATCAAATTTTCAAGCGCACAGTCTTGGAGGAGTGCACATGTGCACATGCCTGCCCATGAGAGTGAACCCGGCGACATCCGTCAAAACCGTCCTCGCAGGGACACTGAAGAATGTGCTTTGTCTGTGTCAACTCCCATCTTTAGAGAGACAAAAAAAAAGGATTGGGAGTTTCAGGCTTGACTCTCTCAAAGGGCAGAACTCGCGAGGCTAAGACAGCGCAGAGTGTGGGAAGTCTGTGCGAGATGGGGCCTCGCGGGTCCCCGGCCGCCTGCAGCTCCGCCCGGCCGGCCCTGCCCTTTTGAACCCCTTCCCGCTGTAGTCCGGTCTCCTCTCCCGGTCCCGGGACAGTCTCTGCTCCAGACTGTCGGGGAGCTGGGGGAACTGTGAAAGGAAGCCTTTGAGTCTGCTTTCCATGCGAATGCTAAACCTGCAAAACTTGGCCAGACATCGCCCTGGGTCCCCCTATGTGGTGACTCAGAGGTCTCGAGACGGCCAGGGTACACTAATGATGCAGAGAGGGCCGGAGGGCAGAGGGGATGAAATTTGTGTTTCCATTGAGTGGGTGATATTTTTCATTTCGAAGCCTGATGTAAAATCTTGCTGGTTTTTACTTATCTGCGGACCGAGAACATAAACGCTGCCGTTAAATATTTCATCTGTCCCAGTGAGGCCCTGCGCAAACTTCCTTCCACGTGCCGAGCGCAGGCAACATCCAGAACCTGTCCTGGCTGGGTCTGCAGCGAGGCTGGGGGTCGGGACGAGGGGTCGGGAGGTCAAGGTGAGTGGCGGGAGAGGGAGAAGTCAGCAGGGCAGGAAAGGCAAAGCCACTGTCATGGTTCCTTCGTGTCACTGACACCATCGCTCTGGAACCGGGTGTCTAAAGTGATGCTCTGTCTGGTAACGTTCGGACCTGGGTCACCCCAGGCTTAGTTGAAACAGTTTGGTGCCATCTCACACGTTTGCTCTCGGGGAGGACAGAGAGGCCTCTCCCTCCGGCAGGGCCTGCCGTGTGCTCCGCGTGCGCGAGCCCAGCTCCGGGGGCAGTGCGGGCCGGGGCAGGTGACAGGGACCTGCAGGCGCGGTGGCTGCCCAGCTCTGCCTGCTCGGCCGGCAGGTCCTTACGGAGATGGGCCCGAGACAGCCGTGCAGGGGGTCCCAGAGCTATAAGAGGGATTTTTAAATATAACAGTGGCAAGTGAAATTAGCACCGATTGGGCTCCAAGAACCAGAACTTGTTGCCTTCAGTAAATGACTTTAAAGCCATCTGTGACCTGAGCACCTGCACCTGCCCCTGTCCGTCTAAGTCCTAGTGACCGGAGGAGCCCGACACGCAAACGTGCCCTAAACAGGTGTCCTGGCAGGAGCTTCTGGCAGGTTTTTATCCCGGCAAGCCCTAGAGATAGTCTGGAATATAACATGGTCCTTTTAAAATCACGTTCCTTTATTTAGCTACTAACATTTAAAGTTTTTAAGTTTAAAAACTCAGCGACCATGACAGGTACCACATTTACTGACTGTCAGCGTTATTTCTCAGTGCTGTCCAGGTGTGACCGCATTAATCCACATAACTTGTCACATCAGTGTCCCCATGTGGCAGGGGAGGGAAGTGAGGCAGACAGCAGACAGGTGACTTGTCCGAGTGGGAGAATAAAACCGTGAACCCGGACTCCAGGCCTTTGTCACGCACTGGCCCACGGGGAGGCTCACCTAGGACATGCCGAGACCTTTGGTTTTCCGTCCCTTGAATTTTCTTATTGATGTCTGTCCCTTGGCTTCGATGGCATCTGGGGACCCCACCCTGCCTCCCTGTCCACCGCCTCGCTGCCTGTTCCCCCACTGGAGCCCGAAAGGTCACAGGTACACACCCAGCTTCAGACAGCATTAGCTAGCTTCCCCTCGCACATTCAGCAAACATTCATTAAGTGCCCCAGCCATTCCACAAGTCTATTTAGCTTCATTTTCAATGTACCCACGTATCATTTCAACTTCCTCTTCCTCAGTATTGTATAGCCCTGGGAATAAGAGTTGGAAATGTGCCTATCGTAAGCTGAGTCACACTTTATGTGTCCCCTCCTCTCAAGCCATTGTTTTCTTAACTTTTCTTTCTGGTTAAAAAAAAAATATCTGTGTAAAAAGCACAGATACAGAAAACTATATAAAGCAAACACTTCATTATATAATTTGTGTATCTAATGAATGAAAGAAATAGGCGTTTTGCCAGTAGCCCCAGAAGCCATGTGACCCAGCCCACCCACAGTTAGCAATGTTCTAATTTACAGGACTCATATCTGTGTGGATTTTTTTCATACCAGATCATTTTTAATATTTTTGAGGCATAATTGACAGATGATAAACAGCACATATTGAGCACACAGTTTGGTAAGTTGTGGCATACGTGTGTGTACATTCTTGGAAGCGTCACCACGAGTAAGAAAGCAAATATCTCCTTCATGCTCAAAAACGTCTTCCCACCCCTTTGTCACCCTCCTCCTGCCCCCGCTCGCTCCAGGTAACCACAGCCTGTTTTCCATTACGACATGTTCACCTTCATTTCCCAGAGACTTATATAAACGGACTAATTTAGTATATACTCTTTTTATGTCTGACTTATTTCACTCTGCATCATTACTTTAAAATTCATCCGTGTGCATTGTGTGTGTAATAGTTCATTCCTTTTTATTGCTAAATAGTATTCCGTTACATACATATACATGCTATAGCTAAACTTACACATCGTATTCAAGGGGACTTCAAAAAGTTAATGGAAAAATGGAATTAAGTGATAAAAAACATAAATTTCATTCAACACAAGCTGCATCTAGATCAAGACACTTTTGTGGGCCTTCGACCTCCAGGAGCCGGGAGCGGCAGCAGCGGAGGAGCAGCAGGGAGAGCGGGTGTGGGGACACGGAAAAGGCAGAGACTAACGAGAACTGGAGGAGCTTGTTCTCCACGAGGGGGTGGGGCTGGGGATGAGTCCTGGAGGCCAGCAAGGGGCCAGAGGACAGCATCTAGGGGAGGGGTGCCGCGAAGCACCAGGAACAAAGAGGGTACACTCAGCGGGGTAGCCGGGCTGGCCAGGGCAAGGTGGCCATGCTGGCCGTGCCTCCTCACCTTCATCCGTGCAACAGGGACAGCAATAGTGGCTTCCTTATCGGACTGTCGTGAGGATCTAAAAAGTTAATGTCTGTGAACACACAGAGCAGTTTGTGGCGCATAGTGAATGTTAATGTAAGTACTTGTCAAACAAACAAATGCCACAGGTAGAGGTGGGGGTGGTGACTGGCTGACTAGATATGGTAACTCGGAGTCAGACTGAGGACAGAGTAATTTTCCAGAAACACCCTGGTCGTGTAGCTATGTAGGCAGGAACCTGCAGTGTCCAAAAGCTAAACCCCCAACTGGGCATCCGTGACTGTCCCTGGTCCTAAAGGAGTGTCAGTTCGTGAGGAACGGGAAAGGCAACTGCGGTGCCAGCTCATGAAGCCACTGCAGGGAAAGCGCCAGCGGGGAGAGCTGTCACGTGGGGGGAGACCGAGTTGTGCTGTGGCACCTGCTGTGGCACCTGCTGTGGCACCTGCCGTAGCAGAGGTGCGGTTGGTGCAAAGGCCCAGTGGAGACAGGCTGAGGGCGAAGAGTGGCTTGAACGGGCCGAGGTGGAGACTTGGGTGCCGTCAGCACAGAGGACACCACTAAAGTGCCGAGACCAGGGACTCGGGCAAGGGGAGCAGGGCACTGAGCCTCGAACTTGCCGCTCACCTTCATTTACCTGCGAGAGAGGACCTGCTGCCGTCGGGGTGGGGTGGTGGGGAAGGGGGTACAGCATGCTCTGCGACCCCTTCCTGGAAGTGCGAGCCGGGTGCGCGGTCCTGGCAGGGCGGAGCGTGGGGTTGTTACCGGCACGGTCGTCTGGAGAACGGGTGTCCCCTGTGGAGCAGCCCTGCAGAGCCACACACCGGGCAGTCGGCTCGCGGGGCAGCGGTGGGGGTTTCGTTCCTGCCCCCGGGAAGCCGTGTCCGGTCGTGGCGGCTGAGGAGCGCGCTGGCCGCGGTGCCGACCCCGGAGATGCGCCAGACGCTTTCCTTTTAATGAAGCCCCGGCTTTTCCCTTCTTTCTCTCACCCTTTTCTTTAATCGTAATGAAAGGCGGTTACCAGCAAAACGTAACGGAGCCCTGGCTGTGTTTCATTCACTCTTACTGTAAGCTGTTAGGGTGGAATGAGTTAGCAGACCCGCCAGGCGACCAGCCAGCTGGGGGGATCCACGTTAACAAGGTGCGGTACTTCCTGCGCTAGCTCTGCGTGTGGACGCGGCCTCAGTCCCCTGTCGGGTCAAAATATGAGAGTGAGTCACAGCCCTGTCCCTGCCTCCTTTGCTGCTTCCACGCTGATGGCTCGGCTGGAACAAACCGTGCACCCCCCACGCCTTATCTTCTCTGCACATTCTAGTGGGGATTACTGAATAAATCCAGTGGAAATTCACTTTTCATGCTGGTGAACTCAGAGGCTTTCAAAGTTAGACCAAAACAACGAACTCTGAAGTAAACTGAAAAATTTGAAAATGTCCTCTTTGACCCGGAGGTTGCCGCATTCTGGGAAGCGGCAACTCCTTGGAAATTCTGCAGTTCTCTAAAAGTTCCATGTATGCTTCAGGGATGAAACTGTTCCCCTCCCATTCCCAAATCCTACGTCTGGGCCGTACGTGCAGCCGCCTTCCTGCTGGGACAGGGACCCAGGGAACAGTGTCTGCCTCGAATCTGAAGTCCAGTCATCCACAGGAAGATGGTGGCACAAGCGAGTCCAGCTCCACCCTCCAGGTTCTCAAATAAAGGGAGAGGGGCCAGAGGCAGTTCTAATGAAGAGATTTAGGTAGCATTTCAAAACCCAGTCTGCAGAGAGAAACTTGTTGAAGCAGCATGAGAAAGCCACTGGGAAATGCGTAGAAGGGAGTTGGGATGTGATTGACATTGACATTTTGAGCAATGGAATACCATGTAGCCAGTGAAAATAATTAAATAGTGTGGCAGCAGTATGCTTACTGTCATAAAAGCATGTTTGCCAATATTGTAACATTTAAAAAGCATTTTAGAGTACTTCAGAATATTGCATGCACACAAATCTATAATCATCAAAGAAGAAAAAAGACTAGATGGATAGATAACAAAATTATCACCAGGGATATTGCAGGTGCTTTTTACTTTCCTTTCAATGGTTTTAAAAAATGAGCTTGTATAATTAAAAAATTGTTATGCAAAATGCAGTACCTTCTCCTGAAGCAGGAGAACCCACCTGCGGGTTGTGTGAACATGAAAAGGCTGGGCTTACGGCGTTTCAGAGGGTCCCGGGCAAGGTGCAGGCGTCCCGGGGGAGGTCGACCTCTGACAACCTTTTGCGAAGGTCCATGACTGAACTAAGTATCTAACAATGTCTAGCTGGATGACTAGGGAACCAGGGAACTTTCTCTCTCTCCACCCATCTAACTCTCTGGCACACCTATTCATTAAACTCATCTTCAAAAAGATGCAAGATAATGGCTCGAAATCTCAAACGCTTACACGTTGCCAGTGAGGTTTTCTTTTCCCCCCTCAGGGAGTGAAATAAGTTGTTTGCTAATTCACTCATGAACTAATTCATCCATTTCCTCACAAATATTTATTAAGCACCACCATAAGCCAGGTATGGCAGGAATCCTAAGATTAAACTGTTAGGATATTTTTCATTGTTCAAGTTTTCTGTTTTCAGTCATATTATGTGTGTCCCTCTTAGTACAAGAGGTCAAGGGAGCCTACTGACCATCTTGGTTTATGCTAATGGCAGTTTCTCTACAAGTACTGCTGAAGTTATATGAAAATTGAGCATCTTTTCAAGAAGAGTCGTGGTACGACATTGGTAAAGCACTCGAAACCTGCGCTGTCCAGCACAGTAGCCAGCAACTACATGTGGCTACGTAAACCTAAATTTAGTTAAAGATCTAGTTCCCTGGTCACTCTAGCCACGATTCAGGAGCTGAACGTGCAGATGTGGCCAGGGGCTACTGTGCTGGGCAGAACACATGTGTCGTCACAGAGAGTTCTCTTGACAGTGCTGGTCTAAACCTAATTGATGAGAACACTTGCATAGAAAGAGGCATTTTTCACACGTCTCTGCACCTAGTAAGAATTCAAATGTTTACCGGTAGTTAACTACTTTCTTTTATTCCTCCCTGCTCTGAGCTCTCGGAGCAGCAGGTGTTCGGAATGTCAGCACCTGCCGCGGAGAGCAGGCTTCACAGGGCCAGGCCAACCCCTCTACACACTTAGATACATTTATATAAGTTAGATTAAATATTAATTTGAAGTGGTTGTAAATGAGATTTGAGGTTTGCAACAGCAAAGACAAAGTCTGTATAACTTCACTTAAAACATGTTCATTAGTGTTAAATGGTTAAACTGTAGCTAATCTGGGATCTTTGTCAGGTAGCCAGTTTTCCCCGGGTTTTGCTGTGTAGCGCATGATGCCAAAAGTCCCAGTGACTTGAACAACGGATGTTGCTCACTCCCATAACAGGGTGACGTGATCTAATTCCCAGGGTGTCATTTCAGTAGCAACTTAAAGACTAAATCACAACCCAGGAATTTTCCAAAGTTCCTTACAGTCACACTGAACTGAACCTTCCTTAGAAATCTGTCTAGAAAGGACAAATACAGGACCACTAGTGATTATTCTACTTTATTTTTGCTTAAAGGCAGCATTACTTTTTTTTCTTTTTTTTTTTATTTATTATAGCTTATTATGGGGGTACAACTAAAGGCAGCATTACTTTTTAAGTAGAAAATTTGTTTACTTTTTAAATGTGAACCCGTCTGAAAAGGCTCCACTGCCCAATTCCGGCTGTATGCCGTTCTGGAAAAGGCAGAACCGTCAGGACAGCAGAGGATCAGTGTTGCAGGGGTTGGAGGGAGTGAGGATGCATCGGCAGAGGACAGAGGGTTTTTAGGCAGCGAAACTACTGTGTGTGACACTGAGACGGTAGATGCTTGTCATTGTACACTTGTCGACACCCACAGAGTGGACAGCACCACTAGTGAACGATGATGTTTCGTTTTCCAGCTTGGGACCTTACAGGGGGGGAATCATGACGTATGTGCTCTTTTGTATCTCCTTTTGCTAAAATTTTGTTTATGAGACTCAACCATATATTTTTAATTTTGTTTTTTAATTGACAAATAATTGTCCATAAGAATATATATTGTGATCAGATCAAGACAACTACCACATCCATCATCTCAAACATCATCCTTGTTTTCCAGTGTTGGTTAGCATTACGTTAAATCTTGGCTCTGAGTAGTTCATTATGACACCTTTAAGAGGAGAGCTCAAATCAATGCCTGCTATTGTGCTACGGGAAGGGTTGGGACAGAAGGAAATGTATAAAGAAAATGTTGGCCAGGCGCAGTGGCTCCCACCTGTAAGCCTAGCACTCCGGGAGGCCGAGGGAGGAGGATCGTGTGAGCCAGAAGTCTGAGGTTGCGGTGAGCTATGGTGATGCCACTGCACTCTACCCAGGGCGACAAAGTGAGACTCTGTCTCAGAAATAAAAAAAGTCAGTATATTATTTAATTTGTTTTAAAGCACACTTATTAATTCTGTAATCTTTGCAAGTATATAAATTTTTCAAAGTTCTAGTGCAGTATAGAAAAGGCATTTAAAAAGATAATGCAATACATGCCCAGACACTGTGCAAAAAAATATAAATTTAAAAAAAAAGTAAATGCTGATAACTTGAATACAAACATTTATTGTGTTACCATTTCAGGTTTAAAGTACTCAAATGTAGCAGTTTAAGTAACCAGCAGAGTGTACTTACCCTGCAGCAGACCGTTTCTTCCCTCTTTAGGAAACAGAAAAAGTACAATCTTAATCTGGTAGGATATTTTTCTCATTTTATTTTTAGTGAGTTAACACTGTGAAGGAAACACTCTGTCCTTGCGAAAGCATGGTTTCTGAAATATGTAAATTTAAATGGTATCTTCCTTTTAGGTAAATAGGAGTTGGGTAATTCCTGGCTAAGTATAAAAGCAGAATTTTGCAGAGGGGCCCAGGCCTGGTTCTCCAGTTCTGTGCAGGGCAGCTGAGGGCCAGGAATGTGAGAGCCTCACAATTCCACTGCTGCTCTAAACTGAGATTTTGTGGTTTCATTTTTTTTTTTTAATTTAGGAATTTAAACCATCTGGAATTTATGTTGTCATATAGTGTGGGCCTGTTATATAGTGTAAGACACAGATAGAAATTTATTTTTCCTGAAGTTTAGGACTGATGCATGCCTTCTCACTGATTCTAAGTGGCATTTTTATCAGTCTCTAAAGTATTTGTGCTTGTGGCCGTTTCTGATCTTCTGTCCTGTGCTGCTGACTCTCTGTCCACACTTGAGCCAGTACCACGGTTTTAATTATTAGGGCTTTAAAATCTGTTCCCAGCTGCTGGTAGGATGCTTATCAACAGCCATGAAGACACACGCTGTCCTCTCCTTTCCACTGTTTATTCTCAGATCAGCTTTTGCATCAATATGCTAATTCCAGAATAGTATTCCATGTGATTCAGAGGTGTTGATTTAAAATTAAAATTTGGTTTTGTGGAGATCGTTGACTCTTACCATCCATGAAAATGGCTCTCCATGAATTCTGCTCCCTCGGTAAAGGTTTCCCGTGGTCTTCACGGAGACCCTGTGTATTTCTTACCCCATGTTCCCATGTTACAGTGGACATCAGGCCTGTCGTTTGCTGTCAACAACTGGCCTCCCCGGACCCAGGAGTGACCCCCAAGGCACCCTGCACGCATCGCCACCCGGGCCGCAGAGACAGTGTTTGCAGCCCTGACCCAAATCCACGGTGTCAATCTCTCCTCTGCACGGCGACCTCTGCCCGCCCAAAACCCCACGCAGGCCCTGGGCAGGTGTCCCTCTCCAGAGCAGTCCCTGCTTCAAAGCGACCCCTTTTCTGTGCTCCGGCCACCACCATAATTCGAGCTCCAGCTCTCCCGTAGGGACTCCCAGAGGTCTTCAGCTCGGTGTTGATTCTCTCGTGGGAGCAATTCTGGAGATTGTTCTACGCTCCTAGACAGCAAACTAGTCATAAAGATGCCGACTGGGGGTCCGGGGCAGGGACACTTTATAGATTTCCCTACTGTTTTGTTTTGGTTTTTCTTCAAGTAAGTAGTGCTTTTATAACATGAAATCTTTAAAAAAAAAAAAATGCTTTCCCCTCCCCAGACAAGTTCTGTTTTAGAAGAGGAAGTATTCGAGTGAGCGCCCAGTATGTGTAGTCCTCCTTATCTGGGGATCAGGGAACTCTTCAGAGCTTCAGTGAACACCGGGGACACTGTCCCCTGAGGAGGCCACACGCACTGTCACCTGCCTGGTCCGTCAGCTCCGTGTCAGAGACCGAAAGGCACTCCCGTTTAGACCACGATCTCTGTGTGACTGTGTCTGGTGTGGTAAACGTCACTGAATTAAGGTTCCCCTGGAGGTGTCTGGCCCTGTGGTGTCCTTGTCACACCTCACACTGCCCCACAGCCCAGGGCCGACTCCCAAAGTCACCCAACCCTCTGTTTGAGTAACAACTTCCTCAGAACAGGGTTGCTGAAAAAATATATATGAGAATAACTTGACACGGTACCTGATGAGTTGAGGAGAACCTTTGGAACTACCCCAGGAACATTGCTCAGTAAAAGAAACCTGTCTCCAGCCGGCAGCTCCCGGCCCATGTCTGCTTCTCCCGCGTGGATCTTCCACTTCCTGTCACCTGCCCCAGGTGTGACACCCTTAAGGTCCGCCTGTCCTCTCCGTTCCAAGCAGCTTTCAAACCTCCCAGTTGTCAGACTTGCCCAGCAAGCGGCCCAGACAGAAGGCGGCCGTGGGTCAGTACAGCCCAGGACTCTAGGGACAGCGTTCGGTCTACACAGCCACAGAATTCCACCCCAAACAGATCTGTGTTTGAGGGTGTCAAGGGCGTGTACCCACAGAGAGATTGTATTTAATCTTATTCTAAAATCTATATTGGGGCATATTTTTAATGTACATAATGTATATAATTTATAAGTAAACATACCTATATATTATATTTACAGATATATCTCACAAATAAATACCTGTATGGAACGAGGCCAGTGCTTTAACTACTTGCTAGTTAAATCATTGAGCTTTGCTTTCCTGGTCCCTCCGGCCCCCCACACCCCCGCAATGGCTCAGAAAGAAGGGCGGGGGTAGGTCAGTGGCTCGAACCCGGCCCTGCCACCAAGCAGGACCCTGGGCCAGAGATGACGCAGCCTTTCCCTGAGCACCAGTCCCGTCTGTAAAGCGGGCGGCAGAGTACGACGTCACGGAGGTGCCGGGAGGATCTAACGTGTGATGTGTTCAGTGAACGTGGAACACGTAGACCTCGACGCAACTCTGCGCGGTAAGCGTGTAACTCACCCTCCTCCCGCGTAGCTGGTTCTGCTGTTTCCCTGCACCAGGTGAAATCCCAGATCTCGCAGCTTCATAGGGGCTTCAGAGAAAACGTTGCCCATCAGAAGCATCATGCTCTCTGTGGTAATCAAAGTCCCGCCTGGTACAACGATCTAAACTCGGGTCCAGTCCTGTGTGGCCCCCACCCTAGCCCGGCACCATCCCGAGGAAGGCCGGGCTCTGCGTGGGCCACCAGCAGGAGCAGGCGAGGCCCGGCCTCCTCTCTGCCCTCCCTACCCCCCCCAGCTGTCCAGCTGCAGTTCCTCCTCCGGATGCAGCAGGCCTGTCCCCTGTCCCCTCTCCCCTGTCCTCCAGCCCTCAGCCTCCGCGCTCCTGGAGGCCCTACTCCCAGCTGCTATCTCTGCCTTTGCCCTGCCAGATGGTCCTCTGGCCTGCAGTTCCTTTTATAATGACCTGCGTGGCCTGAGGGACAACTCCCGCATGCTTGTCCCCCAGGAAGTGATAGGGCCACCATCCCCCGCCAGCCTGAAACCCCACAGGACGTACGCAGGCCCTGGGGGCAGTCCTTCGAGGAGGCCTCGCTTCACTGAGGGTGGGGGGAAGCAGCCGCCCCTGCCCGGGGGTGGAGGTCAGGGGACATACACACACACACACACACACACACACACACACACACACACACACACCCCTGTGGCTGCCCCAGCCCTGCCCTGAGCCGGAGCCGGCGCGAGGCTGGCGGAACCGGTCTGTCTGTCCACACGTCCACCTGTTGGTCTCCCTGTGCAGTGGTTTAGTTCTGTCCTTCAGGGTGCATGGTGTTTGCATCTGTTGTATTTTCCGGAGCCTGTAGGGAGTCGGCCAGAACTGAGGCTGAAGGAGCTGGCCTCGGACACCCCGTGAGGACTGTGCGGGCCCTTGGCCAGGGCTCGGCAGACAGTACATGCTCAATAAACACTGGCTGTCGCTACTGCGCGTGGTTAGAACAGCGGCGTGTTTCCTTGTGGCGTTGCTCTGTGTGGGCTGCTGTGGAAACAGACTGCGATGGCTGATAAATAGCAGGAACTTATTTCTCGCCGTTCTGGAGGCCGGAAGCCCTGGGTCCCAGCACCCCAGCCGTGGTGTCTGGCCAGGCAGGGCTGCTTCCTGCTGTGTCCTCGCGGGTGGCGGGAGGAGGGGCTCCGGGGCTCTTTATAAGGGCACTGAGGTCATTCAGGAAGGCTCTCCTCTCGTGACCTCATCACCTACCAAAGCTCCGCCTCCTAAAACCCGCACCTTAGGGGTTAGGATTTCAACATAGGAAGTATAGGAGGACACAGATACTCAGTCTACAGCATCATCTTGTGATGCCGCTACTGTATGTAGCTTTGCCACCGTTTAGAAACTGCAATCTAGGCCGGGCGCGGTGGCTCACACCTGTAATCCTAGCACTCTGGGAGGCCGAGGCGGGTGGATCGTTTGAGCTAAAGAGTTCGAGACCAGCCTGAGCAAGAGCAAGACCCCGTCTCTACTAAAAATAGAAAGAAATTATCTGGCCAACTAAAAATATAGAAAAAATTATCCAGGCATGGTGGCGCATGCCTGTAGTCCCAGCTACTCGGGAGGCTGAGGCAGTAGGATTGCTTCAGCCCAGGAGTTGGAGGTTGCTGTGAGCTAGGCTGACGCCACGGCACTCACTCTAGCCCAGGTAACAAAGCGAGACTCTGTCTCAAAAAAAAAAACAAAAAACTGCAATCTATGTCAGTGTTTTTCATAACCTACTGTTGTGAAATCAATTTAAAGGTTCTTGAGTGGCAATTTTTAAATAAAATCAAAGAGTAGAAAAAAGAATAGAAAAATCTAGAATGCATAATAGGTATTGTTTTGTGAAATTTTTGTTTTAAATAAATAACTTTGTCCTAGGCCACTGTACGTTCTTTGAGCCCATTGAACTCCCCTAAAAATCACTTACTATCCCCCTAAAATCATCTGCACTCCCCCCCCCTTTCCCCTAGTAAACAGGGTGTGTAGCAGCATCTCACCTCACTGGGACATTGAGCAATCACTCTGTGATTCTCTCCTGTGCACGCTAGTAAATTTGTCTTTTCTCTTATTAAAAAAATAAAATAAATAAGTTTATATATGTTGTGATTTTAAATGTATTTATTATTGGTTGCTGTCAAACAAATGTGACAGGCCACGGCGTCTGCGGTTCTCCAGTTGTCCACCGCAGTAATTGGTGTGTAGAATCCGTGTGCCTCCTGAAACAAGCCTGTGTCCATAAACTCTGAGGACTGAACACACGACAGCCTGATCCCCACTGGCCTCTGCAGTGAATACGGTGAATCTGTAGCTAACAGTGAACTGTTTTATGTTTTTCCCTAATTGTTTCTTGAGAGTTAGGGTTGTGTCCCCAAAGACATGAGGAGTGGGGAATGTGTTCCACATTTCTGACGGAGCCCGCACAGAGCAAGCCCAGGCAGAACCTCAGCCAGTGACACCTACCGTCTGACACTCAGCCTGGCTGTTGTACCCGTCCCGTGGGAGCAAACCGGTTTGCGGTGTCAGCACACGCGATTCGCACTGTGAGCTCCTGCGGGCGGCAGGCAGGACGGGGTCTGCCCGGCTCCCCCCGGCCCCGCACCCACAGCCCAGGGTCTGAGCTGCAGCCTCTGCTTGATCGACAGTGTGGAATGAGTAAGAGGTTCCAGCCGGAGCTGGGAACCGCTGGTGGCTGATAGTGTTCAAATGGCATCATCTCCTGTAAATTTTAAAGAACTTTGATACAATTAGGTGCTCAAAGAGAAGTTTCAAAATATTCCTATGCAGGAGATGAGATCACAGAATCTCTCTAAAAATGCAGTTTGAGTCCGTTGAGGGCATGCCCACTCACCTCTTGATAGTCACAGTAAATTTGTTACAGAAAACACATTTCACTTTCCCTGTTGTGTAATTCGAGGCCGAGTGAAGCTGAGCTGCGAGGGGGAAAGTACGTTTTGTTCTGCGTGAACCGTCTCTGGTGAATACAGTTAACCTGGACTTCGTTCCGAATACCTGGCCTGCTCTGCAAACACAATGAATATTGCTTTAAGGAAGAAATCGCACTTGTTTTATTTCCTGAGAAACTCACCAAAAATGTAACTGAGTACAGTAGTGATGTCAGTGTGGTCGTGATTTTGACCTGTACTAAACTTCAAATATTTGAACATTTTTATCTCTCTGAAAAATTACTTATCTTGAGGGAAACACAGTTGGATGAAAAAAAGAAAAAATAATCAAGTGACTTTCAGATATTTTTTAATGACCTTAGGCTTGTTTTGAAATCCCCGTATCTGAACCACCCCCAGATCCTGTTTTTAACTTCGAATCATCTTTACCAAATACTATGTAGCAATATTTTCATGACTCATCCAAAAATGTATATTTATACCACTGTGACAATCTCACAGTGTAAACAGAACCATTCGTCTGTCCATTGTCATCCTTCCCAGGAAGTTGTTTAATTCCTAATAAAAGAGTTAATCGGGTCACCCTGCATTACATCACTTTGGGACAACTTCATAACCAAGAAAATTTTAGGCATTTTCACCTTTGGAAAGAGCAGGTTCCTTATGAAAAAGAAAGTCGATTTGTGAGAAGTAGATTGATGTTTCAGATTTATGTTCTCAGCTTTACTCTGAAGAGATGGCTTGGAAGAAGTCACAGTGACGTGTATAGAATTATTGCCAGTTTGCACGGCAAGGTCAAACTGCTCCTTACGTTAGTTTGCAAGAAAAAAATTAATTAAAAAAAAATCAGAGACCAAATGAGCAGCTGAACACACAGCTGATTTGACTGTGCTCGGATTTTTGTTCTGCTGTCATTGTCCACGGGCAGCTGTGTGAAGCCCCTCCTCCCCACCCCTGCCCCACGCGGCTGCTCCCTTGCGAACTGCGGAGCATATTTCTCCCTGTATGCGAATCTCAGATTTAGTAAATCTCTCCGGAAACAGCACTTCTGTGAAGGGTGTAAAACTCAGAGTTGCACACAAACCAGCCCCACGTTATTTTTATGAAGAGGCTGCCCAGTCACGCGCTCTGTCTCCACCCTCATGGAGTCGAGGGTCGGGATTTGCAGTTTGAGGAAATGTGGACACATTCCAAGAGACTCTGTTATTAGCAGATCTTTGATAGCACAGTCTGCTTCCAGTGTGTTCCTCCCCAGCCGAGCCTCTCGCTTGTCCAACTGGTCTGGCCGTGTTGGTAAACTCCTCTAAATAAGGATGCCATTGGAAGAAACTTTAATTGTGTGTAAAGGAATGAAAGCTGAAAAATGAAGGTTTTTGATTTTGAAAAGTTGGTTTAGAACTCATAAATTTGCAAGTGTCATTTTCTGAATTGCCAAAAATACAGTGAAATTCATTCATGTCTTATAAAATTTTAATATTAGAAACAAAAGCATGTTAGGACTAAAACTAAGGCATTTGTTAAAATTTTCTTATTGCTTCTACTAATAACTATTTTCCTATAAATAGCTATCAATGTATTAATAGATTTGCAGCAATGTTGGAAAGTAACTGAAAGGCATAAAGAGGAAATTATAAATTTCCTGCAACCTACCTCTATAGAAATAATCACTGTTAACTTTCTTTTTTTTTTTTTTGAGACAGTCTCTCTCTGTTGCCCTGGCTATAGTGCAGTGGCGTCGTCATAGCTCGCTGCAGCCTCCAACTTCTGGGCTCAGGTGATCCTCCTGCCTCAGCCTCCTGGGTAGCTGGGACTGCAGGCACCACCATACCCAGCTAAGTTTTCTATTTTTTATAGAGATGGGGTCTGGTTCTTGTTCAGGCTGGTCTCGAACGCTTGACCTCAATGATCCTCCCGCCTCAGCCTCCCAGCATCCTAGGATAACAGGCATGAGCCACTGCACCCAGCCCCACTGTTAACTTTTTTAATGGATAAATAAACATATTTTTTAAAAGTGGAGCCATACTGTACATACTGATTTTATCCTGCTAAAGCCCAGACAGTAAATCTCTCCTGAAATGTTTTACACTTTCTGAACATACATGAGTATTCGGACTTACCTGCTGTAACTGTATTTACAGTAACTCAGTGCTGCCTATCGTTCAACTTGACATAAACTTACACATTTGTTAAAGTGTGAGAGAAATTACAGTTAGTGTCTTGTACAGCTGAACTGTTCGGCAGAGAACAGAAGGAAGGAACACTCTGTTCTTTGCTTCCTGCAGGACAGTCCATCAATTAGAAGACTACCACGGTCCTTAACCTCGGTCCCTAACTTCAGAACATTCCCAACACGACGCTCTAAGTCACATTGTCCCTGCTCACCTTGAACTTACAGGCAAATCCTTTACCACTTGAGCTCTCCTGCCTTCTATTCAGATCATGAATTTGGGGATCGTGTTTGGAATTCAAGTTCTGTAACTTAGAGGAAGATTGAATACCTAGTAATTCAAGATAGTTCCGGATGGCAATAAATCCTATACTTCTTAAGTAACCAATATATTTGGGGGGCGAGGCGGTGGAAAAAGCACACGTAAAATAATTGAAAATCGGCACTTCTGTTTGATAGATGGATTCCTGAAAGAGCTTATGTAAATAAATTTTGGTGTATCTGATGCTATTTTCCTATTAAACTACTATGGTAATTAATCTTAAATAAACATTATATTATTTCCCCTGAGGCAGAAAATGTAAAGAATACATTCCCCACCGGTGGCCACTATAACTGTTTCCTGTTTGTCTTTCCAAAAATGGTCCATGCATTCACAAGCATTTGTGCACGTGTGTGTACTCCTGCCCGTACCTAGAACACCCTTGGGGACAGTTCTTACATGGGGCCTATGACACAAACATATTCTTACTTCTTAAGGGAATTAACAGGTGGATACTTTCTTGTACCTAAACAAGGTACATGAAGATCTATTTGCCTCTTATCACAAGAAGGCTTCATATCTGTAGTAAAGAAAAAAATACCAAATATCTGCTTTAAATATTTCTCTTTGTATAAATAATACTTGATAACTTTTATGCCTTTGTTTTTAAAAGGAATTTCTTCCTTGTACCATATACAAAAGTCAATTCCAGGTAGATTAAACAAGATATTAAAAGATCATAAAGGAAAAATTTGATAATTCAGGTATATTCAAATAAACAACTTCTGATCATCCAAAGGCACCGTAAAGAGCGTAAGAGGACAAGTCATGGAGTGGGAAGTACTTGAACTCAGGTGGGTGGCACCGGGTCAGAGCATGTGGGTTACAACCAGGATAAAGAGAGAACTCCTGCACGTCAACTTTAAAAAGATAGTTGGGTGATCAAAAAAATAAGTCAAAGACTGAAGTCAGCCACTTCACCAAAGAGGGAATTCAAATTGCCAGTAAACATGAAAAGATGTTCAGCGTCATTAGTAATAAGGAAAATATGAATTAAAACAACAGAGATACCATTATACACCCACTTAATTGGCAAAAATTAAGAAGTCTGACCATACCAAGTTCTAGCAAGGATGTGAAGTCACAGGATGTTTCACATACTACCGGTGGGAGGATAAATTGTGGAAACCACATTGGAAAAGAGCATTGCATCATCTGATAAACCCGCTGCTCTGCAAACCCCATGACCTGGCAGTTTCACTCTGGGATGTATTCCTCAAAGGAATGCTCACACGCATGCACCTGGAGACACGCGAGCAGCGTGTGCGCGGCGGTCCTGCTCACGGTAGCCCCAAACCGGGAACACCCCAGAAGTCCATCAATGGTAAAACGAATACATAAATTGTGGTGGAGTCATTCAATTAAATATTATTTATCCCCTTAAATGAACTGTTGCTAGACAGAACAACATGGATCTTACACACAAAACATAGGGCAAAAGCAAATAGACAAAAAGAATCCATACAGTAGTATTTCATTTCTATACAGCTAAAAGGGGGGAGCCAAGTGCACTGTGCAGAGATGCATAACTGGACGGTAGAATTAGACAGAAAAACGACTCCTCTGCGGTGAGGTCACCCCGGGGAGCCGTGGGAAGGGCACACACAGGATACTTCTGTTTTTTGACGTGGACGGTGGTTATAACCAGAGCGTTTGCCTTATAACTCCTTTGTAAGCTGTAAATGTTTTTTTAAAAGGCATGCAGATAGAAATTTTTTAGATAATTACTTAAAAAACAAAGAGAGAAGGAGAAAGCCTTGCCCCGAAATGCCCCAGGTGAAGTAGGATGTCAGTAAGAATTTGCACCCAAGGAAAATAATAAAGGGATAAGAATATCTTTCCTCTTGTGATTAACGCCAAGCTGTGTGTGCAGAGGCACTGCTGGGTCCCCTTCACCACATAAGTGACACTGGCCTTAGGACACGGGCCACCTGAGCAAATGAAAGCTCTGTCCTTCAGCCGGAGGGTGACAGTGGTGGTGACTCGCTGGTGCTCGCAGGCCTTTCCTTACTGACGGGTGGGGGTATAACTGCAGGGGAGGCCGGGCACCTAGCCCAGCCGTGTGCGGGGAGCAAGGGGGCTGCGTTTCGGCTGGCAGCAGCAGCCTCACCCGCAGTGAACTCACCCCTGGCGCATTCACCGTCTAAGTGCTCCCGCAGCCTGCAAACCTGGGCGGTTACCTGTTAGGAATTCTCTGATTCGGAGGAAAACTACTGCCTCGTTTGTCCGTGTGGTAAACATCAGATGGTCCAAGTTCTAGATCCTCACACAGCGGGAGTCAGGGTTGGGGCAAACCAGCAGGCATCATTTAACCACGAGGATCTATAAACAGGATCTACCTGACCTGGGAAGCTGCTTTCTGGCCCACACAGAAGTATGAACTTGTTTACACCCGTTGAAAATTGTCCCAGGAGTTTTTCAAACGTTGTGTTCGGCTCTGGCAGGGCTGTGACCGTGAGAGTTGAAAGGTCAGCGCGGGGGAGGGGCGCTGCTCGGAGCGGCCGGTGGCGCCCGCGTGGCGGGGACTCGAGCGCAGCCCGTGGCGGGCGCTGTCAGCGGAGCCAACCTGCGCCCCGCGCCGGCCTGTTGGAGCCCGGGAACGCGTGCGGGTGACCCGCCGTCCTCTTCCTCTCCGCTTACGGCGTGAGGCTCCTGCACCCGCAAACTGGCGGCACTGCGTGACTCAGTACCCACGCGGTGCAGGAACAACGTATGTCAACGACACGCGAACGGCTCCCGGGAGCGCTGCCCCGACGGGTCCAGTAGAAAACTCGTCCTGAAAACAGACTGGACTTTCCTGATAAAAGAAGGAAGTGTGTTGCCTCCGCGTAAAGCAAGCTAGAAACATACTAACTCCGAGACTGACGTGCGGCACTTCACGCGTGGCGGCGCGGCCCCTGCAACCGTCCCCGCACACTTGCCCAGGCTGGCGCGGGGCAGAGCCGGTCGCTGTGTCGCCTGCCCGCTGGGGTGCGCGGGCCGGCGAGGAGCCGCAAGCAGGTGTTTCTCAGGACGGTTCCAGCTTTCCAAGGCCGTTGTCCCCTCGTCTGCGTGTGAATCCTACGGCTCTGGCACCGCGCGACGTGTCTGCTCCCGGTGGTGACAGACGCGGAGGAAGAGGCGCAAGAGCAGAGACCCCGCCTCGGCCCACGGACACCGGCGCCAGGCACCGCCCGCTCTGCCCTGCGTTACCTGCGCGTGCAGTTGGGGGCTTCCTGGTTGTGAAGAGGTGAATGCCGTACTGACGGTACGTGGGTAGATGTGTGTTTTCTCTGCGAAGGAAAAACATCGGGGTTCTCGTTTTACTTTAAGAGTTTCCAAAGCGAGGACGTGAGCCGGAAGCCTGGGTGTCGGCGGGTGTCCGGGCGGGAACAGCGGCCTTGCTCGTAAGGGACGTGAGACTTCAGCCCACGTGCGCATCAGTGCGTGAGTGGATTAGTAAAATGTGGTCTATGTATACCTTGGAGGACTACTGGGCTGTAAGAAACAATGGTGACATAGCACCTCTTGCATTATCCTGGATGGAGCTGGAGCCCATTCTAAGTGAAACATTATTTTTCCAAGAATGGAAAAATAAGCACCACATGTACTCACCATCAAATTGGTTTCACTGACATCACCTAAGTGCACATACAGGAATAACATTCATCAGGTGTCAGGCAGATGGGGGCGGGGGGATGGGTATATACACACACAATGAGTGCTGTGCGCACGTCTGGGGGATGGACACGCTTGAAGCTCTGACTGGGGTGGGGGGGCAAGGGCAACATACCTAACCTAAACTTTTGTACCCCCATAATATGCAGAAATAAAAAAATAAAAATAAAAAAAAAGGAATGGGAGACTTGAGGAAGCTTCACTTGGGGGGGGGGCAGGACTTGAGCTCCAGCACTGGTCGGAAAGAAACACAAAGGTGAGAGTAGGAAAAATGAAACTATTTAAGAAATTTTTCCCTCATTTTAGGCCTGAAGTACTCTTTCCTTTTCGCTGTCCGAGCCAATGCTTACACTTGCCTGGGTTTCCTCTGGGCTTACGTTCCAGCTGATTTTCACTGCTCCGAGCACGCAGGGCGCTTGCCCAGCTTCATAGCTCCGCACGTGTGTTTCTGCGGGTGGGAAGGCCCTGCCTGCCCTCCCCCCGACAGTCCTCCTGCTCGGGCTCCCGAGACCCCTGTGAACAGGGAGGTTCCCCCTGCTCCCTTGTTGCAGAGGGAATTGCTTTGGCCTTATCTGCTCACTGCCTGGCAAGTTACAGCATTTAGCGCCTTATGATTATGGGTTATAGTTTATCTCTGCTTCTCTAGAAGGTGACATCCTGGAAGGCAGGATTTCAGCTCATTTATCATATTTGTGCACATTCCTGGCCCAGTGTCCAGCACAGCATAGCAGACATTCAGTAAATGCTCACTGTGTTGTCCTTTGAGAGACTGTCACCTGTCATTTTAACATACAGAATCAGGCTGCTATTCCCTTATTATTGGTGATCTTCATTGAGTAAAAATTGAACTTACATGGTCTCCCTCCAACTGGGAGAATCACTCATTTAACATAGATCATTTTCATCAAGCAGTAGTTAGAGTTGAAGAATATTTTTAAAAATATTTTTATTTAAAAATATTTTGCTTTTATTATATTTTTTAAAGTAAGGCATTTTTTTTTATTTTCCTGGAGCTTACAACCTATTTGGATTGACAAGATGTGTGTATATGTGTGTGTGTGTATATGCTTATGTGTGTATACTTACAGAGGCACACACATACATACATATATGTGTGTGACTATAGATGCACACACATATACATACATGCAGTTTCACTTATTCTGTTAACAAATGCATATTGAGTGCTGCACGTGTGCCTGGAGCCATGCTAGGTGCTGGCGGTTAACACGTGTGTGCCAAGATGCCGACCCTCGACCCTTAAACACCAGTGCGGTGCGGTGCCCCATGGGACCCAGAGACAAACCAAATAACCTTACTTTTTAGTGAGCAGAAGGAAGGGGAAGAGCGTTAGGGAGCGGAAAGCAACCTCAGTAACAGAAGAGAAAAATGGGCATGGACTTTGCAAGGGACAGTGAGGAGACTGGTAAGACGGAGGTTTTATAGAGAGATCTGGGGGCCAATAAAAAGCCGTGAGTCCTGAAGTTTTACTCTGTGCTGCTAGCATTGCAAAGTCAGGGGCAACTGTTTAACCGGGTGAGTGATCCTCGACTGAACCTAATTCAGCAAGCACTGCTGAGGACTCACCGTGCAGAACGCACGGGGCAAGATGTGGTGACACCTTCAGAGAGTTGTTTTTTCAAAGAGAAGCTTTAGAGTTTCAAGAGTCACAGTTCAGTGGGAAAAACAAAACATATATCTGTAGTATAGTACAAGTACTAAATACCCCAGTAAGCCCAAAAGGGGGAAATATGTTAATATATATATGAAAATATAAGGGAAAATAGATTAATTCCTTCTGGGCAGATCTGAGAAGACTTCGTGGAAGAGGTGGATTTGGAGCTAGTACTGAAACCGAGTAGGTGGGCAAGGAGAAGCTCATCCCGATGACTTTTATGTGGAGGTTGTGAGTGGCTGAGGATTTTGAGCATTTGCCCTGGGGGCAACTAAGACTTTTTGAACCCAGAAATTTAAAAAAATTGTCTCTCATCTCTTTAAACACAGCGTTGTTTTTATATACCCCAAGTCTGACAAGTCCAACGTCGGAAGCGTGTGTGGGTCTGTTTCTCTTGTGATTGCAGCTGGTTCTTGTTCGTGGTGCCTTATTTCCATGTGTCCTTGGTGACTTTATTTTATTTATTTATTTACTTTACTGTCAGCCACTGGTGTTCCTTAGAAAAACATTTGTGAGAATTCTTGGAGGCCTATACTGAAGGTGCCTTCTTCCAGGGAGAATTCGTTTGTTCTGCCAGAAATCTAAAGAAACCACCAGTCTGGGACTGTTTTAAACTACATTCAAGGACTGAGGGTGGTTTCTGTTGGTTGGTTGGTTGAATTATCCTAATGCCGAGAACGTGGGTTTCGAATCTGCAAGAGGGTCACTTGTCGTTTCAGCTTCTGAGGACGGGTTTCCTGCTGTGCGTGCGGATGCCGCGGTGTCTGCCTGTGAGGCCCCCACCCCCGCAGACGTGTGCGGTGGCGCTAACCTCTGGTCCACCTCACACGGGGCCTCCGCTGCAGGGCTCAGCTACGTGGGGAAGGTCTGTGACGAGACCCCTCACCGTCGGCTGTGGGTTTCGTCTCTTGTCTCTTGTTTCCATGAGACCATGAATACTGAAGCTCATTCTTCCTCTAGCTTCTAGAAAATTCCCTCAGGGCAAATCAGCTTTAAGTGCTCTGTGTTCCCACCTTCACTTAAATTTCCCCTTGTAAGTCCTTACTTCTTGACAGTGTTTCAGTGTTTTAAGAAAATGATCTTTATAGATCATCATGCATTTTTTTACTGTTTTCAGTGAAGGATCGAGATACCTAGGCAACTTCACTGTTATGTGAAACAGAAGTTCTAAAACCAGATTTGAACTCTAGGAAACTACGCACAGGATGTATCAGAGTGGGGTGAGTGGAGGAGAGTTAGGAGGTCGTTATAATGGTACAAATGACAGGTAAAGGGATCCGGGACAGACCACCGAGAGGAGAATCAAGGGGGCGGTAAGTTCAGTTTTGAACTTGTGTTCAAGGCGCTGGGGGGATATGTTCAATGTGTGACTGGGAAGGTGCTTCCGGAAGGAACTCAGAAGAGAGCTTAAGACTAAGGGCATACTTCAGTCATCCACCTAGGGAGGAAGATGAAGGTCACGGAGAAGAAGAAATACTCTGGGGAGAGTCTGAGAATAACAGAGGGGGAGGCTGAAGGCAGAGCCAGGAGACCAGGCTGCACTGAGGACCCAACAGGAAACCAACCCCAAATCATTCTTTCAGCTTTGTAAACGCTACTGTTAGAGGCAAATAGCGTGCGCCTCAGAAACCTGCTCCCCACACTGTGGACCCACCTCACTGGGGAACCTCGCAGAGCCCCGGGCAGGGAGCGGGTGGAGGAAGCTCAGGGGCAGGACTAGACAGAACCAAGGTAAAGCAAACTCTGAATTCAGCAGAGAGGGAGTGGGATGAAGCAACCACAAAAAAAAAAAAGGTATGTTGAGGCTGTCCATGATAGGTTTTGCAGGCCAGGCGCGGTGGCTCACGCCTGTAATCCCAGCACTCTGGGAGGCCCAGGTGGGCGGATTGTTTGAGCTCAGGAGTTGGAGACCAGCCTGAGCAAGAGCGAGACCCCGTCTCTACTAAAAAATAGAAAGAAATTAGCTGGACAACTAAAAATATTTAGAAAAAATTAGCCGGCTGTGGTGGCACATGCCTGTAGTCCCAGCTACTCAGGAGGCTGAGGCAGTAGGATTGCTTGAGCCCAGGAGTTTGAGACCAGCCTGAGCAGCATAGCAAGACCCGTCTCTACAAAAATAGAAACATTATCTGGATGTGGTGGTGTGCACCTGTAGTTCCAGCTATTTGGGAGGCTGAGGCAGGAGGATCGCTTGAGCCCAGGAGTTTGAGGTTGCAGTGAGCTGTGATGATGCCACTGCACTCTAGCCCAGGCAACAGAGCGAGCCCTTGTCTCAAAAACAGGTGGGGGAGGGGCACACAGCTGCTTTGCAGCAAAAATGGCAGGAGAACACAGCCTCTAAGCCCTGTCTTGGACGAGTTTCTGATGCCGGTGGCTCTCCAGTGATGCTGCCCAGGACGCTGGGCTGAAAGTGAACAGTGACAGTCTTTCCCAAATCACAATATAATTTTCTCAATTTAAAATTTTTCTTCCATGAAACAACACACTTTTAAATTTTTTTTGTGACTGCTGCCACTTTTCTTCTCAATAACAAGATGAATGAGCAAACATAAACAATTTTAAATTAATTAACTCAGAAGGGCTTTGATAGATTTCATTTCTCATGGGTATGTAGGTGTTCCTGGCTGTGTCTCAGTATTGCAGGCGCACAGTATCGTTTCCTTTTAGCAGAATTACTCAGTGCCTCTAGAACAGAATGAAACACAGAAGTGTACAAAAGTCATGACTTCCATGTGTTCTAAAACCTAAACAACTTTGAACCCACAAGCCATGCTGTAAGGCACGTCCAGACCCCCTGAGGTTATAACCAATGGAAATAATTGAAACTGTATTTGTGATTTACCCCCTGCCTATAACCAAGAAGAATTTGAGTCTTCTTCCAAGCAGAATTCACCCAGGCCAGTCTAAGAGTGTCCTGAACAGAAAAGGGCATCGCATTTTGGGAATTTCCTAAGCTGAACGCTATTTCCACGCTGGTCACCACAGTGAGCACCAACAAGCGAGTCTGACAGGGCAGAGAGAGAAGGTGCTGTCTGTAGAATCGGATCTGCTTCTTGTGACAACCAAAGCAGGAACTAGGAAGGTTGGTTGCAGCGTCAAACCCCGTGCCAGACAAGTCACAGGGCTTCAGGAGTGCGCACAATGGACAAGGGAAGACACAGACCGTTTTCGGTGGCTGAACGAGAAATAATATTAAGTGATAGGATATCCTGTATGTTTATATGACTTGCCTCTGAAACGAGCTCCGATTCTTTTTCAGAGCAAGCGTTGGGAACAGACTGTGGGTACTGAATCACTCGAGGGCACTTTCTTCTGGGAAAATAGCTCACTCTCAGGTTTTCCGTTGAGTTAGACAAGAGCTAATTGCAAAAGGATTAAAACCTTGAAAACTGCTTTGTTCAGCTTATTGTTTCAGGTTTCCCTTTGGAGTGTGGATGATGTGTTTATTTGACATAATAAATACCACCATCCGCTTTGCTCCAGGAACCAAAAGGCTGTGCTTGCCCGAGGAATTTCTCAGTTGTTTATATGTAAGGAAACACTGCTCTGTTTTATTGGATGGGGCCGTTACAGCTTCTTTCTTAAATAGGGAATGCGGGGAGCTGAGCTCTCCCCACTCCTCCGAGCAGAGACAGCAGACAATGGCCTCCACACGCCCCAGTCCTGGCCGTTGTCAGCTCCAGGGAGCAAAGGCAACGGCGTATTGGAAGTTCTTCACTTAGGAGCCCAGAGCCTTGCTGTGTCTCACTGACGTGTCCTTCCAGGGCCACGTTATATGTATCCTCAAAAATACCAGATTGGAGTACTGGGCATGTGCCACAGCCTGGAGAAAGTTGAGGGCCAAACAAAACCGCCCTGTCAGACAAATCGCAGTGCCAGAACACCGAGGAGTAAGCAGCCTGCAGTCCTGCTGTTGTGTGTTGGTTGTGTGTGTGTGTTTGTGCTTTTCATACGTACCCTGCCACGTGAGGGGGCGGCCGTGTGCAGCCCCTGCCTTGCGGGGCCTGCGGGCGTGCGGCGTGTCTGTCCCAGCAGCCGAGCTCTCTCCGGGCCCTGCTCTCCACAAGGCACTCCTTAAAAGGGCAGAAGTGACGGGGCTTGGCTAGTGAGCTGCGGGAAGGCTGAGTCAGAGTGACCTGTTGAGGCCAGCCTGGTGCGTGTGCGTGTGCGTGTGCGTGTGTGTGTGTGTGTGTGTGTGTGTCTAGAAAGGGGGGCAGTGGGCAGGGGGCGGGGGTGGAGGAGGCTGCAAGCTTAGCAGAATGTTTGAACAAGACAAAGAACAGTTCCAGCAACCAAATAAGGAAGTCAGCGCTCAAGTATTTCAGAATAGCAGTGTGTCAGGATTCAAGGCAATCGGGGAGAGTAAAAATAGGCAAAGAAAAGACGGCAAAGGATTTTTGCTTTACTTGCTTACACAAAACATGCTGGGAAAATAGTATTGCTGGTCTTTAAGCTGGAGTGAGGAATATAAACTGCATCTTCGCCTTTCTGTTGGCTTTTTGTAGACATGTGTCTGAAGAGATGTTTAGAAATTCTTTTAGTGGCTGCTGAAATAATCAGCATTTATAGCAAAGCACAAGCTGTGCGTGAGAAGCGCCGTGGCCTTCCTCATATGTGTATATAGTGTGTGAGGCTTTCAGCTGAAAATGATGGAAGTTTCCAAGAACCAACAAAAGTATCTTAAAACCCATTTTCAGACATGTCCTGAACACCAAATTATAATTGTGTCCTTTGAGAAAATCTCACTTCTTGACAAATGAGTGAAATATCCATTAGCTATAGCATCTAATTTAAATACACCAGTAGTTTCTGAAGATGTCAAAGGGGCAGACTGTGCGGGGAAGCTACCAGCACCTGTTTCCACCCTCTCAATGCCACCTCCCAAGCTCTCCAGCGTGGTGAATAATATTGTTACTAATAATAGGGATTAACATTGATGTCATTTTGACACTTTTTTGAAGTGTGGGTGGAGGAGGCCAGAGTTTGGAAGAAGAATTTCAGGATACTCCGAAACATCATTAGAAACACCTTTTTTTGTGCCACAAAACCAACATTGAGAATTTATTTCCATTAACCAAGAAATCAATTTACTTGTGTCCATAGCTGGGAATAAATATGGGGCACTCATCCCGGGTGAGAATTTTTTAAATCCTCAACAACTGTAAACTGTTGGCAAATTTAAGATAGGCAAGTGAATGAATCCACCCTTCTGTTCCCACACAAAGTACACAGACAGCCCACACGTGACTCAGAAACGACCAGAGTGCTGTCTAGCAGACGGAAGAGTCTGGAAGAGGGCTGACGGGGTGCGGAAAGCAGGGACTGCCGTGGCACACACAGACTGGCCGCTGCCTTCGGATGATCTCAGAATGTAGCGCATTCCGGTTCTAAAAATACCCCCCCTTACATTTAAAATAAACTCTATTGAATAAGCCGTCTTTATCTTCAGGAAAATGTCAGGCTTATGAGAAAATATTTGTCATCACTAACAAAGAATTGAACATTAAAATAAGACACAATATTACACCCACAAATTAGCAAGTTTTAATGACCATGCTGCATCCTAGCAAGGCTTCATAAATTGATCCATTTTTTAAAAAAGCAATTTAGCAATAGATGTTAAAAGCTATAAAAAGAGTATTTGACCCCTCATATCATACATTTCAGTATTTGTCCTGAGGAGTAATTCAGAAGAGGAAAAACCACAGAAGCCTGAAAATGTTCAAGTGTAGCATTTTTTTTATGATTTCAAAAGTAAACACCTAGGAGGCAAAAACATAGAATGTTCTCTTAATAGAATAGTATGCAGCGATTAAAACTAGTAATGATTAAGACTTTTTTTTTCTTATTTCAGCATATTGTGGGGGTACAAAAGTTTAGGTTACAAGATAAATTACATAATAATGCCAAAAAGTTACCTTGTAAAATTCTGTGCTCTTTGTGTAGCTCTGCTTTGAAGACTGGAAAAGAACATGGAGAAAATACTAGTGCTCATGGACTATGCCTGTGGATTTTTGGTCATCTTTACTATTTGGATGTTTTTATAATAAACACTTAAAAAAAAAAGCTAGCAGGCAAGAGGCCCTCTCCAGAGTAAGAAAGAACTGAGGAAGGGTCGCAGGGAGTGGGTGGGAAGTAGGGATGGCTAATGATGGGAAAGTACAGGCGGTTGGCTGGAATGAGCAGTATCTTACAGCACAGCAAAGTGACTGTAGTCAACAAGAAGTTAGGGTGTACTTTAAAATAACTAAAAGTGAAATCGGAATGTTCCTAACACAAAGAAATGTTAAATGCCTGAGGTGATGGATACCCCAGGTGCCCTGATTTGGTTAAATGACATGGTATGCCTGTATCAAACCATCACATGTACCCTATAAAGATATATTAATACAACTATTATGTACCCATAATAATTTTTTTTAAAAACTAAAAAAAGAAAGAACTGAGGCTTCCGAGTTTATCTGTATAGCCAGTATAAGTCACAGAGCTCTGTTTGGGTAGTTAATGATATTTCAGCAGACTTTACCATTTATAGAACTGCTTTACTTACTGACTTGATCATGTCAATGATTTAAAAATAGCAAAGCTAGCTGTCGTTCTTTTGAGAGAAAAACAGTAACAAATAAAACATAACTGCAGAGGCTCCCGGACTGTGTCTCTGTGTCCCTCCACGTAGCTCTGAACAATGTGAAGTGACCACAGACTGGCAGATGCCGTCCAGGATCACGCGCCCTCACCGGCAGCGCCCCGGCTGGCAGAGGAGGAAATTCGGGGAACCTGCACCAAGTTCTGCTTCCAACGTGCTCATCAGCACTTAGTGACCAGCCTTTTTTTTTTTTTTAATTTCAGAATATTACAGGGTACAAATGTTTGGGTTACGTGGATTGCTCTTGCACTGCGTGAGTCAAAGTCGTAAGAGTGCCCGTCACCCAGATGGTGCACGTGGTTCTCGTTGGGCGTTTCAACCAGCCTTGACCTTGAGGTCTCAGCATTCTGATCTCTGTCCTCTTTCCATGCTTCCATTCTGGTGCTCCCTCTGCTACTGGGAGGAATTTAAAAGACTTCTGAGTGATTAGAAAGCACTTTGCATAAATCAGCTTAATTGAATTTTTCCATTTATAGGGAAAAATAATTGAGGCTTAGGACAATGTACAAATTATTTACATATCCAGGTATCAAAAAGCAGAGAAAGAAAGCAATAAATGTATCTTTATAGAATTTCCTGTGTGATTTATAATAACTATTTAGTAACTATAGAATAGTAGCTGTCATTGCATCTGACCCCCTGCGGTGCAGATCTGAGAAGCGAGACCCGGGATTCAGAGTGAGCTGTGCGGGTCTCACGGTTACCGGCAGGGCCAACCGCCTTGTTGAACGTAGTGTTTAAACCCCTCGTGGATCTTTTCCTCCCAAGGGTCACCTATTGCCCCTCCCTTCTCGCGCCGCTCTGGTGGTGAACTTAGCACTTCTGTTGGTCTGGTTGTGACAGACTCTAAGAGTTTCAGACGGTACATATTCTTGACATAGGGAAGGTGATACTGTAACCAGCTGCTTCATCTGGTTATTTATTTAGAATATTAACTGTTTGAGGGCAGCGGCCGTGCTGCTCAGTAATCACAACAGAACTTGCTAAACGTGTTGGCAGCAATACCATGTGCTCCACGCGAAACGTTTTCCAACATCTCATTTAATCCTGGCAGCAATCCATGAGGTGTGCAGTGGTGTTGTTCCCATTTTACCAGAGGAGGAAACTGAGGCACGGAGAGCTTACATAACTCGCCCAAAGTCATACACCTGGCAAGTGAGAAAGTTGAGATTCACACCCAAAATGTGAGCTCTTAAATATGAAATTGCATTACTTCAGCGGTGCTCAATGAAAGCTTTTGAGGATACACTTAAAGTGTCCCAAGGAAATGACAGTTCTCCCGAATATGACCAAAGGTATTAGGAAGAACTTCTATTTTAATTGAGAAAACAAAATTATAGGCTTCCAGAAGCTAGGAATCCAAGTGTTAATTTGTCAATTTGAATATGAGAATTACAGAGACAGCTCCAAAAATTACCTACATAAATAAAAATCGGGAGGACAGACGTATGAATTGTGAAATATTATATATCACATCAGTGAAGGAATCTAATGATACCATTCATTAAGTGAAGATCTCAGTACAAGTTGTTGAGTAATGAATGTCTCTGTTTTCTTCTGCCACATTAGTAGGAAAAAAGATTCGGTAAGTCAAATGCTCCGCTTGACCACAACATCCTGGCTCCAAACATCCCAGACACAAAGCTATGCCCACAACCATCGACTCTAACTTGTAGGATGGTGTCTCGGGTCTTCACCTGCTCTGGGGTGTTTAGTTGAATCTCCATATAATGGAAGATTTGAAGGAATTAACCTTCACCTATGCCATCCCCCTCCCCAAACAGTGGAAAACAGAATTGTTTCATCTAAGTTAAATATGCATGTTTGAAGCTATTTGGTTCTGAACCAGACAGTGCTAAAGGTGAGGACAGGAAAGGAAGTCCCAGGCCCTCTGCCGAGCACTGTCCGATGAACCGAGCTGATCACGTGCTTGTTCCCTACAGAGTTCATCTTCACAGCATGGGATGTTAAGTCTTTTTGGTCATTCACCCCCCAGAATATTTGGTGTATATATGTATCTGTGTGTTTGTATGTATGCATGTAAATATATATACATGTTTTATATACTACACATATTATAAAAGTATACACAAAGCAGAAAAATTTAAAGGATGAGATGGATATAAGTACAAAGAGCAGTTTTAGTATTTTTTCCCATCTGTCTTGTGGAAGCCCCCTGCACTGGGTACCGCAACACGTACTTGCAGAGTTGCTACGAATGTCCTGCGCCAGGTCCCGGGGACTGGCCGTGGCCGACCCCAGAACCATCCAGCAGGGAGCATTTCCGAGATCCTGTCGCCCAGCGCCTCCCTGAACAGATGAGACACCATGAGATTAAGGGACTTTTGCCTCAAGACCGCACTTCCAAGAGTACTCAGGGCCTGATGACAAGATCTTTTGTTATATTTAAAGTCTGAATAGGTATGTGATGATAAGGAAGGCATTGTTTTACCAAATGGAGCTTTTGTTTTGTTTTGGATTTTTTTGTTGTTGTTATCTTGGTAGCAAAGTGCTGTCTTTTCACTGCAAAGAAGTTGGAATTGAAAAGGAAACCTTTCGGGCCCTTAACAAATGAAGAGTAGAGCATTTGCAGATGAGGCCAAATGGCACCAGGGCTGTAGAAAGCTGGGCGAGGTGGCTGGTGACCGAGGCAGTGGGTGACCCGGGAGCCACCGGGGGCCGAATGCCAAGGTGGAGTCACGTGCTCCCATGCTGCGGCCTTCGACCTGATGCCAACGCATTCTTCACACATGAAGCCCAGCTTCTGCGTGCTGCAGGGGTTTTTGTTAAGCCTTTTAAGGGTACCAAATGAATTGACTATTGTGTTTCACCTACGCTGCAGTCATACACTTTCAGTGGGCAGTTTTATTTTCCCAGATGTGCAGACTGTTCACAAGGAAGTTATGAGTAATTAACTCATAAAAGAAATGTCCAAATGAGAGAGCAACTGCAAAGCACCTGTTGTTAACAGCTGATCTGTCTCCTCACTTAGATTATAAAGAGCTTGAGAATATGAGACCATGTTTTCTTCTCTCAAAGCCTTGTGACACCTACTGACAGGTTCACGTGCAAACAGCCGTGAATGGAGAATAGGTGGCGTGACTTGTCTGCCTCTGGGAAAGGAACACGTCAGGGTTCAGGCGAGGGTCAGCCTCCTCGGGTCAGGGCCGCGCTGCGCCTCTCACGGCCGCGGGCACTCGCGCCTCTGTGGGTCGCTTTCTGCAGTGAAAGGAAAAGATGGAGTTATGGTTTATAGTTGTACTTTTATAAAGATGACTATAATCCAGGATGGGTTTATGATTATATAGTCATCGTTATTATACTCTTTTTTCCTTCTCAATTTATTAAAAATAAAATACTCTGTGGGTTGCTGAAAGTACCGTGGGCGGCAGCCACTGTGCCTGCTGAGCCTTAGGAAGACGCCGGCCCTGCCCGAGAGGGGCCCTGGGGACACAGGCGCGTCACAGAACCGCGGCGGCCTCAGCTGTTCTCCCTCATTCGTACTTTAGCTTCTTCCTTCTGTTTTTCCTGATGTTCCCTCTGGGCAACGGGTTGCTCGAGGAGGGTGGACAATCCCCTTCTCCGTCAGTGGCAGCACCTGGCCGAGGAAAGCCGTGGGCGCCGCCCAGCCTGCGCTGAGGTCTGTAACG
>CM052440.1:149700252-149752883 GCA_028533085.1 Varecia variegata | reverse complement strand
TGTTACAATGTATGAGGGACGGCAGCATCCTCGGATTCTGACATCCATGTGGGTCCCGGAACCAGCCCCCTGCGGGTAGTGAGGGACACCTGTACCTGTAAGACAGGTGGTTATGAATTTAAAAGACTCCAAAATCATAAAAATTTGTGTAAATAGTAAAATTTATTCAAACAGAGAACTTGGCTAGTCAGGACTCAGAAAGTATCGGCAGGAAGCAATGCCATGGTTTTAAATAATAAGGTGATGTGTGCTTCCTAAGACCTTGGAAGTGGTTTGTCTTAAGCGGTCTTTTTGCCAATCTTTACACCTTCTATCTATTTGACAAGCCCCCTTTTTAGTTGTTAGTGAAAACCTCTCAGAGGTGTCACAGCTTCTACACTTATGTGGTCTGAATTAGTGAGGCTCCTCCTCCTGTAGTTTAAATAGTAAGCAGTTCTAGATCCCTCTTTGCTCCTTTTTCTTCTTTCCCGTACTAAATGCCTTTTGGCCATTTCATTACCAGATTTTCTCCTCTAAGGTGACTTCAACTATGTCCATGTAAATACTAACTTGTACACTTGTTCCGTTCCACACCCACTGCACACTTCACTGTTCTCATTCTTTCGTATAAGATTTAGAACAGAAAATGTATTGAAGTGTTCCGCAGATCGGCTCTATACAGTCAAGATGAATTGAAAGTTCGAGTTTGTGTGTCATTCGTTTTCTCATGTTTGCTTTTATGGCTTGGATAACTGCAGGCTAAATATGTCCCTTCGACCTGTAATTTAAGCAGCTCTAGGTACCTGGTGATTATCATCAACTCGAGGCCGTGCAATACATAAGGCATCAGTGTCAACACCATAACATCTGAGCAACAAAGACTTCCCTTTGTAAGTTGAGAAAGGCATGGAGGTATTGGCAGTTGCCGCATATGAGTCTCAAACACCTGTGTGAGGGAGACTAGGTGTGGGACAGGAGAGGTACCTGGGAGGCGTCATGCGGAACTTTGCGGCTTGCCCTCTACCGGTGACCTGCTAAAGAGCCTGCAGGTGATGGTTGTGAGGTGGAACAGAAAAGTGATTTCTTACAGTGATAGGGTGACTCACGATCATTCAGACTCATCTAACTCACAGCTCAGACGAAGACAGTGGTCCTTGAGTTGCAAGTTTGTTACAGGAATTGCAGGCATTCTGGCACGCGGTGGCTCTGCGAGCGTGGTGTGGCCCTGCCACGGTGTCAGCACCGCACGCCGTCCGCCTCTCGCCCTGTGCCAGGAGGAAGCAGTGTACACTTTCATGTATGGTTGGCAGTATTACCAAGAAAACTGTGTGAATTTGAACATGTTGCAACCAGAACAAAACAGTTTTAATACTTGCAAAACAAGAGAAGACCTGAAATTAGTGGACTGACTGAAAGGGGAGTAGAACTCACAGCTGTACCCAACGCCTGCCCCCCCCCATCTTCCATTCTGGTTTTTAAAGCTCTTAATTGAATTGGACGCTCAGTTGAACAAAGATTGGAAAGGATCATCTATTCTTTCTTCCTTTTTCAGATAAAGATAAAGTCATAAGATCTTTTCGCGGGCAATTTAACTGTACCCATTAAAATTTAACATTCACATACCGTTAGACCCAACACAGAAAACTCCAAAGCAGTCTACGGTACGAGTTGTACAAGGATCTTCACTGCTGCGCTGTCTGTGCTGGTGCATGCCTGAAGAGAACATGCCTGTCATTGGCGAGGAACAGCACATCTGCTGTGGAATATCACGAGGCCATGAAAAAGCATGAAGCCTTCGTGTACTGTCGGGGAAGGGTATTTACATGTTGAAAGATAAAAGATCATGAAGGAAAATGTGCATATGCTTGATCCAGTCTTTGTGAACAAAGGCACACACATCTAAAAACATGGGTGTTACGTGTATTTATATTTGCATAGTAAAGTTTCTGGAAAGATCCAAAATGGTAACAGTGGCTTTGCCTGGGGAGTGGGATAGTGTGAGCATTGTGGTTATGGGGGAAATCTTTCACTTTATTGTCCCTACCGGTTTTGTTTTCTTATCCTTGAATTTCCCACAGTGAACATTTATTCCTCTGGAAAAAAATTAGGAAGAAACTAAGTCCCAGGAATATGGTGAGACAGCTCATTAGCCATAGAACTAGTTCTCATACCTCCTGGGTCCCGGTCAGTGTTATTCAGGGTTATTTTTCACCGTATAACAGAGTTACTCACAATTTTAAAGCTAGAATTTTAGCCTAATGTACTCGTTTTGCTTGTGAGAAAACAGAGCCCAGAGGGCTCAGTGACTGTGAGTTTGTGTGACTGAGAGCCTGAGGCCCCGGTCCTCATGGTCCACGGCTGGGAACCGGCTGTGAGCAAGAGCCTGTCCACGGCTGCCGGCACCTGTGCCCCACAACTCAGACACGGGCTACTTGGCATTTTTTTTTTCTCTTAAAAGACGGCTTCTCACACTATCAGTGATAAAATGATTTGAAGAAAATGTAAACACACTCATATGGAAGGAGACGATAGTGAAAGCAAAAGAGGATAATTGCAAACTCAGAACTCTGCTGATTTGAGTTCTGAGCTCTAAATACTGGTAGAATTCAAACCTTAACTGTGGAATGTACTTTCCTTCTGTGTCTTGAATAGTTGACAGGAAGGCTGAGATTGGCAAAGTGTATTTCACACTGACTATCCTGAATCAGTCTTCTGCAGAGTAATAAGGAGATTCAGTTTGGTAAATATACTTCATTTTTAAACTTTATCAATGCCAATAGCTCTTATATCAGGAAAGAAATAATCTTAAGACATGCATTCTCTACAGTTTTGTAGTGTGATTAACTTCTGAGTTCACTGCAGACACAAATGAACTTTCCCTAAAATGCGGTGAAGGAGTACTGATTACAGTCAGTAAAGGTGGGAGGAGGCTATTTTGCAACTCTTCCTTCTGGCTGGGAGAATTTTTTGCCTTAAAGCAGAATATACTGATTCAGTCCTTACCACGAGGCCACTGCCATCGGAACATCAACTAGTCCTAGTGCATTGCAAATGCTTGAACATACTCATGTTCCAACTGGCTGCAACAGTTGACTTTGCCTTTAACTTTCCTTGGCAACTGACAGCATCAGAGGAAGAGATAAGCTGGCCCTGGAGAGCTGAGCTGTAATGGGTTCCAGACCTCTGCGTGCTGTCGTGCAAGACCAGCTTTCTTTTCAAGAGTCAGGGTTATGCTAAGTGTTGGGATGTTGTGTTGTTTGCTTTTCAGAGAAGCCAGATCAGATTTTCTTCAGTGCATCAACTCCAGCAGGAGAAGAGGGCTGCATTCTAAGGTGCTCGCTGTAATGCTCTGGCAGACTTAGTTGTGGGAGAGAAAGGAAGAGACAGTGTGTATTTTGGCCTGTGACTGTTTCTGTAGTAACAATGTATTCATTGACAAATCTGGAGAGAATTTAATGTCTGCTTTTTTGAAGTCTGAATTGAATTCTCCAGTGGATTCTGAGACCTTGAGAAGGTTTTCAGTCTAAGACTACATTAATGTTCATATGTTATCAGCATCAAAAGAAAATGCAAGGAGACTAAAGTTCTTGCCAGGTTCAGCGCTAGACTCTTACATTCATAATCTCACTTAGCGAGGAAGCGCGTGGGTGGGTGTTGTGCCCGTTTCTAAAGCGGAGGGCGTGGAAGCCCGGCAGGGTGGTGGCTGCCATGTCGGGGCTCGGACCTCACTGCCGACTGCAGGGGGAGGTGCAGAAGGCAAGGCCACCTCTGTGAGAGGAGAGAGAGTTCCCTGGGTATGTTTATTCTGTTTTATTATGTATGCTTACACACGAATTTGCTAGACTTCGGTGTGAACGAATACACTCCTAACTGGTTGTTCAATGTATTTGTTTAATTTAGAAAAGCAATAAACTCCCTAATGCCCCCTCTTACTTGAAGAATACTAAGAAACGAAGGCTCTGGCTCCAAGCAGGCCAGGTTCATGTGAGCATGTGGCCAGGAGACTTCATTTGTCTGGTCCCTAATGCAAGTGACCTGCCACAGCCGAGCGCGGGCGGCCTCCAGGCCCGTGTCCGCCTTTCTGCACCTGCTCCCGGAGGGAACCAAGCCCTTCCTTCAGCCCCGACCCCCACCGAGAATTTAGAAGATAAGAGGAAAACGCTTCCCTGGCTAGAGAGAGGTTTGTCTTTAATATGTTGTGTCTGGGCCTACACTACTCCGTGTAAAGTCCTCTAAACGCTTCCTCACACTGCACACCCTTTGAAAAGCCTGGAAACAGTCCAGTCTACCGTTGGGAAAGTCCGTCTCCTTTTGTCACTTACAGGATTTCTGATGACACGGTTCCTACGTCTGTCATTTCTGATGTGATATGCTCTCCTAGGCTTAGCTCAGAGGTAGCCAAGTGTTGTACAGAACACGTACTTCTCACTGCCGCATAGCAGAGTGTCCCCAGCCCCACCCAGGGCCTGGCGCACCCAGGGCAAGCGAGTCAACGCGCTGAATGAATGTGGCCCACGCGTGCGGTGGCCGTCTGCCAGGCTGGCGGCCTGAGCCCGGCTCCTACAGTCTGTGTCCTTGTCTGTGTCCCAGTTGTGTCCTCTCCTCCCATCCTCCCTGCGCGTCTCCAGCCTGCGGGTCGCACCGGCGTTTGTTCTCTGCTGTAGAGACTGTGGCTCCGTGGCCCGGCTTACGTTTATTTTCTCCATCGCTAGGATGTGTCTCTCCCCGTAGCCACGTAAATCAGACATGGCCTAAACATGTAACATGGAGGAGACAGGCGGGGCAAAGCTATCTGGTGAATTAATCGGACAATGGTCCAGTCTCTTACGGGTTTTTTGCAGTCATTTCAAACCTGTGTCTATTGAAAGACTCACACCTTAGCACTTTAGTAAGACATCCATCAAAAACCATTAATGCTAGAAGTTTTTTTAAAAAATAGACTCTTTCCCCCCATCTGATAAGCATGTAGTTGATGGAAACTCTAAATAGTGGCCCTGCCCACCAGAATAATGTGACATTGAGCCAGTGACGTCAGGACTCCTGGAACGCAGAGGCAGAGAAAGAGGAGTCCAGTGAGCCAAGTCCGGGGGCGCATGCCGCGTGCGCGCCGGGCTCCAGCCCCTGCTGTCGGGGCGTTTGGAAGCCACCTGCCCTGCAGAGTGAGTCAGAGACAGGGAAGCCACCAGGAACGGCTGGGGACACGGCACACCCTCCCTGGTGCCACCTGACTAGAAATCCCAGCGGTCTGTCACCAGACACACCATGCTGCTCGAATGTAAGGCTGAATAAATTACATTATATGGTAAAGAGATACAGACCGAATCCAGCTGTGCTCTAGTGCAGACATTGACTCCCGTTGTAGACCACGTGGCGCGTGCCGGCTTCGTGTGGCCTCGCGAAGGCGCGGGCTGCGTCTGCTGCCCTTGCGAGATTTCCAGCCCAACCCAGTGCCGGCGCGTAGTCAAAGCTCAGTCAATATTTGTTAAATTCACTGCGGGGTGGGCAAGAGGCCCGAATAAAGAGAAAGTTAGTAGTACCTACAAAAGTTTGTAATTGGCTCTTTAAGTTTGAATTTTCAGTTATTTTGCAGGAGGCATTAAATTTGCCTTCAGCCATAATTAGATTTATTCTGTTTTGTGGGCTTTTAGATTATTTAAGTGGCTACTATTTCTCCTGATCCCTCATAAAGCTTTCCAGGTGTGTGTATCAGGAAACATACGTCCTGTGTTTAGAATATTTATGTTTGATGTCAGCAGGTGGCAGCACTTTGAGCTGGAATCACCTTTTCTTCTGCCTCAGTTTTTGGTAGTATTAATTTTTTACTCACTGGTAAACTTTGCAAAAATGTCAAGCTTTTTAGGATTAACATAATGAGTTTTCATGACTTTCGCCATTTTGGGGAAAACGCGAGACCACAGCGCTGTCCATTTCGGGCAGAGCCACACCCGGCTGATTAGTGGCGGGAACGCGAGTTGAGACGGCAGCATCTGAGAGAACCGGACACGCGAGCGCCTCACAGCAGCGTTTCTCAGGAGCACAATCGCTAGCTCTTCCCGTGTGCACGGAGATTGTTTTCTATAGAAACTTTGACCTTAAAAAATCTGGTGCAGGTTATTTTACGGGTAACCAAAATGAATCCAGAAAGGCCCGGGTGCTCCGCCCGCTGCCGTCACCCCTCTGGCCGGGGCAGCACCGCTCCTGGTCCTCGCTGTGCCGAGGCGGGCGGAGGCCCTCGAGGGTCCACGTACCGGAATGATCCGAGACCAGACAAAAGGTGTATAGCCAGTGCTCTTGCGGCAGATGCTGTGGAAAGCAGTGCTGGGACGTCTGGGGGCAGGAAACTGGGGAACCTCGTGCAGTTTGGAGGCGCAAGGAAGGGCCTGTGCTCAGGAGGGGAGGCTGGAACTGGCGTCTGACGGGTGGATGAGAGACGCAGACGGGCACAGCTCAGGAGGGGGCACCTGGGGGAGAAGGGCCGGAACTCTGGGGAGGGGCCACGGCCCAGCCTGGTGGGCTGGTTAAGGAATTTGGACGTTGTCCCAAGAGAAGGCAGAAGCTATTGGAGGCAGGAGTCAGAGTTACAAGATTAGGTGTAGGTTTTGAGACTCCGGCTCCGTGGAGGAGAACAGCACGTGGGATTGTGCAGGAGGGGAGGGCCGGGTGAGGTGGGGGCGGGACCCGGTGGGGCTGACTCCCAGGTTCTGGCCTGGGAAGCAGGATCAGGGAGGTGCACTGACCAAGGAGGGGAGAGGATGCCAACAGCCGCTAGCAGCACAGCCCCGTGCCCAGTGCTGTTCTCGTGTCACCTCCACAGCAGCCCTAGTAAGGGGGTCTATTATCCCATCACACAGATGAGAAGACTGCGGTACAGACAGAGTAACTTGGCCAGAATCACACAGTAAATGTTAGCTGCTAGGGCCCCATTCTTCTCATGGATCGGTCATTCATGCGTGAACTGTGTGCTAAGCTTCAGATAATACACGGGTGAATAAAACAGGTGTGGGTCCTGCCCTTGCCATGGCTGTCACCTGCTGGGAGAGGCAGACAGTAAGCAAACCAGCAGCTCATCTTGCTTGGACAAGCTGGTCAGGATGGTAGGATGGTCTAGGGTCCTTAGACTGAAGTGTTAGACTTCTAGCTCTTACATAAATCTTGGATAGACATACAGGAGGAAAAATACGCATTACTGACTAAGCCAAAACAAGGTTTCCCAGATGTTCCCTGAGGTTGCACAGGCCTCCCCAGAGAGTGAGCAGACACAGGCCCCGTACCCGTTTCACAGGTGGGGAGGCTGAGGGTCCGAGAAGGGACGGCAGCGCAGTGAGGGTCTCCGGCTGCCCCTGGGCAGGAAGAGGCCCACATCTGCCTGCCCCTGTGCAGGTCCCAGCTCCTGTTCTCTCTATATATAGCAAGGAGCTTACATAAGAGTGTTATTAAAAAAGGACGACAGGGAGGAAAAGAGAATGCCAGCTGAATGTTTTCCACCAAAGCTCATTTGTAGCAGATGTGTGTTCTCTGCTTCCACGATGACAGTGTACGGGGGCACGGTTCCCCAGGTGCTCGTGGAACTGCAGTTGTGTCTGCTGAGCACGATGTGACCCGTGGCAGACACACCGTACTTGTGCCTGCCGTTTCATTTCATGTCACTCTCCCCCGGGGCTCCCGTTCGCCCTGAGGTCTGTGGAACAGGGGCTGGGAAGGAGGAGGTGATTTAGCCTAAATTCACAAAATATTTGGGGTGATGTTGGAAAGGAATGTTCTAAGCTCAACAAGGTGGGTGATTAACATAGAGCTGTTCGGTCTATCTTAAGATAAATACATTAGATGGGATAAGAAAGCTTTAATTTAGAAAATCTCTTACACACTGTAGTACCCAGTGATACATAACTTTTGTTGAATTTGTAAGCCAGTTTATCTGTTACGTGACCTTGACGTCATGTGACATTAAGGGGATGGCTGCATGTTGTCTCCCCAGGACAGGTGGTTCACCTGTTGTCCCGGGGTCCCGAGTGCAAGGGTCCATGTTGGGACAGAGTGTTTACAGGGTCATCCTGAATAGTAACTGAAGGCTCCTCGAGCATTGCTCTACACACTTATACGTAATAACTCATTTCACTTTCACAGCCTGGGAGGTAAATGCCATTGGAGTTTGACCCCCATTTTAAGGATGAAGAAACAGGTTCAGAAAGGTGAAGTGATCAAGGACGTGCAGCTAGTAACTAATAGCGTCAGAAATTTAAACACGGGCAAGCTAACCCCGTAGCCTAAGAAGCACGCCCTCACCTTTCACTCCTAACGGGTGAGCACTGTGAGGAAAGCCCCCAGGGGACGGGGGTCCCCATGTGGAGTCGCCCTCCCGGTTTGCCAGTGTGGACGGTGAGGGCCGTCCATGGTCTGGTACCGAACGCAAGAAATTCAGGTACATTTGTTTTTCTTTCTTTTGGAAAACTCATACTTTGGACTGTCCTCTTACTCCCCAGACCAGCCCTTCCTCACCGTCCACGCCGTCCTGAACGGTGTGGTGGGTTAACCTGTTTGGTGGAAGAGGAGAAATGGGGGCGTCTGTGTGAGCCAGGCACGCTGGTGGCCGCCGCAGCTCAGGGCAGGTTAGCTGTAGATTATTCGCTTCAGAATGTGGCGTCAGCTCCACTGTGGACTTCAGATTTAGAACATTTTCCCCCAACTCTTGCTTGTTTCTCATGAGAATAGTCCTTATGTCAGGACGAGAGAAAGGGGAAATGCCAAGCAGAACCAGCAAACTGAGGAATAAGCCCAGTTATATCCGTGGAAAGGCAGTGTTGAAGGAAGAGGTTTGCTCTGATTTTTATTGTAAACATATTAACTTCGTAAATCTTACCTTCTGTACAGAGATGCCTAGGTCAGTGAACATGTCAATATGGTGACAGTTCAGAGCCAAAAAAAAAAAAGAACCTAAAGTTGTCTAACAAATCAGACATTAAGAGGAAACTCCAGTGTGGTTCGGAGGGAGGGGCCAGTCCCGCCTCAGCTTCGTCGCGTGTGGCCCTCTGAAGCCCCATCCCATGCAGAAGCCTTTGCTCAGAGCCAGGATTGTGATGATGATAAATCAAGAATCTGGAGTTTCTTCTTCCTCTCCCTATTCTCCACAACACACGCGTGTGTCAAGAAGGTTCATAAAGAGCAAAGATTTAGAGAACACTCAGCATGCTTTCCTGAACATACCTGCTTTGGGGACATCGTGTGTGCCATCTTAATGCCTCGTAGTGTCACTAGAAAGGACAATGTCCTTGTTCACATGAGCCTGCGCCACACACAGTGCTCCTGACACCCAGCACCCCACCTGCAGTTGAGAATTAGACTCTGATTATTGCAGGGCAAAATTTCACGTTTGAAGAAGTTTTCCTAGAGAGGAAGCATGATGTGATCTCACGCTCGTGGAGAGGTCGGGTCCCCTCCGTTTGTTTCGCTCACGCTGCTGAGTTCCCGGACCCAGTCGTGAGGCCGCTGACCGAATTTAGCCAAAGTTACACATTCAGCAGTACTAAGTTTTCTAGGCATCGTGCTTTTATATTATATTGAGATAAAGCATAAATAACACTGTCATTAAAATGTTACCTTTGAGTATGAAGAAAGTCTCTGGGATACTGGATTCTGGGTCAAAGGTACGTAGGTAACGAGACACCCTGGCTGAGAGGACCCTCAATCTCCAGCGTGGCTTTGCCTACAGCTGGCGCCTACAGGCTTCCAGAAGGAGATGAGGTGTGTTTGAGAGCCGCGTTTCTGCCCAGTCTGGATCCACTCCCATCCCTTCAGCCTCCTCTAAATGGAACGATAGTCTGTGCATGTTAAGGCTGTAAGCTAGTTTTATTTAAGCATATTTATAAATCAGAGGAAAAAATTAAATTTGTAGCCTTATTTAAACATAGGACCTTGGCTGTGTAATTGGTCATCCCCTCCTTTTGTTAACATGGTGCAACATTTTTGCTCTGTGACCTGATCCAAGGCTTGCGCTGTATTTCCTGTGAGAGAAAACCCAAACGCACCTGCACCCCAAAGCCTGCTGTCTTCTGCCGTCACCCCGGCTCTTCAGAGGTTACGGCTGCTCCTCCGTGCTCAGCTGGCATCTGTCCACCGCGGCCTCGTAGTGTGAGCTCAGTGGGACAAGCCTCTGTGGAAACAGGGTCCCCTCCTCACGCCTGGAAGAGCGTGTGCGAAAGGTGTGGTGCCCTCGTCAGTCCTGACGGTAGCACCAACGGTGCCCCAGCCGCGCCCGCCGTGTGTGCGGCCTTGGGAGACTGGGACAGTTTGAGAAAGGCAATCTTAGAGTCGTTGGGTATCACTTGCTGGGAGGTCAGCAAAGAAGGGAGAAAATGAGTGAGGACAGCTTTTGGCCACTGCCGTGGACAGATCCGTCACCACTGTCCCGTAATACCTGCCCCTCGGAGCCCAAGTCCTTCCAGCCCAAGGCTCTGCAGTGCGATTCCTGCTCAGGGCGGCGTCCAGCGAGTGTCTGAGTGGGACGAAGAGACAACGACCCTGGTGAGAAGTGCGGGACCGTTCAGAGCTAGGCCTCTAGGAACCATCAGGCAGAAATGCGGTTTGTATCTTCTACTAGTCGCATTAAAAAGGGAAAAGAAGCGAAATTAGTTTTAATAATATATTTAACCCAGTATAGTTAAAATATCATTTTAACATGTAAGTAATATAAAAATTACTACTGAGATCATTTCACATTATGGTTTTTGAACTAAATTTTCAAAATCTGGTGGGTGCTTCACACAGACCGCACATCGGAATTTGGACCAACCACAGTTCAGGGGCTCAGTCCCCGCGAGGGGAATGGCCGCCTTGCTGGGACAGAGCAGGTCCGGAGGGTGCAGATCAGGTACGTGCAGACCTGACCGCGGGGACTCTGAATGGTCGTCTCCCTCCCCACCGGAGACGGCTGCCGAATCTAATTGCAGACCAACGACAGCGACGCCCTGCAGTCCCGGTGCTACAGACGGGTTGCTGAGAGCCAGCTGGGCCTGGGTCCCGGCCCACAGCCCGACAGAAGTCCCCTCCGCAAGGCACTGCGTCCTGGGCAGGGCATTCAGGCAGGAAGTTTGAAAAGAGACGTGTGCAGTGATTTCAGCAGTAAATGCTGTGGAGTAAATAAAACAAGATAATGAGTCGGAGAGACGGGAGCCCTGTTCTTGTCCACTTGGGCATTTGAGGGAGGCTTTTGGGAAGCGAATTGTGTTCCGTAGTGTGAAAATGATTTTAATTCAGCCGGAGGCAAACACTTCATCTAATTATCCAAGTAACTTCTTTAAAAGAGAATTTCATTATTTAAAAGCACAATACCCTAAGAAATGGAAGAAACCGAAGCTGGTTTCCATGTACTGCAGACAATATTTTGGTATGACAGCATCTCTGCCGCAGGAAGCAGCAGCCGACATAGCTAAAATATGAAGTGTGGCCCAAATACACAGTGAGACTAATAATTTAGGAAAGATTTTTGTTTGTTTTAGCCAAGGCAAAGAAATTAAAATTTTTTTATCTGCTCCACTTCCATATTTGTTTAAATAAACTTCAAAACTAATTACTTCCAAAGAATTTGTTCTCAGCTATTTACATGACCAGTGGATGATTCAGCGGAGTCCCACACTCTGACAGCATCTAGTAAATGTTTTGAATATGGAACTTCTGTGTTTGTTTAAAAAAAATCTTGGCATAAAAAGCACTAGAACTACCACATAGTATTTATCTATATGCTTATTACATATGGGATGGCTTGGGAGGGAAGTTGGACTGGGAGAGGGAAAAAATATGAGATGAAAGAAGATGTACTTGTCACACTGCTCTCTTTGTATCTTTTGCATTTTGAAGAGCACAAGTTTTTAATTTTGATGAAGTCCATCCAATTTATCAAATTTTTCCTTTATGATCATACTTGATGTCTTAGCTAAGAAATTTTTGCCTTATAGTCACAAAGATTTTTCTCCTTAGTTTTAGGTTCATATTTATATTGAAGATGCATGAATTAATTTTTGTTTATGGCATGAGTTGAGGTTATTGTTTTTTTGCACATGGAAATCCAATAAGGTTTGGTAAGATTTCCTTTTTGAATTTTTTATCATGTGCATTATGATCACTTTAAGGATCACAGAATTTAATTCCAAAAGATATAAAAAGAAATGTCTGCCGTTATTAGTTATTATGAGTTCAGTTTTATTACGACTACTACAGTGATTTTCAAGAACCATCATTGTGCTTTAATTCTCTAAGCCAAAAACGTTACATTCTGTTGGGCGAAAAGACTGTGTTGATCGCACACTCTTGTAAGGCACCTGGCCTTCAAACATTTTCATAATGAAAACTTGATGTCAGTATTCTCTTATAAGGTAAGAAACTAAAAAACGTAGATATTTGTCAGTAAAGCTGGACTAAGTTATCTAAATCAGCAGAAATAAAAGATGGGTCATAATAAACACGTTTTCTCTCTTCAGTAGGGGTGTGGACACTAGAAATGGTAGATTTGTGTTTGCCAGAACTGCCTAGGGAGACGTATGCGTGGAATGGAGCGAGTCTTCCTCCTCTCTTCAGGACTGAGAGAGACTGTCCCCAAAGGCACGTGTTGAGAGATCAATACCTGGCTCTCAAATTGCCTTCCAAGGGGGAGTGGATCTCTCAATGCTTTTATTTTGTTGCATTGGGCAAATTTGAGGCCACCCCACACCTTCCTTGCCCTGTACCAGAGCTGGGGGCAGCTCCTGCAAATACATGCTAAGCATGACTTGCTTTGCAGATGCGCTGATGTATTAGCAAGGGAGCCCACATGTCTGAGGTTCTTTCAGGCATTAAAGTACATGAATGATTTCTATTTGAGGAGCTATCCCTTCCCCCTACTCAAGTTTGAGACCAATTGAGAGAGAAACTGAGAAGTCAGGAAGAGAAAGGTCCAAGCATCTGATTTGTACTGGGGAGAACCCGGAGGAGAAAGGGAGGTATTGTCAGGCCAAGCGAGCTTGCAAGTTACTTCACCCTTGAGTTAAGCAGACAGCACGGCACAGCTCCATGCAGACCCCGGCCTCCCAGAAAAGAGGAGAAACCTCTGACCGCACTGACCGCGAGCAGCGATCCGGAGGGAGGACCCGGCAAGGACGCTGTGCTCCTGGCAGTCCCTCCACAGGGAAACACGGTGAATGCTGGAGCGCCTTCATGTCCTGCACAGTAATAACTTCTGAAAGACGATAGCATGATGCTCCTGAAAGGCCAAAAAGAAAAACAACAAAAGGTTTAGTCTACTAGGTCATTAACATGTATCATGAATGACTTTAATGTCTTCTGGCTCATTTTGACATTTTTTGTAAATTTTGTGGATCTTTTATTTAGAGATCAACAAATGTCCACAGCAAGAAAAAAATCACTAGTAAATTTTATGTTTCTATACTTAAAGCAGTTACATCAATCCTGTCTTATTCAGAAGATATTAACTACAAAAATACTTACTAGTCTTGGTTCCCTGGTACAAATTGCTTTGTACTCTTGAGATTACTGGTGGCCACAATCAAGAGATAAGATCACACCTAAAAGGACAAATATACTCTATCATTTTTACTTAGGAATTTAGGACTATAGTCCTTAGACACAATTTTATCATATTTAAACTTGAAGATGTACAGCATGCTGGTACCACTGTCTCTAGTTTTGTGTGTGTGTGTGTGTGTACATACATGCGCACGCACACACACACACACACAATGAGGCTGGGTCCTGGGATGTCACCCTGCTGAACGAGTGGCTTATGTGACTTCTAAGCAAGGGCTCATCTTCACCCTTCAAGAAGTCACCCTTGCTGGAACCTGATTTGGAACATATATTTCTTTTATCTGTATTCTTGTTAGAAATGACTTTTTAGTTCAATTATTTAAAAGATTAAGCCTTTTAGTGAAAGAAGTTCTTACCTTGGTGTCTCCACTTGGGGGAGGCCCTCCCGGTGGCTGCACCAAACCTGCTTGCGGCTCAGGTGGCCCAGCCAGCCCAGGTTCCTCCCACCTGTACATCATCACACAGATGCTGCGCTCACTTGAGTGGCTTTGTCCACTGCTGGTTTTAAATTTTAAATAGAATAATCACATGCTGGTGCACATGCTACTTCCCTAAATGAAGGGCCCCCTACTGTCTATAATCTTACAGTATAATCATGAAACCTAGATGCAGTGTGCAGCAAACATCGCATGTTTTGGAAAAGATTAATAAAGTACAGTCAAATAAGCTCAGTACTACAGCTGTACATACTATACTATAAAGTCTTCTTCTTTTGAAAGGCATTTCAAGATTTTGCAGCATTTTTATTGTGTTGGAAATGGTCATAAATACCACATTATGGAAAAGCCCATTTGATAGAATGCCAGATAATATACACAGTCATATATAACCATGTTGGAAACTTCATGCAGCTATGATAAATTTCTCTCATTTTTTCCTTAAGAGTAACTGCATTCAATAATTGGGTTGTTTTATCTAAGAATTATTTTAGTGGTTTTAGTCATTTCTCAGGGAGGGAACCTCATTTATTACAGTTCTTCCCAAGACACATTTGGACAGACTCCATTTACTGCTGGCAGGATCGGATCTGTCCCCGAGGGGACAGGCTGGTCAGCACGTCAGGGCTGCAGCTCATCCTTTAGCCTCTGAGGAATGTCAAGGTCAGTTGGTCAAAAGCTAAGAAGGGTCAAAGCCATTTAAAATGTACCGTCCTTTTCCACGGCCACAAACCTCTTAATTGATGCTGCTGAGCTACGTCTCTTGGGCTTGCCAAAATGCATTTTTGAGCTTTTTCAAGAACTTTTTCCTTCTTCGGTGCAGAGGTTGGAGGGGAGCAGGCAAGCCCTGCATCACACCGGGAACCCCCCGGCCTTAACATTTCAGCTAGCAGTGGGCGACCTTCGAGAGAAAATAAATTACTCTGAGCACCCAGATCCAACTGTGCATTCCTTTTTTTATTTACTCTTTCAAGATCGAAATATGTAGAAAATGGTATTGGCAGCTTATGATTTATTCAGAAATACTTAGTTCTTCAGTTCTAGGCCTATGTAAATGGGAATTTTTTTTAATTCTGCATATTTAGTGATGATAGTCTCTCAAGAGGTGGAGTAACGTAATAGATGAGCAGTATTAGTAATGTTCAGATGTATAATCTTGAAAGACTAGATAGTGGATTTTACAGCTTGGAGGGACTTTAAAAAATATTTGAAGGGAACTATTTAAAAACAGTCCGACCTTCTGTTTCACAGGTGTGAAGAAAGAGCAGGAATGATCTAGTTCAGGCCACACAAATACTGGGTGGGGTGGCACAGTCACCCTGCCAGGAGGGCACGAAGCAGCCCAGTAGCAGCAGAGGCTGTAAAGGGCCGTCTGTGATTCCAAAAACAAAGCTATTTTTAAGAATTCAATTCCAATTGTTTTGGGCATTCTTCTTCTATTTCTTTATTTTCCTATAACAAACATCTTGTTCAAAGAGGATAGGGAAGGACAAAACTGTAAGTGAAAACTTATTGCTATTAGGTGACAGGTCTGTTAGTTCTCAGAAATTTGGATTCACATTTTACTTGCAAAATATGAACTGAGACCCTTTATCAAGCAGTTTCATCTCCTGTGCCTGCACTGTGTATTTTGGACATACCGTGGAGAGCTGAGACACGCATGATGTTCAGTTAGTAGAGACTAAGCATGCAGCAGCTGCTCAATGTCATAAATGCTGGCTGATGATGCCAGTATTGAAATAAATTCTGGAAGCAAATTTACTTTCTTAGTTTTAAAACAACAACTTCAAGTTGCTTTGTATATTCTTATAGTTTCTCCAGTATACGGAAGTTTTTAAAGCTGAGTACATGAGACAATACTCCCTAAAATTAAATATATGAGATGTCTTCAGGGTATAGCTAGGCTGTCTCTGTGTACAGCTGTTTTGTTACTGGGATTCAGAGATAGATACCGGTGACACAGGACAGAGGGGCTAGGAGTGATGGGGTCAGAGCCACCGTCTCGGTGGAACCCAGATTAGGAAGGTCCCTGTGGCTGAGGAAGTCACAGTGTGCATGGTTAGTACCCAACGAGTCATGGTGCTTCGCTTAGAGACACTGTAATGGCTGGTGCTGAGCAGACCTTGGTTCAAATCCCATCCCAGCTGCGTAACCTCACGCAACATACTTGACATCTCTGTGCCTCAGTTTCATCCTCGTAAAATGGAGATGATAAAAGTGGCCTACCTCCTAGGGTTTTTATAAAGATGAAATAGTTTATATAGATAAAGCACTTAAGATGGTGTTTGGTACTTGGTACGTGCTATTATCACTAGTAGTAGCTGTGACACTCGGTGCGGCAGCAGCTGTAGTAACGACTGAGTAACTACGGTGGAGGGAGGCTCCCTGGGGCTGCAAACACAAGGAAGACGAACAACCCCTTCTCAGGCCTCCAAGACAATAGCACTGTGTCATCTTTTACAGTATGACCTTCTTTAAGATACAAACTTCGGGAATTTTGTATGTTAAGAATAATCTCAACCACTATCTTAATTTTTTGAATGTACATGGTTAAAAATATTTAAACAGTACAGAAGGTTATAAAAAGCAAAATAAAAGATTTCTTCCTTCTACCTCATGCTAGTCTCACTTAACCATTTGCTTTTAGTCCTTCTGGTGTTTTTTTTCACAGCTGTATGAACAATACATGTGTTCATCTATTTATTGACTCATCAATTTTAGACAGTGCTATTAGATTAATTTTTAATATTATTCTTACTGGCAAGATGTTCTTGTCACGCCTTTGGCACCAACCAGCTGATAACTTTGTATAATTACTTAATCTCTCTTTATTTCCATATCTGTAAAATAAGGAAATTGGACTGGTGGGTTTCCAAGGCCATTTTCTTAAAAAAGTGTTAGAGACCATTTGAACTAACTTAAGCAAAAAGAAGCTGGGGGCTGACAGTGAAGCTAATTTATACATGGAATTCAGAGATAAAACTGGTTTCATATGCTAAAATAGAATCCACTTTTAACTGTTGTCTTTTATCTCTCAACTTAGCTTTTTACGTGTTGGCTTCCTTTCCTATAGACTCTTCCATGATGGCCAGCAACTCTGGGGGATTCTGTCCTTTTAGTTACCTGTCAAAGGACAAAGAGATACATTTCCTTTCCATCTTCAGTGAGAAAACCCCAGGGAAGGGCCCTGATTGGCCCGGCCTGCCTGGATCGTGTCTATCCTTGGGGGTTTGCTGAAGCCATGCAATGCCTGGCTAGACCCGGGTCACACACCCACCCTGCCACCAAGGGTCAGAGGACTGTGACGGGCAGACCTACACGGAACGGGGCAGAAGCAGATCTGTAAGGGAAGGGGAGGGACGCTGCCGCCAGACAGAGGAGGGATGAATGGTGGATCATGAAAACAAGTGTCTGCCCACTCGGAGTTTCAGGAAACTGATTTTGAGAAGGAACTCATTCAATTCTCCACCTCCTAGTGAGTCATTCCTTGCTTCCATGAGTGCTGACTGCCATGTCATCAACCAAAAATAAAGCACGACCTCCGCCTACACATTCTTTAACTTAGTATCGGCCATCAGCAGTTCCTGGTGGGACTCCCACGGCACTCTAAACAGGAGGGCAGACGTCAGTGCGATGTCCAGGCAGACAGCGTGCTCTGGACTCTCCCCCAACACAGGCCTTCAGAGTGGCCACGTGAGTAGCTCTCTGCCGGGTCTGTATGCCTGCCACACGGTGACACCAGGGAACCGTGGCCTCATTCATACAGGGACCAGCCTGTGCTCTGAGGACACAGTCCACGCTCTGGATGGTGGCTGTAGAGCAGCACCGCGGTGGGAAGGAGGGACTTGCCGAGAGATGACAGAATCCTCACCAAGTACTGAACATAATACCCCCGAGGCACGCCTCCCCAGGTAAACATAAAATGGAATACGGGCCCTGGTCCAGGATGCCCCTGCCTGGATGGCGACGGAGTGCCTTGCAGATGCCAGAGCAGGAGCTGCCGTACTACCAGGGTCACAGACGCTCTCGCTTGGGGATGGGGTTTCACATTTTGTGTGTATGTCTATATATTTCCTCTATTACAAGGCACATTTTCCTCTCTCATATGCCACAAGAAACACAGTCTAGCAATCTCTTCAGAAGTATTTAGTGACATCTGGGCACAAACACTGTCATAATCCACAGGGTACAAAGAACACATCTGGCGCTGGGAGTCTGGGCTGTGATGCCACTGCCACACCCTGATGGCACCACACCAGCCCGTGGGCCGGGGCGGTTGGAGGCGGGAGAAGGAACAAGTGTGGTTAGGGAGGGTTTTGAGAGAGAGAGAGAGACATATTGAAACGACCACAGAAACATGAAGACAAACAAGGTGGACGGAGAGAGCGTGGTGGGGGAGGGCCTTCCAAAAGAGGGCAGTGCAGAAAGGCCACAAGGAAGGAAAACCCAAATAGTGAGACCAATTTAGAAAAATGAAAACGTGGAGATAGAGCAGTAGTTGGAGATAAGGCTATTAGGACTGCTTGGGGCCAAATGGTGGGAATTTTGGATTTTAGGGGAGAAATTGGGGCAAGAGGGACTCTGTTAAGTTTGAAGTGGCACATTGGGGCGAGAGGGACTCTGTTAAGTTTGAAGTGGCACATTCATGTCACGTGGAAACGGGTCCTAGAATCGGGATTCAGGGCTGAGGTCTGGCTTAGGGAGATAAGGGAGTGAGGGTGACGCAGTTGAGTCCTTGTGCAGAGAGGGGCCTAAAAGAAGTTTCCATCTTTGTGGGACACCCATATTTAGAGAGCTGGAAACGAACTGGGGGTCGGTGGCGGGGGGGAGACGGAGCCTGTCCGTGGTGGGAAAGCAAGGAGAGGTGGCTGGTGATGTCAGGGAGGAGAGAGCTGCTAGGAAGAGCAGGCGGTGGTCACACTGTCAGATGACACGGAGATACCAAGACCCAGGACAGAGAAGAGCCGTGGACGGCTGGAGTGCAGGTCGTGAGCATAACACCCATAGCCTTCCTGTTGAAGAAAATGGCTTACATCGATTTTTGGGGTATTTCCACAGTCAGGTCAAAGGGTAAGACAGGGTTGCAGTGGAAATAGGGGAAGGTTTATCAAGAGACCAGTGGCTACTGAGGCACTGAAATGTTTCTTTAAGGAGAGCATCATAGCAGATCCACAGTCAGCCCTGTGCCCACAGGAACTGTTTTCTTCCTGGGCAGAATTTATCTATAAGAATATCTGTCTTAAGAAAAAAAATACAACTAATGTCAACCAATTAGGTGATGGTTATTCACAGAATAAAAGTATCCTTCCTTTTATAAAAAGATTTACCATGGAACTACTTTAGTCTGCCTCGCTAATGCCTTTAAATCTATTTCTGTTTACCAAAACATATATATATATTCAAAGCAGATGACATGAATATGAAAACAGCATATGCTAAGGTGAAGGGGTGTGTACATATAAAAATAAATACCATACTTGGCCTTGTTTAGTTGTTCCTTTAAAATGCTTATTTATAATATTTAAATCTTACAGGTCTAAAGAGGACAAGTCATAAAATCTAAAAGTTTATTAGGACCTTACAGATACTACATTACAAAGTTGAGAAACTGCCCCAGAAAGGATAAGTGAATTACCCAGGATCACAGATGGCTCGTGGCAGAGCTGGGGTTCGAGGATTCGAACGTTTCTCTATGTGGCCGAGCCCTGTGCTCGTCAGTAACCCGCCTGCCAGCAAGGAGGCCACCAAGATCACGCCCGGAGAAAAGCGCAGCTGTGTGGCGCGAGTGCCCTGTAGCTGGATGGAAGAGAGTTCTGTCCTTTCGAGCAATCTAGGGATTTCGGTTAAATTCAACAGATATTTACTGAGTAGCTTACCCGTGAGCAGAGAGGAGGACACTGAAGATAAAATATTTGGGGCGGCACAGAGAATTGCTATTTTGTAAAGACATTTGGTCAGATAATGGTTACTTGTTTTGAAGGATAAGACTCTTTGTCCTTAGTAGTAATTCTTTGTCACAGATGCTGACTCACACCACGTTTCAGAGGGACCCAGTCGGAGAGCGTGAGCTCAAGTGCAGATGACACGGCAGGACGGTGGAAGCCTCCACACAGTGACAAAGTAGAGAGTTGAGGAAACTTGAACCATGTCAAACCTTAAAATATGCCAAATTCTTCATTTCATTGTAAGACGGAAAGGGAAGTACCTGTCCATCTTTTTCCCCCTAGTTATTCAAAATCTCAGAAATTTTATTCTTGAGACATTAAAGTTCTCAACATCTGTCTCACAGGGAGCTTTTCTTTGGTGTTTTACAATTGGAAATGACATCATTGATTTTGCCTCAAGTACTATGAATAAAAGGTTGGGAAACAGATTTTTCTTCAAAGTTGTACTTTGTCTATGTTGAGAATTAATACCAAACATTTTCAGTTAGGAACAGTTCATATTAATTCCTTTTAACGTCCACTAAATTAGCCTTGTTTTTCTAAGAATCAACTAATATCTTCCTGCTGTTTTCACTGGCCTTTGTAGCAACAGAAATGAAAATCATGCAAGGCATTTAACTGCGATTCGGAGTTGGTTCTTTTAGAAACTAACCTCACATTCCTCCCCCAAAAAGAGACGGAGGCTGCAACACCAGCACCGCGTGTCACTGAGATTCATCAGGCACGTCACGACTGCAGACACTGTGTCCCTTCTCATACACAGGTTAGGTCAGGCTGCAGATCCTGCTCTGTTGGCAGGGCCAGACATGCTTTGGCCCACGTCCCGCAGCACTCACAGGGCCGAGCTGACCACTCACCCCCTGGAGAGCTGCAGCTCCGCACCCCTCCAAGATGGGAATTCTCCACGTCGGGGGAGCCAGCAGCGGACTCAACGTCTGGGAACAGTTTGCGTCGGCACTGACCCTGGACAGACCACCAGCTCCCCGACCCCCGGTCCTCGCTGCTCGTGTTACACGAGACACTCGGCCGTGCTCTGCTATTCCAGAGAGCTTCCCAGGAGGATTAGGAATTGGTCAGCAATTGCTCCCTCTCTCTCGTGGTACATGGAGTGACTTCAAACAGAGATCAGCTTTATGTATCGAGACACACAGAGCTACCGTCTTTCTGTAGTGGAGCCAAACGTGGCTCTTACTCTAAGTGCAAGGACAAGTCTTTCTAAAGAAGACCCGAGTCGTGCTGATTTCACTCAGCTCACTTCTCCCTTGAACTCTGCTGTGTGATTGTGTTCAGTTCTGGCTTTGTTTGGAAAGTCAGCCCAATTTACAAAAGACTCAGAGTAAATTAAAGACCAAAGAATGGGGCATTGTAAAGAAACCCATGTCATTTTGCAGTACATGCTAAATGCACACACACATTCCCAAGCAGTGGTTGATTTTAATTTGATTTTAACATTCGCTGGTTTATGGTACTTTATAGAAAACCCAGATCTTTACCCCTGTCCCCTCCCCCAACCTCAGGGGACTGTATTTGAATTCATAGTTATTTTTGCACTCATAACCTTCTTTAAACCCAATGCCATACATTCTCATTGGTATATATTAATTCATTGCTGTGTAAACGATTATTCTCAAGATTGTGATTTATAGACCTTTTAGCAAGGAGCAATAAGTTAGTGCTAAACAAAGCAAGTTATTAGATACTGACCCTCATGCAGTAGAACTACTTTCTACGATATGAAGATATCAACGGAGACATGACTAATAGAATAAAAAGAAGATACCTGAGGCATGAATAAAGTCACAGATGGAACTTAACCAGTACTACCTTACGGTTGTGTATCCTAAGTTCCCAGAATTAATATACTGAGCGCGCTCATGCAGAAGATACTGAGCTCGTCCCAGCCACGGCGGAAGATGTGGTAGGAGCACCCAGCAGCTTATCCCCTATTTGAAAATTCTTAAGATTCCGCAGTCCAGTCTGGGGCCCTCCTTCGGTAGGACTGTCCTACTGTAGATGCCTGAGGAGCCCACGAGGGTACGGAAACTGCGGCCAGAAGTTTACGCTGTTGTCACTGACGGTGCTCAGCCTGCCGCAGTTGGGTGTCGTGCCAATGCTGACACAGTCCCTGCCCTCAGGGTGCTCGTACGGGGCAGAACCAGAGGGACTCGAGGTTCGGAGGGTGCGGTACTGCAAGTCTTCATACGGTGGCTTCCGTATCACACAGTCAAAGTGGAAAGAAAACTTATGAAACAGCAGCATATTTATTCTTAAATCACAAATGTGTTTCCGCTTTGCGATCCCAAGCATTTCTGCGGCCGCCCTGCCTCCCTGCGAGCCACAGAGCCACCGGGCACCGGACGGATGCGCCCACAGCAGCCCTAGGAGGCAGGTGTTGTCATCTCCCTGCCGGCCACTCGGAACAGGTGAAGACGAAATCCCCTGCAATGAGGGGAACATTGTTCCCGTGTTTTAAAGGTCCCTTTTGTGAAGTAACCGGGATTCATGTGGCTCTTCTCTTCTGAGATGAAAGATTTACTGAGCTCAGGCCATGAACCAGGCACTGTGCTCCTGTAATTCTCACAACGACCCCACAGCTAGTAGCTGGCTGGGTTGGGTTCCTCGCCAGTACGGTCTAACTGCGACTCTAGTCTTTTTCTCCTCTACTGCACTGCAGCTTGGGGCTGTGTTTTCAGTCTGGTTAAACTTTTTCCAAACTTGCTTTAATCTAGTGGCAGGAGAGATGACTGAGTTGGAAAATAAATTGGGTTCCGCACCTCTCCTTATCCCTGTCAAATGTAAATCTTTGCCCATCCAACTATCTGTAAAATTATTCTTGTTGAAAGCTTTGTGCAAACCATTGGGGTGGGGGCAGGGGGGATTACTGATTTTCTCTAATGTGTGAGGAGAATCCATTGAGTTAGTGTGCACATATTTCCTTCCTGAGCTGCCAAGATAGTCTCCTCTTCGCACCATTTCACCCTAAAAAGAATCAAGTTTGAAGTCAGATATTCTTACATATGTATTAAAACCTTGACTGAGGCTGGGTGCGGTGGCTCAGGCCTGTAATCCCTGCACTTTGGGAGGCCAAGGCAGGAGGATCACTTGAGGCCAGGAGTTTGAGACTAGCCTGGGCAACACAGTGAGACCCCCAGCTCTATAAAAAGATGTTTAAAAATAGGCAGGCATGGTGGCACACCTGTAGTCCTAGGCCCTCAGGAGGTCAAGCAGGAGGATCACTTCACTGGAGCCCAGGAGTTCGAGGCCGCAGTGAGCTATGATTGCACCGCTGCACTCCAGCCTGGGTGGCAGAGTGACACCTTATCTCTTAAAAACAAAAGCAAAAACAAAACTCTTGACTGATGATTCAGATCCTAAAGGCCCTGGATGCTATAGCTACAAAGAGGCATAAAAGTGAATAAAGTACTCAAGAGGGAAGTACAGCAACAGATTTTTTAGGTCACATGGAAGGTCAAGGTTCTTTTACGTTGTCATGCCTGGTGTAGTGAAAGCAGCCAGGGACAGATTTAGGTTCTACCCTGGCTCTGCAGGTAACCTGCTCTGTGACCTTGAACAAGTTACTTACATCGTGTTTTCCCACGTATGCACGGATTGACAGGTGCACAAAGTCCCAACAGTCTCATTTCCTTCAGTAGTGAAACTTAGAATTGAAGAATGGGCAAAAGTGGGGAATTGCTTAGACTTTTTGAATTGGGGGTGTGGTGGAGAGGGGGGAAAAGAAGCTTGGAGGAGTTTGATGGGTTAGTTGGGCAAAACCAGAGCTTTAAACAATATGGCAAAGTGTGCTTGGCAACCGGGGCTGTCTAGACTCGTAACCTCGCTTCTCATCCTTTACACAGTGTTCACAAAAGGTTCAATTCAATGTCATTTCCCCGTTTCATTTTCAGAGAAAGGATGGCAAAAAAAGGGGGGTGGGGACTGGAGAAGTGGTGAATTTTTTATAACAGATAACTTCTAAGTAATTTTCAAAAGCTATGGACAACCTTGCCTTTCTTGTCCCTTTCATGCACTTGGCCCTTTTATCTCTGTGAAAATCAATTTTTATAAAAATAACTTAGGCTGTGTATGGCGCCTCACATCTATAAGCTCAGCACTTCAGAAGGCAGAGGCAACAGGACCACTTGAGGATAGGAGGTCGAGACCAGCCTGGACAACATAATGAGACCTTGTCTCTACAAAAATTTTTTAAAAATTTAGCTGGGCATGGTGGCCTGTAGTCTCAGCTACTTAGGAGGCTGCGGCAAGAGGATCAGAGCAATCCTGTCTTTTAAAAAAATTTTTTTAATAAAAATAATGAGAACCGAGAAAATAAAATTATGCATTTCATCACATACAGAATCCAGCTGTCAAATCCATTTAACTCTAGTCTTTTAAAAAAATTATCATTTGCACAGAAATCAAGTCTGACACTTTAAGATTCAAAATGTGTGTTTTTACTCTCCTCTCCCTACCCTTCCAATCCCCTGCATGTTCTGTTCTTCACCCAGTGCAGGACCACCGAAGAACGGGGGAGGTAGAAACCCTGGCACAGCTCTTCAGTGCAGGGTGTACCAGCAGCCAGGTCACTAGACTGCCTCTTCTCTTCTGGTGAAATGCTACATTGATAATTTCTTGAACTATCACTTCTTACTAAAAGTAGCACATCAGCAGCTTTAAGCCCACTTGGACAAACTTGGGGGTTCTTTTTAATGCCCACAGGAGTAGGCTGACCACATGGAGAACCAACATACAGCTGGTCTGGGCTTTCCTGCCCTGCTTCTCTGAAAGCCGGCTCTTGGGAGCAACTCCCCAATCCTGGGCAGAGGTGTCCTGGCTCCAGGTGCAGGGCACAACACCGTGTCGGTGGCTGCCTCAGCAGAGCCACCACACCCAGCTCTTTGCCGCTGCCAGGCCAAGCTTACAACACCTCAGCATGCAGCTGTGGCCGTGGGCACCGCGAGCCCAGGCGGGTACAGGGTCGGGGAGGAGGGCCACACAGATCACTTCCAGTGCCGCTGCAGCGGCCGGGTGAAGAGTATGAAAGAGTGTTGAGCATTCCGCGAAGAGAATTCCGCATTTTACCATAGCTGGGGAATGGGAAAGAGATGGTCGAGGCAGGGAGATCAGGAAGGAGCATTTGGGGACTCAGATGAGGCTGCTGGATACTGGGTTTTAGAGCTGGTGGGTGGTTTTTATGAGTTCTATTCTTGGGCCAGTTCTAAATACATGAATGCAAGAGCACATGTGCTGGACAATCTACCCAAACCACAGAGACATCTGGAACTTGGGGCAGTGGCGAATCCCAGCAGTGGCCTGGCTGCTTTTAAAACACTGAAATTAACTCAACAGAACCCCACAGAGTTCTTTGCTGCTTGAGTCTTTGATGCTCTCCACGCATTAAGAATATAGAGCCACCCTCTCTTTATACCTTTCAGTGCCCAAGAAAGTATCTGTCTTTTCCTGGATTTAAGGGTAGTCACTTTACTGGAGAATCATAGAAGGTCATGGGAGACACAGGAGGGAGTATGGAATTGCTGATGTTCCCATACTAGTAACACTTGATAACACGCCTAAATCTTTTTTGACTTTTTATAAGCAGCTTCAATTGTTTTTATTGCTGAGTTTCTAAAAGCTTGATTTTTGAAGATTAAATGCCTGTGGATAAGACAGTTTGGGGTTTTTGTTTTTTGGTTTTAAGGTTAGGCGCATACCTTTGCCTATTTGTAGAATTGTTTGTTTTATCTGCTTTTATAGTGCCACCTTCTGTTTAAGTTTCTGTTGAGTTTTTTTTTCCTGACAGCCATTGCTCCCTTTGTTTACCTGATATAAAGGAAAATATGTACAATGTTAGATGTACAATTGAGCTAAACAGGGAAGCTTCTGAATAAAAGAGTGAGATATTAGATAATTGCTAGCTGCTTGCTTTTATTCCAAAAATTAAAATTCAGACTCTCTCTTCTCAATGGAAAATATTTGGGCAATTAAATCTACATTACAAAATTAATTTGTTATTGCTTATTGAACACCTACATGTTAAAGATAGATGTCATTTACATGTGTTTGAGATATAGCATACAATATTGGTAAGTATTAAGGTTTGTATAAGTAATTGGCAATTCAGGGTTTACTACTAAAATTGTGCATATAATAAAGACTTTTTTAGGGAACAAATGCAGAGATGAAAGCAGATCTTTAAAAAAGGCAGCGTGTGGTATTTACTGAAGCACTGAAGTAGGCAAATTGGACTAACCTAAATCTGCCAAAAATAACTTCAATCAAGTGTTTTTCTTTTCTCATTCTGATAGAATTTTTTGAAAAAATTGGCAACACGTGAGAGAACTCAAGTCAAAAAGTTTCTCTCTTAATACCTCTGGGTTCTGTTAAAATAAAGCATGGCCCCTGGAAGTCAGACGAAATTCCCATCACGGTCTGTAGACTGGGTCGGATCATCCGATGTAGAACTCGCATCAGACGCTGGGAGAACCGACCGTACTCAATTGCTTTCTGCCCTGTCCAGAGCTGACTCCCCGAGGCTCCCCGCGCCGTCCTCCCTGCGTGCTCTGGCGTGAACGGTTGGTTACGTTCCCAAATCGAAGGTTCCTTCCAGTCCCCTCTGAAGGTGTCCTCTCTCTCTCTCCCCCCAGGGACCCTCTGAAGCTCCAGCAACTGCAGAGCCAAGTCCGCCTGGAGCAGGCGGCCAGCGCGCGGCACGTGTCCCCGCCCGCGCCCGAGCCCTGCGTGTCACCCGCGCCCATGAGCGCGCTGGCCTCCCGCGCCGCCGCCGCCATGCAGTCCTCCGGCTCCTTCAACTACGCGCGCCCCAAGCAGTTCATCGCCGCGCAGAACCTGGGCCCCGCGTCGGGCCACGGCACGCCGGCCTCCAGCCCCAGCTCCTCCAGCCTCCCGTCGCCCATGTCCCCGACGCCCAAGCAGTTCGGCCGCGCGCCGCCCTTCGCGCAGCCCTTCGCCGAGCCCGAGGGCCCCTGGGGCCCGTCCTCGCTGTCGCCGTCGCCCCCGCCGCCACCGCCTCCTGTCTTCAGCCCCGGCCCGGCCTTCGTGGGGCCCGAAGTGTTCCCGCTGCCGCCGCCGCCGCCCCCGCTCCCGAGCCCCGGCCCGGCCGCGCCCTGCCCCGCGCGCCTCGGCCCCGGCCAGACGCCCGCCGCCTTCCTGAGCGCCCTGCTGCCCTCGCAGCCGCCGCCCGCCGCCGTCAACGCCCTGGGGCTGCCCAGGGGCGTCACCCCCGCGTGAGTGACACGCCCCCCATGCCCACGCCAGCGCCCGCACCCCGGGAGGGCCGCACCCCAGAAGGGCCGTGGAAGAGCTCCCACGGTTCCCTCCATCCGAGTTTTAAACTCGCAGCGCAGCGGCTTTACCAAGCTGTTGCGTGGCAGCCTTGCCATTAGCAAGATCGCACTGTTTCCTGCGAACTGAACGCTATAAAATTCTTACCAGGAAATATTCAAAATGTATGCAGTGCTCTTAATTACTAAGAGGGTAGCGGCCTTACCTACCACGTGGGGAGCCTTGTGCCAAGCAATTCGCATATATTATTTCACTTGCTACAACATTCCAAAGAGGCATCCTTGCCCCCACATAAACTGAGGATTCCAGTAGTTAAATAATTTGCCCAGGGTCACTGGTCACTAAAGTGAGATTTCAACCCGTGTGGTCCAATTTCCAAAGTCCATGCTCTTACCACCAAAATATGTGTCTTAATATCCCACACTAGTATGACAGCAGATGTGGGGAGTTTGGTTATGAAGTATACTTAGTGTTTTTGAAAAACCCAAATTAGCTGAATTAAGAAATAAGCCTTCACATGCGTATAGGGATTGATTGGAAGGGGCAAAAACGTGAATGTATGTTGTCATGCAAACAAATGAGGTGCATGCAACGTGGTGAAGACACGATGGTGCCAATTCTGCCTCTGGCCAGCAGTGTCTCCGGCTAGATTATAGGGCTCTTCCAGCTCAGGTTTTTATTTGCAGGTGATCCACTGTCTGTCTCTTCTTACATCACAGTGATGATACGGCAGCTCTATGAAATCTTTAGAAAATCTTTGAGGATAAATAAGATGACATCTACAAATGTACACTGAAACCTTCAAAAGAAATATTGTACAGGTGTTTGGCATGTTTTTTTGAAGAGTAAAATGAATAAAAGCTAGCACTTACTCATTGTACTGAAGATTTCAAAAATGAGTAAGTGCTAGCAAAAGTCAAGCCACTGCCCCTATCTCAGCATTCCCTGCTGAAATCCTACTCAGCTTGCCAGATCCCAGTATTGTTCAGAGGGAATAGGAGGAACTCCTACTAAAGAATAAAAAGGCCACACCTGCAATCATAACACTGTGGGAGACTGAGGCAGGAGGAGCCCTTGAGCTTAGGAGTTGGAGACCAGCCTGAGCAAGAGTGAGACCCCTTCCTCTACTAAAAATAGAAAAATTAGCCGGGCATCCTAGCTCAAGGGCCTGTAGTCCCAGCTACTTGGGAGGCTGACGCAGGAGGATCGCTTGAGCTCAGGAGTGTGAGGTTGTAATGCCTATGATGGTGCCACTGCACTCCACCTGGGGCGACAGAGCAAGACTCTGTCTTCAAAAAAATAAAAATGAGAAGATTTAGAATTCAAGTTTTTTTTCCCATTCATATATAAAATTTCCTTCGCTGGGACAGACTACCAGACTAATGCAACCCACCATAAAGACAAGCACTGCCCTGTGTGGCCTGGCTGGGTGTGGCAGGAGCTTCAGGGGGCAATGCCTTATTTTGTTGGGCACTTTCTAAATGTTGATTATGTAAGTTTTATATTTGAAATCTGGCTTCTTCTCCAACCCTATTTGAAAAAGCAGAGTCAAATGAATACGTAAACAAATAAGTCAAATAAAGAAGCCAAATATAGTGCAGTAACGATGTGACAATGGGCTTCTGTTGAACATTGAGTCACTCAGCTTGATGAGGAAAACCTTTGTCTCTCTCCTCCCCTTTTCTGTTTGAGCTGCTATTTAGCTGCAATATTATCTTGCTACAAAGAAGCTAATTATCAGAGACTCAAAAAGTGGGAGTTTGTTATATGACAGTTTTTCTGTCCTCTCTCATTAAAAGGGTACCAAATCTGGCTTCCTAGGAAGATAAATATCAATAATCTGTCCTAATATTTCTCATATGGAATTTGATCAAAGATAGTTTTTTCCAAGGGGCTGGGTGGTCATGCCTTTTATCATCTTAAGTAGAAGTAGTGGCTTATTCTGATCTCCGACTTTGAAACCCCTAAGGAAATAAGCAGAGGGCCACCTCAAGTGACAGGAGCACTTGCTTCTTGTCACCATCTCTCACCGTTGCTCCTTTTATGGAGTCAAAATTGTTACCACAAGAGTCCAGTAGTTCCTGCCATTTCTTAAAAACTAACGGGAAGTCATGCTGATTTTGTGGCTATGGAAAATGCACCCGAAGATAGTTGAGTGCTATAACATCAAAAATAAGTGACAATGCCAGACTGCAGATTTTTAACTTGGTGCCAGCCCAGTAATAATTATTATGTGGTTACGCTTTTGTCTTCAAGGAATTTTCCTGTTGCTAAATCACACACACTTGAAGAATTCATTCTTTCGGTTTGACACAGTGATTTTTGAAACATTCTTTTCCTCTGGCATACTGTGGGGCCAGTCATTCGCGTTCTGAATTAAAAACAAAAATGTTGCTATTTATCTATCGTAATAATCCAAATAATTTGCCAAAGATTGAGCGTCCCTTTCAGAACTGCCATGACTAACTGGCATTCTTGAACTTGTAGGATCTGCCAAATTAGTGTCCAATTTATATTTTCAATTCCACTTACAAGTGCTATTTCTTTAGCTGGATGGTTTGGCCACATATTTAGTATGTAAACTGCCAGCAAATAGATTCATTACACAGGACTCAGTGAAGTAGAAATTCATTAGATTTTTTTCACAAGACAGTTTTACCAAAATCTTTTTTTTTTTTTTTTTTTTTTTAGACACAGTCTCACTTTGTTGCCCGGGCTAGAGTGCGGTGGCATCAGCCTAGCTCACAGCAACCTCAAACTCCTGGGCTCAATCAATCTTTCTGCCTCAGCCTCCCAAGTAGCTGGGACTACAGGCATGCGCCACCACGCCCAGCTAATTTTTTCTATATGTATTTTTAGATGTCCATATCATTTCTTTCTATTTTTAGTAGAGACGAGGTCTCGCTCTTGCTCAGGCTGGTCTCGAACTCCTGAGCTCAAACAATCCACCCGCCTTGGCCTCCCAAGTGCTAGGATTACAGGCGTGGAGTCACCACGCCCGGCCCCCCAAAATCTTAAAATATAAATTTCCAATATCTTAGTTTTCTTAACCATCAGTTGCATACTTGCTGTCTTACTCTGTGTGTTTAGCATTGTTATTTCAATCTGGACAAAGGTGGTTAGCATGTACTAAGTTTCCCAGCAGTCTGTGGAGACAGAGTTCTGTTTCTCAGACGCCTGGGTGGCAGAGGTCAAGGCAGGGGACAAAGGCCATGTATGCCAGTGATAAACCACAAAGCCAAGAAGGCAAAAGACGGCGGGACGCTCTCCAACTTGTAGCCACGGTGTGCGGCTGTTGGTTCGTTGCCATTTGGGGAACTTCTGTCTAAGTTTACTGGGGTCCCTGGCAGAGAAAATATCACCTTGCTCAAAGCTGTTGACGGACACAAATACTAAGTTGACCAAATCTTTTAGATGGAGGCAGTGAGGAGAACACGCCTTAGAGAGAAATCTGTTCGCACTTCTATAAAATTATCATCTACTCCCCTCACTATTGCTGATAGTGTGACAGCTTCCCCTGCCATAATCCTGTTCCTCCACGTAGTACGTCGGCGCTGCCAGACGGTGGGAACCCAGAAGGTTCGGCAGCGCCCCGGGAGCACAGCGCAGCATTTCTGTCCCTGCTGGGCTGGGCGGTGCTCATCCCAAGGAGCGAATCAGATCCGATCCACCCCTGAGAGCCAGCCTGGCGCTGTGTCTGTTGCCCACGTTCAGTCTTGGAGTCTGTGCTCACGGGGAGCGCCACCTGCCCACAGTGCTGCATGTTCTATACTCGTAGCTGCCTCTCTTATGTAAGTTGGGCTTTGGTTTGAAATGTTGGCCCATGACTGTCACAAACAGGAGCGTGTGTCAGTACGAGCTTCTGTGCGGTTGTGTGAATGAGAGCTTTTATTCCGCAGGCCCCTGGCTCTTCACAGACATGATCTCCTTGTCCCTCCTTCTCCCTGATAGAAGGCAGGTAGGTGGGGATTCTGTTATCATTCTGCATCCAAGAGGAAAAGGCATTTCCCAGGGATCTGGACTAAGCCAGAGCAAGGAGAAAATCGTGGGACTCAGCCTGGGGTGTAGTGCCTCGGCTGCTCTCCAATAAATTGATGTCGACTATTTCTTGATTAAAGAAAACCGTTGGCAGAAGCAGCAAAATTCCCTGAGTTTTAAGGGAAAGTTTGTAATAAACTTAGCTGTAATTTTTAATTCACAATCCACAGCATTTTAGAAAGTTTTCAAGTCAAGACAGTGGTTAGATGGTAGCCAGTTGAAAGAACCCACCAGATGGACGCTGCAGTGGACTCCGCAGACCACAGTTCATCCTGTCTCTCTCCTGGTCAGGAAACAGACAGGCGGGGGCTCTGCATTGTCCGAGAGAACAGAGACCTGGAGGCGTTGGGAGCATGTGCCCAGGACATCGTTACTGCACTCCTCAGGCCCAGTACTCTAGAGTGTGCCACAGAGAGTTCCAGCCAGTCCTGGCAGGCGTTCCCGGCAGCTCAGCAGGAGCCGTGACCGGGTCAGGGTTCTGCTGACGTGTCTCTGCCCAGGGCGTCTCAGACCCGCTCAGTCCTGGCTCCTCTGCACCAGGTTGTGCACAGCCTGAGTGCCTTTGTTATTTTATTTTTCAGAGAACCGAAATATTAAGAGAATTTAATATTAGAATAACTATCTATTTTCTTTTAAATATGTGCTCAAGATACATTTTTTTTTTAACTTCACAACTTTGGCTTCATAATAAAATTAAGTTAAAAAAATAGAACTGGCATACAAAAACTCAGTGTGTATATCTTGGGCCCTTTTATGTATTAATTCACATACGACATTCTTGACTATAAGAGATACCTAAATGCCAGCATGTTAATGAGTTTGCTCCCTGAAAGTCTGGCTGCCCTCAGATCTCACTGAACGTGAGAGGAGGAGAATCGGAGGACTTCAGTAGTTAAAGAATTCTCTGGTTGCCAGGTAGGCACTTGATCTCTTCAATCACTGTTGCACTCTGGAGATTTGAATTTCTGAAATCTACCAAAAGATTGCCCTAGAGTAGTACGAGATGAGAAGGATGCTTTCGAGATTATTCAGTAGCTTAAAAAAAAACAAAGACCTCCTGGGAGGTAGTGGTGGTTGAGTCTGGAAGATTTTACCTTCCAGATGCTTGTGTGTATGTTTAAGATGTTTCCATCCCCAACCACACGGGTATTATTGTGAATGGCGAGTGACTTGCTGTGGAAGCCAGAGTAAACAGAGCAGTAGTGTTTCTGCACAGTTGGGCCACGTGTGTACATGCATGGGAAGCCTGTCGTGAACAGTTTACTGGTAAAGGTTTGCCTCTGAGTATGCATTTTTGTGAAGAGTTCTGGTTTCAGCAGTTGTTTACTGTGAATAGCATTTTGTTTTTAATTGTACAGATCATCATGAAGAGAGAGCATGTCTTTGTCACCAGATACCCTTATTCCTAATGATTTGCTACTCTTCACTGAGCAAAAGTGGGCGCCATGTGGGAGAGCAAAGCCACAGCCATCTCACGTTAACTCCAGCACCGAATCAGTGTTACAGGAAAACACACTCAGTTGCCAAAACTTTGCCTCAAAAACTTACAATCACTTTCTTCCCTGGTACCTCCCCTTTTCCAAACACTCCATTTGGGTTTCTGACTCTAACCTTACATGCTAACCCTAAGCCCTGTCCTCTACTTTTAACACAGTTTCCTAAGGCGTATTCTGAATGACTTAGTCCCGTGAGATATGCTTTCAGAAAAGAGGAGGAGGTTCCGTATTAAAATAAGGGTAAGAGACACACACTGTAGTCTGTCCCTCTTCCCCTGGCTCACTTTGGACCTGCGCCCCCGGCCCTCCCGCAGGTCTTCACGACTCCTGCCAGCCCCCGACACGTCCTTCCTTTTGTTCTTTTCCCTCCCTCTCTGCCATCCCACCATAAAAAGTCATTTTTGCAAGTACTGTGACTTAGTTTTGTTCAACATTGTATTTCCACACCTAGAGCAGAGCTGAGTACTGAAAGGCAGTAAGGACTATTCACACATTCTTGGAAACGCCAGTCAAGACTTCTTGGCATCTTTTTAAACTCCTTCCTCTCTTTCATTGCGTGTCCTGCGCCCACCTCTGTCTGTGACTCACTTCCACACTGGGCACTTTGTCGGCCTCTCCAGAGCCACTCCTGCTGTGCTGGGCACTGCTCTAAGTGCTGAAGACACACGAGTTCATGTCGTTTTCCAAATAACCCTACGCAATACATGCTGTTAATATCCACATTTTACAGAGGGGGAAACTGAGGCACACAGTCACTAGGTAACTAGCCCAAGCCACACAGCTTTTAAGTGGTAAAAAAAAGGATTCTCGCTTCTGTGCCTTTCTTCATGCCGACTCTGAATTCCGTCCTCACCCCCTCCCTACGTGTCCACATCCTCATCCTGTAAAGTGCCCTTACGAGTCAAGAATACAGAGAAACGCTGTCCGAGGAAGAGGACTTATTCTGTATGGACAGACAGGTGTGCCCTTGTCCAAGAGAACTTGTGGCTGTTGTTTTAGAAAAACCAGTTCCCTGCTCCTCTCGTTTAGATGATCTATGCTGCCCTCGCGCCCCGTCCCTTCCCATCCGTGCCGAGAACACGGCTCTCGGTGTGGTTGCCGGCAGGAGCGCAGCGCTGCCTTCTGTCATCAAAGGCTGCCCTTTTACACAGCTGTGCACAGGGTAAGAACGGGGACTTGTGTGTCCCCGGTCAGGTCTGCTGTAACAGAGAGCTAGCGACCTTTACCTGTACCTTTCAGGTGACTTCAAATCCTAGCTCTTCTAGTTCTCGGTTATCGGGCTGTAGTCCCAAGCAGCACAGAACTGTACGTCCAACATTGTGTGATTTCTCCTTGTCCTGAGCCTGACTCTGTGCATGTGGTCTGATTGCAGATGGCCCCCGCACAAATGCTGGCTGGGGAGGAAAGGTCAGGAGTGGAGAGAGCACATCCATTCACTCGTTCCAGAAATAGTACTTGAGTGTCTGTTAACAAGCACTGTGATTAACAAAAGAGCCACAATGTTAAAAGCACACATAGTAAGAGTGTGACAGGTGCTATGAGGAACACAAACATGGCACAGTGATGAAAGGGGCAGACTGAGTCGGGGACGTCCTTTCAAAGAGACTAAACTGAAGGCTGATAAGTAACCCCAGGAAGAAGAGCAGGAGGGTGGAAGGGCTCCAGGCTCAGGAAAGCTAGCAAACTGTGCACGTTTTTGTCAAAGGATTGCGTGGTACTAAAAACTGAGGTTGTAAGTAATTTCTATGGCTCTTACTGTCAACATATCTCAGGTACACTGCCCGCTCCTGAAATATCAAGATCAATTCCAAGTAAATAGGATACAACTTAAAGTTTGTTTAGAAGCAGGTGAGAGTGGGGAAGAGGGGACGTTAGGTGAATTCACACCTAACGTGTACAGTGCACTCTCTCTGGGGGATGGGCACACTTACAACTTCAACTCAAGCAGTAAAAAAGAAATTTACTTAACCAAAACGTTTGCACCCCTATAATATTCTGAAATTTAAAAAAAAAATACCTTTAGTCATGCACTAACATTGGTTTCTTATCTTAAAAAAATAAGTAAAGTTTGGTTAACTATTTCTTAGATGTTATAAACACAGGATATGATAATATTTTATTTAATTTTTTTCTTTCATGTCAAAGTCTAGTGTCATCTTACTTGAACTTCAAGGACAAATGACTAAAAAGGACAAAGCTGGAAAAACAGGTTCTATCAGTTAGGATATTTTCCACTGTAGCTACCAGAAGACCCAACTGCAAATAGATTAAACCTCAAGTCAGGGTTTACTGATGTGGCTTACAGAGCAAGTCTAGGGTGGGCAGTTCCACGGTGGGTTAACACAGCACCCCAAAAGCGCTGTCGGGGCCCGGCACTCTCTGTCCTACAGCCCGTCCTACTGGCACGTTACTGGTTCTCATAGTCATGAGTGGATATAGCAGGTTTTGGCATCGTATTTCTGACATTGGGAGCCAGTGAAGAAGAGAGGCGTTTCTTCCTGTTTCTTCTTAGACACGGGAAATTTTTAGCCAGAGCACTCACCCTCTCTCTCTCTCTCCCAGCTCCGGTCCCCCAGTCGCCTGGGCCAGAGCCAGAGTTTTGCCTCTGGCTGAGGAATCCCTCCAGGGCACTGAGACCATTCAAGTTGGCTTACATAAATCACCCGAGTTTGGGGACGAGTTTGGGGACGGCATCACTTTCCTTCCCTAAGCACATTGAAGAGTGAACGCCCAACAAAATCAGGAAAAGTTCAGCTAAGAAACAAAGCGGTGTGGACATGAGGAAAGATGGCCAGGGTTAGAGTTAGGGTTGGGAAGATGGGGGTCTCAGGAAGACCCAGGTGGCGGATGAGGGCTGGGTGCAGAGCTGCTACAGGATCCCCACGTCTTCTACTGCATGTTTAGCGATTGTTCTGTTCCCAGCACTGGTGGGTGAAATAGTAAGAAGCTGAGAGTTGGGAACCCAATGCTTAGGTACATCCTTAACCTCCTGGTGCTTTCTACCGTATCAGTGAAGTGGTATAAGCACACAATCCCTTGACATGTTTGCAGCAAACCTTTTTTAAACTTAGAAATAGTTTATCATGAAATATAAGGAAAGAGGCACAATGTATATGTATAACTTAATAAAATGAAATTCTTACCCATTTCCAGTACCTTTGAAGCCCCCACGTGACCCTCCCAGTTGCATCCAATCCTCTCCCTGAGAGGTAACCACTACCCTGAATTTCTGAGTCAATCATTCTCTTCTCTTTATAGTTTCCCTAAGTTTGTTTCTCAAACTTTTGCATGTATCAGAATTCACCAAGAGCGCTTGTCAAAACACAGATTGCTGGACCTCAACCCAGAGTTCTGATTCAGTGGTCTGGAGTGATGCCAAAAGTGTGCGTTTCTCACAACTCCTCGGGTCCTGCTGACACAGGGACCATACTTTGGGAACCACAGCCCTCGCACCGTTTAGCTTTTGCCTATTTATAAATGAAGAGTATTATATATATTTTTCTGTGACTTGCTCGAATTTTAACTCAGTTTTTTTTTGGGGGGGGAATCCAACTTTGTTGGTGCGGGTGGTGGTGGGTCATTCGTTTCCCCATTGTCTAGTATTCCAGTTCTCATCCATCTCTACCACTGCCCTGGGAGGGAAAAGGGGAGAAATAGGAAGCGACCTGCTTAAGGCACCGATAGCAGCAGCTCCGCCCACAGAGCGTCCAGCGCTGGGCCCTGGCTCACAGGCCCGGGGGTGTTGCCACCCTTGAAAGCAAAGGTCCTGAGATGCGACCCGTCCCCAGAGCCCTGGGCTCTCTGGGCCGAGGCGGCTTGGGGCGCTGCAGCACGGCAGGGCCTGCGCACCTCCCAGAGCCCTCGAGCATAAAAGAGACCTGTGTCACGTGACACTGCCCACCCCAATCAAATCAGGATATCAGGGGATGGTAACAAGCCTAGCAGTCGCTTAGGAAGGGCTGGGCACTGTTGTTGCAGAATGAATTACGAAGGACTAGAAGAGTGACTAAAAGTATGAGAGAAGTAGGTTCTCTTCCAGATCCTCCCAACATTCGTGGGCAGTATATATTTCTATGCCTGTTTTATAGGGGACGGTAAGAAACTTGCTCAGGTCACAAACCTAATACACAGTAGAGCCCAGTTTTAAACCTAGGTCTGATCACAGATCCCATCACTCCTTCACTTCCCGTCGCTGCCTCCCCGGACTGAAACGCAGGCCTTCGCGGTCCCCGGCATTTCCCCACCGCTGGGGCCGGGTCCCCGAGTCTCGGGACTGTCCCTGAAACCCGGCTCCAGTTAGCGTGCCCGGAACTGCCGACGCCAGCTGTCGCGGGACTGTCGTGTTTCTTCCCGCGACAGCTGCGGCAGACGCGGCAGAGGGGAGTGACGCGCGGACACCCTGCACCGTCTCCGGTGGACCCGAGTGTCGCGCTGGGAGTCACCGGCCCGACAACTGACCACACTGCCTGTGCTCTGTCCCGCAGGGGGTTTCCAAAGAAGGCCAACAGAACTGCTCGGATAGCCTCCGACGAGGAGATTCAAGGCACAAAGGACGCCGTCATTCAGGACCTGGAGCGGAAACTGCGCTTCAAGGAGGACCTCCTGAACAACGGCCAGCCGGTACGCGGGGCGGCGGGCACAGCAGCCGTGCTCGCCCTCGCTGCACCGAGACCCGGGTTCTTAGGACGTGTCCACGGGATTGTTTTATTACTCCCGATCTCAGCATCCCTTAGTGTTACGGCTTGAATCTGGAGAAGAGGGGAAGTGAAACGGCTCCTTCCGCTTGGCCTTCCCTGCCTCCTCCTGTTCCCGCAAGCAGCCTGGGAGCGGGGACAGAGTCGGGGCACAGAGGGAGGAGGAGGGGCGCGTGGGGGGTCGGGCGCAGAACAAGCGAGCGAGGCCAGTGCTGAAGCAGAGGGACGCGGGGACCCACCCTGGCTGCGCGTGGGGAGGGGAGTGTGCTCTGGAATGGTGGGCTTCTCTCCAGAGCAGGGGCTGCAGTTCCGGTACCAAAGGGGTCTCTGGACTCTATGGCTTGTGTTGCTTCTACACAAAACACACCTTTCTAGACTAACTTGCTGCATCTCAGTTCTGTTCTACCAGATACTGATGCAGGGTCTGCAGGAGCGACTCCTGTTCTCCCTCCGAGCACCAGGCCCAGCCCCGCGTAGCCTCCGAGCTCGCGCGTGCAGGGTGGCCTGGCCGCAGACGGTTCCACGACCTTGTTCTAGTGTGTCAAAGCAAGACGACTAAACGCAAGGAAAAAATAATTACGTTTTAAGGCTACAGAATTGTAGAGGACATAGACAAATCTGGTAAAAAATATATATATGAGATGTTTTCACCATTGGACTTAAATGTTTCCTCATCAGTTTTGTTTCTTGCTGACCCTTTTCCTACTACATTGGAGTATTTTAAAGGGACAGGAAAAGCAAGTCCAGCAAATAAGATTTCCCAGGTAAAGGAGAGGCGCCTCTTGTAGCTTTATTATGGAATTGTAACCAGAAAAATTTGCCTGGCTCTTAAGTAGAAGAAAAGGACCTCTTTATAAAATCTCCTTCTCAAACACCTTTTTCAGAGTAGAAAGCTCTCTATGTTGATTAGGTTTTCTGGGAATTTTACTTCTCAAGCACTAACAAATAAAAATGTGAGAACAGACCACATCTGATTGGAAAGGCAAAGAAGAAGAGGAGGAGTGTTGAATTCTGATTTTAATTATTAGGGCATCTTAATCTGATTAAGGAAGATTATAATTCTAATGAGTTTTGTGTTACTCATTTCACTGAGTATGGAAGATTTTCACAAAGGGAAAATATTTTCTCCTTGAAATAAGTGATTGAATGTGTAAATGTACATACTTTGGAGGTTTTCCCAGGCTCTGTCAACTAAAGCCTTTAAACGATTAAAATAAATACTTATGGGAACTTTTTCAAGCCAGGTAAAGGCATCTCTCCAGCTTTTTCCTTTTTGGTTGTTTATTTAAATATTCCTTATGGAATAAGATTCTCTTGGTCAAGCTAAGACTTTTATGAGCTATTATTCAATCACATTATGTATATGTTGTATAATTTATATATCTCATATATAAGTATATAATACTTATATTTATCTGTTTAGCAGTGAATAACATACACAATAAGTTCCATAGATATCCACATTTGAGAGCCTAAAAGGACAAGAAAAGTAAGGTTTCCCTTTTTAGAAAATGGGATTTTCAAACAACTTTTTCCTAATGTTGCGTATTATTCTCTTATTTTTGGCTTCTATAGACAAAGGCTTGTGTATCCACATGACATAGAGACTTATAAACAGAACTGTCTTAGTAAGAACTACGTTTATTTAAAAAAAAAAAAAAACTGCAGTAAATTTGGCTCCTAAGGGTAGCAGGTGAAATAAATAGATATAAAATTGATATTTCTGCTCCTAAGGAACAGGGTGGAAATCACTACAGGCCTGCCTTTGATGCTGATACAGTTCTCCATAAAAGCATTAGGAAAGCTTTTTAAGAGAGTAGGTATTTAAAACTCTTTGAATTCATGATTTTTTTAGTAGACGTGAGAAAGTTAATTTGAACACTAGCACACTGGACTGTGATGCTCCACGAGCCACTCAGACACCACCTCTACCTCATCTTGTCCCCTGCCCCTTTTTTTACTAAAAGAACTAATTTGAACTTCAGGACTATTTGTCATTTGGCACTTGACTTGTTTCACTTCCCGGCTTCAGCTGGGATTGGAACCAGCAATTACTGGAAATTGTAAATTTACCCAACATATTTTCCTGATTAGAGACTTTCCAATAGAATTTGCATCTACATTCAGAAGTTGGGAAGTTTATCTGAAATAGCTTCTGTACTTTTTTAAGATTCTGCCATACTAATTATTCTCTATTTCTAATCACACACTTGTTTATAAAATGCCCCTGATGGGTAGATGGTTTCTGAACGCTCCTCCCAGACTCATGATTCCAAGTCCCTTTAGAACCAACACTCAAGAGCAGGAATCGCCCCAACACACAGAACACAAATGCTGGCATTTCTCATGTGTGAGAATGGCCCGGCAAAAACAGTTGGGGCCGAGCCCAAGTGCTGGTTGCTAGTTAGACACACCGCCACTGCGTTTGCCTGGTGGGAGAGCCACCTGCCTCGGAGCAGGCCTGAACTGGGGACATCAGCTTTGGCAAGTGTCTGTCTCTGTCCTGTTGCGGACTCAGCCATGCGCAGTCGTTCTCTGTGGGTTGTCACATTTGCCTCCGTTCACCTGCATCCCCCAGCAGCCTGGGAAGTGCTTTTAGGGGTGAGAACCTCAAAGCAGAGAGGATAGTCCCTGCTAGCTGGTCGGAAACGTCCCTTAGCTGACAATTATTGAGCATGTACTATGTGTCAGACACTGTTAAGTGACTGGTGGAATTATTTCCCTCTGTGATACCTGTTCTTTTCATCTTCCTGTGGATCAGTGTCTTCTCTTTTGGAGGAGCTTTCTGTTTTTCCTGTCAGCCTTGGAGCTGACCGGGCTGTTCTGAAGCCTGTGGATGGCTATAAAAATAACATTTCCTTTAAATTGTACTGTGCTGTTTGCATATCTTTTTTCCTCTATGTTTCTGATTAAAGATAAGCACATGACAGGTATTTGCCACGTGGCTTCTGCTTTGTGGCTTATTGCTTCACTTTGCATCGGCGGGTGTCAGCCGGTGGCTCTCCGCATCGGGCTGTGCATCGGGCTGTCAGGACGGGGGAGGTGAAGGGCAGACCCCAGAATCAAGGGAATGAAACAGACGCCTTTTACATACGGGTGTCTGAAGCTGGAGAGAGAACAGTTAATTACAGAAAACAGCAAAACTTGTTTTGTTTTTTACTCTTTTTCATAAGTCGTATGTAGTTATGATTTTTTTTCTAATTTTGTATTTCTGTGCCTTCTTTTGTCTAGAGGTTAACATACGAAGAAAGAATGGCTCGCCGACTGCTGGGTGCCGACAGTGCCACCGTCTTTCACGTTCAGGAGCCAGAAGAGGAAACAGCTAATCAGGTATTGCGTTGCTCTGGGTTTGTTAGAAAAATAACAAGTTTCTCCTTTCCTCATACTTTTCAAGGACGCTATTCTTGGGATCAATTCTGTGGAAAGTAGGAGCAAGTCATGGAAAACTGTATCAGTCAGCCTCATAGCTAATATTGATGGAGCACATACTGTATACCAGATAGTGTGAGGTCATTCATAGAATGATTTCCATCAGCGATACCTGTTTTTTTTCTCTTCTTATTTATTAGTTTATTCTCCTTTCACACATCTTCCTGTTTTTCTCCTCCTGTGCTTTAATGCAAAATAGTCTATTTTCAATGACATTGTTTGAAAGAGCTAGTATAGATTTCCCTGAACAACACGGGGGTGAGGGGCACCAACCCCCTGCACAGTTGAAAATCCACGTGTAACTTGTGACTCCCCCAAATAGCCTACCCGTGACCAGAGGCCTTATCAATAACATGAACAGCTGACTGACACATTTTGTATATGTATTAGGTACTGTATTAATAAAGTAAGCTAGAGAAAAGAAAATGCTATTAAGAAAATCATAAGAAATAGAAAACATATTTACTGTTCATTAAGTGGAAGTGGATCATCATAAAGGTCTGTATCCTCGTCATCACATTGAGTAGGCTGAGGAAGAGAAGGAAGAGGAGGGTGGGTCTTGCTGTCTTCAGGATGACAGAGGTGGAGGAAAATCGGTGTCTAAGTGGACCTCATAGTTCACACCTGTTTCCTCCAAGCGTTAACTGTGGATTTTTAATATCTAGTCAAAGTAAAATATCTATGTACAGAAAAGACTATGTGTCTTTATCTTCTTTCACATATATACAGATGCTCCTTAACTTAGGATGGGGTTATGTCCTGATAAACCCATCTTAAGTTGAAAACACTGTAAGTCAAAAATGCATTTAATACACCTAACCTACCAAACATAGCTTGGCCCCGCCTACCTTAAACATGCTCAGGACACTTACATTAGCCTACAGCTGGGCAAAGTCATCTAACACAAAGCCTATTTATAATCAAGTGTTGACTGTCTCATGTAACGTACTGAGTACTCAAGGTGAGAAACAGAGTGGTCTAGAGTACTCGCGGTACAGTTCCTGCCACACGCCTGTCACTTCCACACCACTGTAAGTGGGGACCAGCTGTGGCTGTGAGTCTCTCATCAGCAGAGCATCTACGTGCTGTTCGTTCCCTGCTCTCACCAAAAAGGTCACTTCATGGGTTTGACACAGGCTGCTTTATAATCTCTACTGCTTCCATTTGGAGTTTCCAGATACAGTCTCAAGCTAAAAGAAAGTTTTGAAACAAGTTTAAAGGATCAAGTAAACTCTTTCTCACGTCTGTTGTCATCCTTCAAAATCTGAAAGTTTTTCTGTGCTAAAAACGGCTACCACAAATGTTTCACTTAAAGAGAACTAGAAATCTTACTACATTATTATTTCTATCATTAGTCTTCACTTTTTTTTTTCTACCCTTACAGGAAATGGGGTCTCCTCATGCTTCTGTGGGGAATCCTCTGGATGGTCAAAAGGTTACGCTGTTCACCTTTCTCCTCTTGCTGTGCTTTCACCGAGTCTGTTTTCTTCTGTTCTTCCTTTTCACCCTCGTGTCTGTCTTGTATTATAAATGCTGCAACTAGTATCTGTTTTCGTGTAATATCAGATGAACAAAATTACTGGAATATGATCAAATGAATTTAATTCAGTCATTAGTAGATACTCTGAACTTTAAATCATTAAGCTTTTCATTTGTTATACACCTTTTTAGGAGAAAAAAGTGGTAATTCTTAAATTGATTAATTTGACAGTAATCAGACAAAACAAAACAACTTGTAGTATATTTTTTGTAGTTTTATTCATACCATTGTATTTCTTCCTTCAAGCTAACAAACTTTTTGAAGGATTAACTTCCTTAAAGTACAGTTAAAATTATCTTTTATTTAATACTAAATAGAAAATATTTTACAGTGGGCTGCCTTGTCTCCATTCCACTTTTCAGGCAAAAAAAAAACCAAAAAAACCCTATAGGATTCACTTTAATCACATCATAGGATGTTGATGTGTTCTCTGCAGTTTTTTTAGCCAAAATTTTGACTGGACTGTCAGTCCTACTTTTTCTTCTGAACAGAGCGTGTTCCTAATAGCCGCAGAACTAAGGAGGGGGCCCTGGGTGGCAGGGGATTGTTACCGGTGAAAAAAATAGTGGCCCTTTTTTCCACGATTCTTTTGCTAAAGTTCTATGGAACACTGCAGCTGCTTGCCACACGCACTGTTGGCCTTCCGGAGAGATGCGCCAGCCTGCCTCAGCTTTTATCCTGCAGAAAGAAATCAACGTCCCACTGCATTTTATTTTTATGAACAGTTTGGGAACACAGCCTTTGCATTTGCCTTTCTCTGTCCTTCTCCCTCTTCCCCTGCCCCAAAAGAGAAAAAAAAAAACACACTCATCTTTTGGGGGTTTTTTCCCCCCTTTTTTTCTGTCTTTCTTTCTTCTTCTTGGATGATAGGGCTTGAAGACAATTTGAAATACCACATATACTCACTTCCAGATGTTTTTTGTTTTATGTGGAATTGAACTGGGCTCAGCCTATGTTTCAAGCTCTAGGGTAATATCCGTGTTCTCAGTGCCTTGTGGGAGAGGGGTAGGAGTCAGGAGATGCATGGTACCACACGGCATCGAGGCTGCTCATTACACTTGGTTTGATCCAGGAATACAAAGTCTCCAGCTGTGAACAGAGACTCATCAGCGAGATCGAGTACAGGCTGGAGCGGTCTCCTGTGGACCAGTCGGGGGATGAGGCTCCGTACGGGGACGTGCCTGTGGAAAACGGAGTGGCGCCGTTCTTCCAGACGAAGCTGAAGCACTACAAGATCTTTGAGGGAATGCCTGTCACTTTCACATGTAGAGTGGCTGGAAATCCAAGGCCAAAGGTGAGCTGAGAAAACATAGTTGAAATTTCAGCTTTTTAAGAGTCATTTTCTGAGGAAGAATTTAGCTTCCAAAAGGTAGCGCGTATGGTAGGAGGAAGAGATACAGACCACCTGTCTCGGTACCCACGACGGAAGTGTGTTAAGTGCTTTCGAGTTCAGGGCCATCTTCAGAAGGCATTAGACACCAAAACGGGTGGTGTGGGGAGTAGAATTTGGGTTCGAAGAATAGAATACAATCAAAGGGACCCCAAATAATGGTGAATGAATAATTAACAAGGAACTTTCACACCTATATTATTTACTCCTTACTGTCAGTCCCACACTGCAAGTGACTAAGCTGAACTCTGCGTGGTTAACTTTGCCGGTGAGTGTCCAGGCTTGGATGTGAACCCCGTGCTCTGTACGTACAGAGAATTAACCACTGGTTATAAAAACTTCACATCTTTAATGTACAAAACCAGGGCTTCCTACGTGTACCAGGGGAGGTGGGGTGAGGAATACTGTTTAGGACGGATAGTCAAACTTCTGACGCCGTGGAGACAAGGCTGACCGGGATGGGAGCCCTGGCCACACAGACAACGGACGTGCCGGGTAAGGAGCTGCCCTCTTTAGAGGGCGGACTAGCCCAGCAAAGCAATCAACAGCAGTACATTTTCCCTAGGGCTCGAGTGAAAAGAATAAAAAAGGCGAGAAATTAAAACTATCACATGATATAGAGCCAAAAGTTTAGAAATTAATACAAAATTAAGTCCTGGTCGATTAAAATCCTTAGAAGCAAGCAAAAAGAGTCCCATATACTTGCATAGCTTGCGGCGTATCAGACTTCAACAGGGTAGAAGGGAGGAAATGCAACTGAACATTAGTTCATGATAAAAACTTACAAACCCTGAGGAAATAAACAACCACGAGAATCAACAGTGCAAGAAACAGGAAAACAGAAGGCCGAGTATTGCACAATACTGGACAATGTTAAAGAGGTTCTAAAATAATTACATTTAAAGTAATGAAACAATTTAAAAAGGAATAGAAACCGTAATGAAAGAACAGGACAGTACCAAAACTGTAGATTTGTAAAATAAGCATATAGAAATGAAAAATACTCACTGAAATTAAAAGTTTAACAATGGTGTAAAAGAGCTGAAATGAGAGTCAAAATGGAAGGCAGGCAAGTGGTATGAAAATACCTGACGCTTTCAGGCATTCATTTCCTTCAGCTCCATGCACTGTTTTGTTTTCATAATAATGTATGTTTTACCATCATATACTTTCCTTAAAACTGAATTCCAGCCCCATAGTCAGAGAAAGACAGAGAAAAGAAAATAGCCTTAAATTTTCAAACTTTTATCCACGTCTGATAAAATGGGACTTTCAAAATAAAGCCTATTATGATAGAAAACTTCTTTACCATATTCTTGGCATAATTTGGATAATAGCTATGTATTCACAATATATCAAATGTATTCAAAATAAATTTGCAGCTTATGAATGAAATTTGACAAGACACTATGTCTTGAACTTCTCAAATATTCACAAAAAGATCCCACTTATTTTTAAACCATACTCAAGGCTTAAGAGCATTGATTCCTATTCTCATAGGATACTACAGTTCACTTGAAAGATGGGCTTTGGTTTTTTTTCTCATACAAATTTCAATGTTTCACAGGTTTAAGAGGCTTCATTATTTCAAACTTTTTATCTTCAGAGTTTCCTCTTTTAGCCTTCCTCCTGCTCTCTCGCCCTTCTCTTTCTCCCCTGGTTTGTTAAAGAACTGTCTACTTCTGCATGTGTTATATAGATTACATTAGGATTACTAAAGCATGGAATTCTCATTAAGTTTAAAGAAATGCATTCTTTTCTTAGCTTATATTTTTTAAAAAAATTTATTCCTCCCTTGGAATGCTTGTTCTCATTGAGACCTGGGAAGACTGAAAATAATTTCTAATTTTCCCTGTTTTCATGTTTTCATTCTTGTACCCTTCCCCTCCCCCCACCATTAGTAGTCTTGGTAACAATTTTGGAAATATTTCTTAACTCTTATTTCAAAGTTGTATTCCAAGTTTAAGGGAGATTAAAAATATGATTAAAGGAAAGAAATAACTCTCAAGAACTGGCATGATGGCAAGAATGCAAAAGGCAGAAATTGTGTACTAATTACAACTTCTTTGTTCCATCAGAAATAATCGACCACCACAAAGAATACGATAATTATGAAGTACGATGCTTTATATAATTTTTAGAACTGAAAGTTATTAGTCTAGTTGATTAATTTTTAGGTTCTAGAGATTAATAAAGAAAATTTTCTATAAATTTGGAGCTGTCTGAAAAATAGGAGTTGGAAAAGTTACAGCAGTCAGATCCTGATAATTCATGCATTTATTTAGTGCTATATATATTTCTATTCTCTTCCCATCTTAGGAATGTAGGTTTCGAAAAGATTTTTCAGATTCAAATACTTTGACAGAGAGTTGAATTTGAATGCCAGTTTGTGTTCTCAATTTGCATATTGATTTACATTAAGGAAGAAATTTATTTTAAAAACTAAAGGGTCTAAAGTAGGTTTCTTTTGCTAGGAATCAGTTAGAAATGCTTTTAGTTGCAAGGAGCAAAAATGACAAAAAACTTGCTGTGGCTTAAAAAAACAGAGGGTTTATTTTCTTACCTAACAGTAAGTCTGGAGGCAGATTGATGCATTATTGATTCAGCATCTCAATTCTGTTAGGGCTGCTGGCACTGTGATTCATTATAATGGGCTCACCTTTCACCTGTAGTTCATAGGCTAAGTCCAAAACAATAGCAAAACATCAGACCATCCTTGGACCAATGGTTTTGTGTAAAGGTGAGGGAAGGAAAGAGGATCTGTAGAAGTAGTTGGACCACTTTAAAATTTTTATTTAATCAAAATTTACTTTTACTTTTCACAATTTTTTATCAGCCCAAATTATAGATCTGAAAATTATTGTACTTTTCATTTACACTGTGTTTTTTTTTTTTTTTTTTTTAACATAATGAGGAGAGCTGTCAAGCTCTCAACCTGCAGTCATACGCTGGTTGGTCTAGAATTAAGCAATAGTGAATAGTGTTCCACCCTCACCAGCCCTGAACTGTGCCCGCCCCATCCTGCTGCCCTCTGATTTGTCAAGCACAATTCAGTGGAATGATTAGAGTTTGGGATCTCTTTTTGGTCTCTAAGACGACCTTTTATCTTTACTTTACAAGTAATACATTTTAACTGCCAGTACATTTGAGGAAAGAAAGAAGCAAAAAGAAAAATGCCTACAATGCCACCTGACAGCAATGACCACTGCCCAAATTCAGTACACGCCCTATCATATCAATAACATGTGGGTGTAATACCATATGAAAAACAAAAAGAGGGTACATAATTCTTTAAATGTAAAATGCAATTGAACTTGTTTGCTACCTGCTTTTTTTCACTCTAAAGTTAATTTCCTATTCAGGTGTTTGGTTTAACATTTATTTTAACATGAAAACTCAGATCTGCAGACCCCAATGTTATTATTTTCAGTCCTCCAAACAGTGTAAGACTACACACACCTGAATCTTGTCTCCTTGCACAGATCTACTGGTTTAAAGATGGGAAGCAGATTTCCCCAAGGAGCGATCACTACGCCGTTCAGCAAGATCTCGACGGGACCTGCTCTCTGCACACCGCAGCCTCCACCCTAGACGACGACGGAAATTATACGATCATGGCTGCAAACCCTCAGGTGAAGGAGGGGACAGGTCTGGGCTCAGTTCTGTGTCTAGTACTTACAGGCATTTGACTGGACAGAGGAACTATTTAATTAAAAGGTGAAGCTACACTTCTTTGACTTATGAAACTATTTTTCCAAATTCTACATCCATCTTGGTTTCAGAGGATAGAAAAATTCTTTGTTTCATGAGCCGTTTATCTGATCAGGTGTTGGTTCGCCTACAGGAACGGACATGCCTTTCCCAAGTGTGAGGGGCCTAACGTGTAGGTGGTGGGATCACAGTGATGGACGGGACAAAACCCTACAGTGGAAAATACGCCAGTAAACGAATACATAAATAATATAATGTCAGGTAGGAGTATGTGAAGAAAATAATTAGAAAAGAATAGAGAGTGAATGGCATGTATGGGCTATGGTAGAAAAACTCCACAAAGTAAAATATTTTAAAATACACACCCACCCATCAATAAGTACTGTATAAGAGTATAGATAAATTATAATTTGATAGTACCTACATAGAGCATTCAGGATTTGTTTTCATCAAAATGTTTTCTCTTGCATTTGCCCTTAGATTTAGAGTCAAAAAATCAATTGCCTTCTTAGAATTTAGGAGGAGGCTCCTGGGTATCATGTTCCCAATTCAAGCCTACAAATTCTTTTATTGAATATTTTATATATTCTAGGCACTGGAACACATGTGGGACACAACAAGAAGTGACTTTGTACCTTAAGAGCTCAGTGTGTGACAGGGTAATTCTTAAAAAGTTAAAATAAATAATTTTATTATATAAGTAATGAAGATTGTCCAAAAGTTCTTTTTTTTTTTTTTTTTTTTTCCTTTTGAGACAGGGTCTGGCTCCATCACCCTGGGTAGAGTGCAGTGGCGTCATCACAGCTCACTGCAACCTCACACTTCTGGGCTCAAGTGATCCTCCTGCCTCAACCTCCCTAGTAGCTGGGACTACAGGTGCCACCACCATACCTGGCTAATTTTTCTGCTTTTGTAGAGACCAGGTCTCAGTATGCTGCTCAGGCTGGTCTCAAACTCCTGGCCTCAAGTGATTCTCCCACTTCAGCCTCCCAGTAAGTCCTAGGATTATAGGCATGAGCCAACCACACCCAGTCCCAGAATTTATCTTTTTGAAAATCTCTGATCTATTTATATCATTCCATATTTCATTATTTCTTTCAAAGAAAATATTTAGCGTTAGAAAATACTATAAATAATTTTAACAAAGCTTACAAACTTTTAAAAGTTTATTCTATTCTGCTAGTCCATTGTTATATATTTTTTCAGCAATAATATTAAAATGAAAGTCAGCCAGCTAGTCGGGTTGTGACAGAGCACAGCAAACTCTTCACTGTGAATGAAACGTTTTCACATTAACACACACTCTTGAAGTTCTAAATTTTTATCAATGAATACATGACCATGACCCTGAAAGTCAGTCAGAATCACCACCTCTATGAAAAAGATGCAATTTAATGCTTATTTGTGTTCAAGTTTGGTATATTTAGGGGAACAAAAGTGGAACTTGCTTTTTTTTCCTCATTGTATTTTCAGTATGTTTTCTTGACTATTAACAAATTTCAACTTTCAGTTTTCTGCTTGTTAAAAAAAAAAATGGTGGAGAACCCAACAAAAACCAGAATTGGCCTTCAGGTTGGGTCCTTCATTCCTCTTTGCCCCGAGGACTGGCTCACGCTGTGGGGAGGAAGCGTGCGATTCCGGAGCGTTTGCCAGTTGTGGTCCTGCCCTCACCTCCAAAGCACGTTCCCAGCACTCGCTGGTGGTTCTTGGCGTCAGCCATTTCACACAGCAAAGGAACACAAACGCACAACTGCAGCTGTGGGTCTGCTTCGAGTCTTCCTCAAATGATACTAATGTGTTTTGCATGTGGAAAAGGTCTAAATGGGGGAGGACTCAGTGCTGGAGCTGGGGCAGCGTGAGGGTTCAGACAGCCGCCAGCCGCAGGGGCCTCTGACCACTCGACCTCTGGACAACCGCCATGAAGCCACTGGGTAGAGGAGGGCTGCTGGGATCGCCCTGGGGTCATCCCACACTGTGCCCCAAAGTGTATACAACTGCTATTGGTCAGTTTAAATTAAAAGTAAATTTTTAAAAATTAAATGTAATCTTACCCAGAGCCCAGTATATAAAGCCAAAAAACAAAAACAAGAATAAACAAGCAAACAAAAAACCCCATAAACACAGGAAAAGGAGGAAGGGAAGACACGACAAAGCCCAGGACCACCGTGCGGCACTGACGGTGCTGAAGGGCCGGGGGCAGGCGGGCGGTGCAGGTATGGGCAGATCCGAGGCGGAGTTCTAGCTCTGTCACCTGTGTGACTTTTAAGCAGAGCACCTGACCTCTCTCTGTGCCTGTGCCTCTTCTATAAAATAAGAATAATGTGGATTTAAATAGCACATGTAAAAAGCTCAGCTTACCGGGCACATAGTATGCTTTCAGTAAATGCTACTTAGTGCCATTATTTTAATTCAGAGACACCAATCACCTGTCTCAGGCAGCACCCTGAGACTTGGCAGGAGCCATGGAGCCAGGACAAAGTGGACCCTTCTGTTCCCAGGTGCCCCACGCCCACGGGACTGCAGGAGAGTAAGCAAGTCAGTTCGGGAGGGAAATTCTACCCGACACATTGCCGGTGTGTGGTCTTCCAACCTCCTGGCGTTTCCTTTTTATGGCCCCCATGGGAAAGGAGTCAGGCAGCAGACGTGGCTGTGCCATAGCCGCCACAGCTGCGGGTCTGGGTGGAGGGAGCTGTGATGAGAGGACGGCCACCCCCACAGCACAGCTGACAGCCACACATGAAGCTGGGGAGCTGCTCTCTGCTCCCAGCACCCTCAGGCCAAGGGAAGGCCGGAAGAGTGGTTGCTGCCCTCCTCCCAGGCCCAGGGGTTCTGCTGCTTCCCGACTCCCAGCCCGAGCCCCGTGTTATCCTCTCCCGTGTTTGCTCCACCTCTGGAGAAAAGACGAGAAACGAGGAGACCAGTTTACACCAGGCCCTCCCAACACCACACCCCGTTCCTGCGGTGATGGCAGCAAAGGGCACAATGGCTGTTCTGGGCAATCCACGGGGAGCAGAACCCCAGGGTCACAGTCACCAGACCAGTCCCTGTCTCTGCAGGTCAGCTGACCCACCCAGCAGTTTATTAATAATTAAAAGGTGGGGCTAAGACTCTCCTTTACCTACATAAGCAAAGACAGGCAACAGGAAGGGAAATCCATGAAGAGAGCCTGAGGGAATCCTAAGAGTAGACCTCAGACTGTGTACAGTGTATTTCCCATCAACATGGCTGAGAGAGGGTTTTGGTATTTATGCCACTCGGCAGCAGTTGGATTCCAAGTTTCTGAGCACGTTGCCCAGTTGATTTTAACTCCAAGAGTAAAGCTCCTTTCCCATCCCGGAGTCTTTAGTAGCAGGTGTGGCCACATATGCCAGATAAAAGTTCTGAGAATCACTGCCTAGAAGTTGGAATGAACTTTACAACCTATCAGGAAAATGAAACCGCACTTAAACTGTGGCAAGTGACACCCCCTTTTTCTGCCTAACCTTTGGCAACAGTTGTCATCTGTTGCTGTAGGAATGCTCTTACAGAAACGTTAGCACTGTCATAATCTCAGCTTTATAACATCTGTTATCATAGATTAAAGCATTTTATTCTTGTAATTTATGAATTAAAACATGATTTAAAAGAGTCATAAGTAGGCACTGAAAAAAATTTCAAAAGCAAAAGCTAAATCTTTCACGATCTACTGATCCCCAAAGCAGCAGGTGTACTGGACAGAAAACTGAAGCTGACCCCTCACTTCCTTGATGCCCTTTAGTTGCCTTAAATCTTTTCAAGTGTTAAAAGCACTGGGGTTTGAAAGGGAGACAGCTGTGTCTATTTTTTCCTGGTGCACTGCAGTCCAGATGATGTGAAGCGACCAAGGGAAAGAGGAAAAGACTAGAGTGGAAAAATTAGTTCAGTGATGAAACACAGATGGCAGAGTTCTCCTGAGCAGTGGAAAATAATTAGAGAGAGCAGCCAACAAGAGGGTGAGAACCAAGGAAGGAGGAAAATACTGAAGTTCAGCAGAATATTTATAGGATATGATATTTTTCCACCTGGTTTAATCTTTTGGGAATAAGAAACATGTTAGGTATTGCTGACTGCATCCAAGTTCTGCTTGGATAGAACACAGAGCTTGAAACATACACTGGGCTCTGTATCAGACTCAATGTGTGCAGCTCAATCAATTCATAAGAGACCAAAGCAGTCACATAGCTGAGCAAACTAACGAGCGACTGTGCAGTGTGACACCAAATACGATGCCAAGATGAGGATCACAAATACAGTTTATTTTAGACTCTAATGCTATCTTTAAGACACAACTAAATCTAAACACGAATGTTTTACTTTGTTTTGTTGTGTTGCTAAGTTACTCTGTATTGCACTTGGATTTGGGAATGGCTATTTTGCAGTTTGATGTTTCCTCAAATTGCATTATGTATACAAGTGGCAAGCTCTTATAAAGACCTGCATGCCACAAGTTAAATTTCATGAACTATGGAATATAAATGTTATTTCTGTATCATATAAATAACTGGCCTTGCACAAGGCATCAAATACTCTTTACAAGCTGGATGTTTAACACAGAATTACTTTAAGAATTCAGACTTACGTGTACTATAGCTTTAAACTCTGTGGATTTGTTTGGACTAGAAAAGAACACACAGCCGAGTTAAATGTAAAAAATTTGTTGATTGCATTTTGTTTTAGCATTATAAGGTTTCCTGGCTCATTTCAAGCTTCGCTTTAAATATTCTCTTCCATGACTCATGTGTTGATGGTAAAGCAGATACAGTGAGAGAATTAACAGCAAAGGCAGGGAGGGCACTGCTGTGCCGCAGAGCCCCGTGACGACGACGATGACCAGGGTTAGCAGGCACATTAGTGTGATCAAAATCATTAATGCTAGGCCGGGCGCGGTGGCTCACGCCTGTAATCCTAGCACTCTGGGAGGCCGAGGCGGGTGGATCACTCGAGGTCAGGAGTTCGAGACCAGCCTGAGCAAGAGCGAGACCCCGTCTCTACTAAAAATAGAAAGAAATTATCTGGCCAACTAAAAATATATATAGAAAAAATTAGCCGGGCATGGTGGCGCATGCCTGTAGTCCCAGCTACT